>CM065382.1:26422500-26935000 GCA_033060915.1 Euryodendron excelsum | reverse complement strand
TATAACCTTACATCTTTTGTCACAAAGTTGACTAATGCTAAAAAAAGTGTGCTTGAGTCATTTAACAAGCAAGACATTTTCAATAGAAATGGAAGTGTTCTTACCAACACTACCTATACCGATGATCTTTCCTTTGCTATTATCTCCAAATGTGATAAGTCCTCTATCTTTTAGTGAGAGAGATGTAAATTGTGCTTCATTTCCCGTCATATGTCTTGAGCATCCACTATCCAAGTACCAATGGTCTTTCTTAGATTTAGCTTGAAGACATACCTACAAAACAATTCATTTTACTTTAGGTACCCAAACCATCTTGGGTCCTTGGGGGTTAGTCCTTAATGGCCTTTTAGGGACCTATGCATTGTTAGCGATAATAGATTTTTGCATAGCATAACATCTACTAGCAATGTGTCCTAGTTTATGACAATAAAAACATGAAATCTATGATTTTTCAGTAGAAGAAACAAATCTGCCTTTTAAAAATTTTCTTCTTTTGAAAGGATCGAAACCAAGTCCAGCTTTGTCTAGTGAGCACTTTTGTTTACCTAAGATTGCATCCAATTTTTCTTTTCCATTTACACATCTAAAAAGTGTTGTTTCCAAATGTTTAACTTTATCATTTAAATTTTGGTTTTTCTTTGAAGTATCATTTTGAAAAGAGTTTTTCTTAATATTTTCTTTTAAAATACAACATTTTTCAGTACTTCATTTTCTTTTTCCAAGTCCTCATTTTCCTGAGTAAGAGTAGAAACCATTTTTTTGAGGAGTCCATTTTTAATTCTTATCTTTTTGAATTCAAAAAGTAAATCATCGAATGCATCTTGCAATTCATTGAAAGAAAATTGAGAGGAGTTTGAGTTTGATATCTTATTGTCTTCCTCATGAGCCATAAGACAAAGATTAGCCACCTTTTGAGGTTCAGCTTCATCTTCGGAGCTAGATTCTTCATCGTCACTCAATGTTATAATGGTCATTGCCCTCTTCCCTTGGTTTTTCCTTCCTTTCTTTTTGAATAGGGGATAATCAGCCCTTATATGGCTAGGCTTCTTACATTCATAGCATATGATGTTTGATTCTTTGCTAGAATCTCCTTTGGTCTCATGCTTCTTTCTGCTTTTCCATTTTCTCTTCATAAACCTTCTGAATTTTCGTGTGATGAGAGCAATGTCTTCATCATCATTCTCATCACTGGTCGGTTCCTCTTCTTGGCTGGTGGACTTGAATGCTACTGTTCTCCTTTTTTTTTCTTCATCATCTTGGGCATGTTACTTTTAAGTTAATTCGTATGTCATGAGAAAGCCCAATAGTTCCTCAAAAGGCAATGTGTTGAGGTCCTTTACTTCTTGAATTACCGTGAGCTTAGCTTCCCAGGTCTTTGATAATGACCTCAAGATTTTTCTTACCTGCTCATTGTTAGGATATACCTTTCCAAGAGATTTCAAATCATTAGTAATATCGGTGAACCTTGTAAACATTTCGGTAATAGACTCAATCGGTTTCATTTTAAATAATTCATAATTGTGGACTAAGATGTTGATTTTAGATTCCTTAACCTAATTGGTATCTTCATGTGTTACCTCTAATCTATCCCATATTTCCTTAGCTGATTCACAAGTAGAAATACGATTGAATTCATTAGGATTAAGAGTACAATACAAAATGTTCATTACTTTACCATTTGATTACAAAAGTTTCAAATCATCTTCATCTAATTCAGATTTGGGCTTAGGACTATCAACCCTCTCTACTTTTATTGTAGAAATTTTGGGACCATTTAAAATAATTCTCCATAATTTATAGTCAACAGATTGTATGTATATTCTCATTCTATACTTCCAATAATTGTAATTGGTACTATTAAACATAGGTGCTCTATTTGTGGATTAACCTTCACCAAGAGAGCTTTCAAAGTTGGTTGCCATGGATCTATTCCTAGGATGTTAAGCTTACAGTAAGAATACAAGCTCTGATACCAATTGTTGGCCCAAAAGGTAACCCAAGAGGAGGGTAAATTGGGTTTATTAAAAATTAAAGCAATTAAGATCAACTAAAATTAATCTAATCAATGGAACAGTAGTTCAAGATATATGCAATGCAATGTAGACACTAATGGAATAAAAACAGAGCACAAGAAAGCACACCAACAATTACCGAGGTTCAACCACAATTCGTGGTCTACGTCCTCAACCCAAGATCTCCTTGACGTCTCCTTCCACTATGCAATCTCCAATTACAAAGTAGATGCTGATTTACAAAGTGCTCAACTTACTTTTACACAAGAACTCCTTCCCAAGTTCTTCTAGCCACCAAGTGGTTTTGTCTAAGATCCACTTCAACTTTCAAGTGTTTTTCTTTTACAAGAGAACACTCTAACTCTCACTTACAAGTATATGAAGGATATACAAACGAAATACAAGCTCTCTATGAAGAGTGAATGGGAATTGAATAGCTCACTAACTACCAACTTGAAGACAAAGAGAATTTTTAGATTTTTTAGCTCAATCAATCAGTGAATGTTGTATATCTCATCCATAAATGCATTTGGAGGCTTATATATAAAGTCCTGAATTAATTTCACCAGTTGGAGGTTGTTGGAGTTTCATATGCAAGCCCACTTCAATATAACGTTTAAAAATATAGCCGTTGGTCCCCAGGTGTCGACACTTGATTCCCATGTGTCGACACATCACCCAGAAACTGTCTGTCATACTTTTCTTGATCAGTTTAGCTTCAAATAATCTGGGGATATTCTTCAGACACGCTTAAGATCTCCAATGAGTCTTCTTTTTGGGGTATGATGATAGATCAAAGTCTTCAATCTTTCAAAAATATTTTTCATTTAATTTGGATTGAATTTTTCTTTTGACAATCATATTTTTCTTTTCCTTAATGCCAAGCTCTTTCCATTTGCAGCTAATATTCTTTCATCTATGTAGAGCTTCCTTTTCATTAATGTCGAGCTTCTCATCTTTATTGCCGAGCTCTTTCTATTTGCAGCTAATGTTCTTTTCATCCGTGTAGAGTTTCATAGATATTATGCTGATTTCTTCTTCTTTAAGATCACTTTATTAGAAGCTTGATGAAGTCTACTCTTAAACACTCTCAATGCATATCAACAATCTTAAATCTTCACATCCCTTATAAAGTCCTCATTTGAATTCTTTTGTAGAGATTTTTGGAAACATGATAAATTTTCTTTTTGAACACCTTTAATCTCTTTGAATTCAAGTCATCGTCATTTAATCTTTTCATACTTAATGAAGTCTTCCTTTGAGCACCTTCAATCTATTCGAATGCAAATCATTTGTTTGAAGTTTGAATGGGTGCAATTGCTCTATTTTGGTGCAAGACTTGACTTTTGGTATATTGCTTGAACTTGTAAATGTTGTGCATCCATTTTGATATGAATTGGACTTTAAGTTAGACTTTAAGTCTAAATTATAATCCTTATTAATCTGCACACTAATTAAATGTATTAGTAAACTAACACAAGGTTTAGTTATCATCAAAATCAAGGTGTAGAGTCAACACTTTACGCAGAAGGCATTCCGATGATTAAGTTAGCAAGTTTAATCACAATGAATTAAATAATATATAGAAAGCTAGAACTCAAGTGAATGTACCTTACACCTTTAGTGCATTGAGGTATTTATAGGCTTCAGAATGCCATGTTCCCTTTGGGAATTCACTTTTCTCTTAGGAATCTTCTTTGTTTGAGTCAGTTTAATGCATTATACCTATCCTTTATTTGTTCTAGTTTACTTAGGAATATGATTTGTATTATAGACTTCATTAGTCATAATATCTTTAGGATTAGAATTCCTGGGCCAGCCTCTTTGGGTCCTAGTCTTTGATCGGCATGAGCTTAGTCTGACAGGTCGGCATCCATGGGCTGACCTTATTGGACTGGTCATCTCTTGGTCTTGGGCTTGACTCTTATAGGGCCCGCAGTAATTACCCATATTATTTTTGATAACCATGGGCACAGTTTTAGTAACTTTATTTTTTTAACCAAACCACCTAAATCTAGCTCCTATTTTAAAAATATTTGCATCCAATGGACAATTAATTTTAATTTTTATCTGAAAATTGAGATTTTGTAAGGCATTGAAAACCAAAACTATTGGTTGGGTTTGTACCCAAAAAATCTTTTTTTTATTGGTTGGGTAGTGGAGAAAAATCTAATCCAACTTGACTAAAAGTTTATGTGGTTCATTTACTCATTTTCTAATTTAGACAATTGAAGATTCTCTAGAATATGTCATTCCCATCCAAAAAAACAAAGTATTGGCCTAGGACTTTAGGGTACATTTCACCAGATAAAAGTAAGTAGAGGGTGCACATTTACTACTAGAAAACAGGTCTTTTGCCTTAAATTATTAGTAAGGGCACGTGTAGCCATGGTAAAAGATGCTTTTTTGCGATGGCAACGCCTCGTTTCTAATGCTTCGATGCAAATAACATGTATTTGCGTATGTATAGGTAGCCGATACAAATACTGGTCGCAAAAACGTATTCACTACAAAATAGGAGGAGTTCTTGCGTTGGCAATTCTTCTCGCGAATGCTCAAATGCAAATAATTATTTTTGGAATTTAAAGGCTGCTCATTAATCCAAAACAACGTCGTTTAGGTTGGGCTACTCAAGGGGAAAGAGAAGGGAATTGGCACCTAATCAAAATGATGTCGTTTTGGTTGGGCTACTCATTAACCAAAACAATGTTGTTTTGAATGGGCATGAATTCCCTTCTCTTTCCCCCTAATTGCCCTAATTTTTGTTTGACCTCATTTGATAGCCTCTGTTTGTCTCTCTATCTCTCTTTCTTTCTCTCTCTGTGCAATCTACTCATCTCTCTGTTGCTCTTCCTCCCTCCATTACGAGATCATCTCAACTTTTCCAAGATGTACTGGTCCAAATGAAGAAATCTCAAAGTATTTCAAACTGACGGTGGCTTATTGACATGAGAAAATGTCTGAGAGTATCTTATTGACAGTGACTTTTCTAAAAAGAAAAAAAATTGAAATAATCATAGGAAAGCATATGTTTTTTTGCATAATAACCGAGAAAGTAAAAACCTAATAGATTTAGATATTAGGGATGATATGGTTGGAATGATACACAAAACCATTAGAATTCCATATGTAAATACAAGCGTTGAGAATGACAAAGCTATTGGAAATGATCTACGCACTAGTCCAAATGAAGAAATCTCAAAGTATTAAAAGATGTGCAATGTGAATTGTATTCGGGGTGTCAGAAGTTTACATTATTGTCGTTTATTGTTTGGCTTTTACATATGAAGGTACTTAATCAGTGGACAGACAAGTCTGTTAACATGTTATTTGAGTTATTGAAGGAGACTTTCCTCGAAGGTGTGAAATTATTGAATTCATATTATAAAGCTCAAAAGTTAACACAAGATTTAGGATTCACGTATGAAACATGGCCCTAATAATTGTATGTTATGAATGTGTTATATGTGATAGTTCTAGATGGAAACATAGTGGTGGTATTTCAAATGATGGTAACAATTGTGAAAAGTGGATAGCTGCAAAACAGATGCGATATTTTCATTTAAAACCAAGATTGCAAAGGTTGTTTATGTCATCCAAGACGGCCAAAGAAATGAGATGGCATGCAGAAGAACGAATAGATGGCAGTACCTTTAGGCATCCTGCTAACTCTGGAGCATGGAAAGATTTCGATTGACGAAACCTAAACTTTGCTAGTGATAGTTGCGGTGTGAGGCTTGGGTTAGCTGCTGATGAATTCAACTTCTTCGGGTCAATGAACATTGTTCATAGCACTTGGTCCGTAGTGTTGATTCAATATAATCTACCATATTGGATGTGCATGAAACAACCATTCTTTATTTTCTCTATGCTTATCGATGGACCACAAGGGCTTGGTGACGGGTTCGATGTGTACATGCAGCCATTGATTGAAGAGTTAAAATGAATTGTGTAATGAAGATGTACTTACATTTAATGCATCAACCAATGAAAAATTTCAATTACGCACCACTTTACTGTGGACAATTAGTAATTTCCCTGCATATTTCTAATTACGTGCCACTTTATTGTGGACAATTTGTGATTTCCCTGCATATGCCATGTTATCAAAATAGAGTACCAAAGGTGAATATATTTATCCTTGTTGTAATATAAAGACTAAATCTTGTTGATTAAAGTATGATAAGAAATTTGTATATATGGATCACTGTAGGTTCTTACCTACAGGTCATAGATTTCGAAAGGATGAAAAATTATTTGATGGCAGCCGAAAATGAAGAGGAAGACCTAAAATGTTATCCACATCCACATTGTTGGCACAATTCAAATTAGAAAGTATTTTGACTCAATACAAGATGATGACCTTATAGAAAGGCATAGAAGAATAGTAGAAAAAAAATCAAGTCAAGGATAACTAATAATTTTAGGAAAACATGTTTTGTATTATTTAGATGACAAACTGTAATGCAAAGGTAAGGGTATATTGTCTTGTCCCTTTTCTTTTAAGTTTCTAACACGGAGCTCATTTGACCCAGCATGAAAAATTATTCTTGCTCCGTGTCTTACATAATGTTGAACCCTACCCTCTTGTATAGTGATTGGTCTCTAGGTGCTCACTTCCTATGAGAGAAAGAGCAAAAACACAACACTAAAAAAAAAAAAAAAAAAGATATGACTTCTCTTGAGCCATAATTGGGATAAGTGAATAGAATGACCATTTACTTTCTTAATTTCGTTCTCTTGATTGGTAATATCATTTAAAGTTCTATTCTCACATTTTGTTGAAAATGACCATTCCATGAGTAGAACATAAAATATCACTATACATTATTGCAGCACGCTACCACCCAAAGCCCCTACTCACCGTCACTTGAAGTTTTATTTTGAAAACACAACTGTTATGGTTTAAGACTTCTGTCTCAAATTTTCATAGAAATTGTATTTGAAAACACTTCTGAAATAACTACCAACTGTTTGTCATGTTGGCATCCCCAGCTGCATAATAACCATATTAAAGTACAATCCTTGGAGATTAACCAATATACCACACCTAGGTTTGCTTTTAAAAACTCAGCCAATGCTCAAACATCCCAAAATTCCCTTCGAGTAAATTCATTACAAGTATAATCCTATATCTAGTACTGGTCATACTAGCAACAAAAACATAACTTTGGATTAAAAATGATTGACTTGCATGATAGATTACCACTCAGAAAGGAGTAAGCACGACCATACCAGAGCACCAATGATTCAAGCAGTGTTCTTGACAAGACAGCAGGCAACAATGATTTCAGTTATAAAATGACCAATGGCAAAATGTTTACCCAGGAGTAACATAGCACTCACAAACAACATGCACTGCTCTTACAACACTAGGGGTTTCAGTATTGTTATATCCATAATTAGACTACTATCCAATTAGCAATCATTTTTTCAAACAAAAAAATTCGATATCATACCATCACTGTTGTGGCGGGGGGCTCGTGTTTCTTGAATTCGTCCTCTTTTTCAGCCACTGATCTAGGGACCTGTTAGGTACTCATTCATCTCGTCTAGTAATCGCTTCCCTCTTGGCTTTAATCGTTGACTTGAGGTGGACGATCTCTTCATCCGGCTACCGGAGCTCCCGCTTAGTTGCTCGAAGCAATAGATTGTTGGGTACACGGCCACTGGATGGTGATGGATTCAAGTTCCTGCGGTAGTTCCTTCGGTGGTTTGGATCTCGGACATACGACGGAGCCCATCCTAGACCCTCCTGTCCTTCTCGTTGGTTGCCTCTAGGAAATCGTATCTCCGATTTGATAAAACGTCCTCCCAGAGTTCGCATTAAATCATCATCATGACGACTTGACTGGTGAGTGTCGTCCTGATTACGGATGTCATGGCTGTCTTCTAGTTCCCTGTCGGTGGGATCGACTCCTCCTTTGAGTTAGTTGATACTTATCCTTATATAGACCTTCCCATAGACGGCGTCAATTGTAGGTGAAATTTTTAGGAAGGCCTGGTTGAACTCTTAAACCAAATCGACAAGCATGAACAATCTGCAAGAGAAGAAGATAATGAGAATGACTCGACTCTCTTTAGGTCGAAGACAATCCGATGATTAAGTTAGCAAGCTTAATCACAATGAATCAAATAAAATATAGAGAGCTAGAAATATAGAGAGCTAGAAATCAAGTGAACGTACCTTACACTTTTAGTGCATGTGGGTATTTATAGGTTTCGGAATACCATGCTCCCTTTGAGAATTCACTTTTCTCTTAGGAATCTTCTTTGTTTAAGTCAGTTTAATGTATTGGACTTATCCTTTATTTGTCCTAGTTTACTTAAAAATAGGATTTGTATTATAGATTTCATTAATCCTAATATCTTTTGGATTAGAATTCCTAGGCCAACCTTTTTGGGTCCTAGCCTCTGATAAGTATGGGCCTAGTATGATTGGTTGGCATCTATGGACCGACCTCACTAGGCTGGTCGTCTATTGGTCTTGGGTTTGACTTTTATTGGGTCCACAGTAATTACTCATATTATTTTTGATAACTACGGGCACATTTTTAGTAACTTTTTTTTTTACCAAACCACCTAAAATTTAGCTCCTATTTTAAAAATATTTGCATCCAATGGACAATTAATTTTAATTTTTATCTGAAAAGTGAGATTTTGTAAGGCATTGAAAACCAAAACTATTGGTTCGGTTTGTACCCAAAAAAAAATAAAAATTTATTGGTTGGGTAATGGAGAAAAATCTAATCCAGTTTGACTAAAAGTTCATGTGGTTCATTTACTCATTTTCTAATTTAGACAATTGAAGATTCTCTAGAATATGTCATTCCCATCCAAAAAAACAAAGTATTGGCCTAGGACTTTAGGGTACATTTCACCAGATAAAAGTAAGTAGAGGGTGCACATTTACTACTAGAAAACAGGTCTTTTGCCTTAAATTATTAGTGAGGGCAAGTGTAGACATGGTAAAACATGCTTTTTTGCGATGGCAACGCCGTGTTTCTAACACTTCAACACAAGTAACATGTATTTGCGTATGTATAGGTTGCTGGTCGCAAAAATGTATTCACTACAAAAATAGGAGGAGTTCTTGTGATGGCAATTCCTGTCGCGAATGCTTATATGCAAATAATTTTTTTTGAAATTTAAAGGCTACTCATTAATCCAAAATGATGTTGTTTTGGTTGGGCTACTCAGGGGGAAAGAGAAGGGAATTTGCACCCAATCAAAACAACGTCGTTTTGGTTGGGCTACTCATTAACCAAAACGACGTCGTTTTGATTGGGCGTGAATTCCCTTCTCTTTCCCCCGGATTGCCCTACTTTTTGTTTGACCTCATTTGATAGCCTCTGTGTGTGTACGTGTGTGTGCAATCTACCCCTCTCTCTTGGACATCTCTCAGTTGCTCTCCCTCCATCCATTACAAGATCATCTCAACTTTGCGGTGCCATCTACCAGCTGCCTACTACCACGGTCAGTCTTTGTCCTCTCTCTCTCTCTCTCTCTCTCTCTCTCTCTCTCTCTCTCTCTCTCTCTCTCTCTCTCTCTTATAATTTCAATAAATTTTTATTCCCTTAGTCACTGTATTTGGCAATCGAAGAAAGAGAATTATTGTATAATCATTCATATATTTCCGGTTAAGATGTTACTTTTACATAAACATATATGTATATATGTGAATATATTGCAACTACAACATGAAAAACAAAGGTATTCTTTAATTAGTTCCATGGATGAAAAGAGGACTTGGAAATAAATCTCTGGAGGGGCCTCTTTGAAGAGAATGATTGATATATAGAATCTAGAAAAGTCCTGCTTGACTTTCACTATACCTTTCCCAGCTTTTATATACATAACAACAACTATATACAATCACATTCTTTCATGGAAATTTCCCTCATGTCCTGGCTTAATCATACTTTTAAAAGGTCATGAAGTACTGCTTTATATGGTTTACTTCTTAATTACACTGGGCTTGAAGATTGTAGAACAAGAACAATAAAAAATACCTAATAACGGAAAAATAACACTTTATTTAAAAATTATCCAAATACAGTAAAAGAAAATGAAAGGAGCTGGCATTAATAATAATCTCTCTCTAGCGCTAGGAAAAGGTATTAAAAAAATTCACATGAACTTTATTCAATAAGAAGATTGGAATTTCCTCAGTGCAAAATACTATTATAGCCACTATTTGACATTTTTGCAAGCAAATAAAGTAAGTCCAAGGTTTGTCAGTTTTGTTACCAAAGAATGGATTATAAACCGCGCTTCCTGCTTTGATTAGTATAGCTCACTTGCCTATTTGTTACTTGAAAGCTTTTTAATAAGTGGCTATTATAGTATGCAATTTATTTTTATTTTTCTAAGTAATTAGGTACAAATAAAAAATCACAAAAAGGGGCAAAACCCTTTACAATTAGCATAGACAAAAACTGGCTATCTAATTCTTGTGCCTAGATATCTACAGGCACTTTGTACTTCATTAGTGTTGCATACACATACATGTGCATCTATGACTTAGTTGAATTATATGCACATAACTTTAGACCCGTTCAAGAAGGCTTATTAGAATTTGTGGATTCAACTCTGATGAGGCAATTCTTGAATTGTCCAGTTTTGGACAGTTTGGGAATGCATAAATTTACATCAAACTTAGTGGCTCACCGTTATAAATTGTTCTCTCGATAAGGGATTTCATGCGACAGATCCAATTGTTCTTTGGATACACACTGGAGATGGTGTATAACAGTACACCGCTTCTAGCTTGTGTACTTGAAGAATTGTGGAAAAATGCTATTGAAATTTCTTTAGAGATGGACGTGACGGTTCGAGATACTTTTTGTGATATAGATCATGCACTCCTGAATGGGATATGACCACCTACCTACTAGAGAGGAGTAAGATGGATAGAATTCATGACACATTAACATTTATGAATGGTTCTGAGTTACTATGATGTTTATGTAATGTTGATTTTTTTTTTTTAATAATATAGTCATATTTGGGAGAAAAAAAAAAGATGGACAAGAGTTGAATTCATTTGCCAAATAGGCTGTCAAGAGAATATGTGGAAGGTATTGATTAATTCCTTGTGTATACCAACAAGATTTAAGAGGTAATGATCATTTCGTAGCTATATGACATGAGAAAATGTCCGAGAATATCTTGTTGACCGTGGCTTTTCTAAGAAGTACAAAAATTGAATTAATCACGAGAAACCATATGTTTCTTTACATAATAATCAAGAGTAAAAACTTGATAGATTTAGATATTAGGGATGATATGGTTGGAATGATACATAAAACCATTAGAATTCCACATGTAAATACAAGCATCAAGAATGACAAAGCTACTGGAAATGATTTACGCACTAGTCCAAATGAAGAAATCACTACGTATTTCAAACTGTTAGAAGATGTGCAATGTGAATTGTATTCGGGGTGTTAGAAGTTTACATTATTGTCGTTTATTGTTCGACTTTTATATATGAAGGTGTTTAATCAGTGGACAGACAAGTCTGTTAACATGTTACTTGAGTTATTGAGGGGGACTTTTCCCGAATGTGTAAAATTATCGAGTTCATATTATAAAGCTCAAAAGTTAACACAAGTTTTAAGATTCATGTATGAAACATAAGATGCATGCCCTAATAATTGTATTTTATAAATGTGTTATATGCGGTAGTTTTAGATGGAAACATAATGGTGGTATTTCAAATAATGGTAACAATTGTGATAAGCAGATAGCTACAAAACAAATGCGATATTTTTCTTTAAAGCCAAGATTGCAAAGACTGTTTGTGTCATACAAGAAAGTCAAAAAAATAAGATGGCATGCAGAAAAACAAATGGATGACAAAACCTTAAGGTATCCTATTGACTTTGAAGCGTGAAAAGATTTTGATCGATGAACCCTAAACTTTGCTAGAAATAGTTGCAGTGTAAGACTTGGGTTAGCTGCTGATGGATTTAACCCCTTCAAGTCAATGAACATCGTTTATAGCACTTGGCCCGTAGTGTTGATTCCATGTAATCTACCACATTGGATGGGCATGAAACAACCATTCTTTATTTTGTTTGTGCTTATTGATAGACCACAAGGGCCTTGTGATAAGATCGATGTAGCCATTGATTGAAGAGTTAAAAGGAATTATGGAATGAAGGTGTACCTACGTTTGATGTATCAACCAATGAAAATTTTTAATTATGTGCCACTTTATTGTGGACAATTAGTAATTTTCCTGCATATGCCATATTGTCAAAATAGAGTACCAAAT
The DNA here is from genome assembly GCA_033060915.1 of Euryodendron excelsum. Classification (NCBI taxonomy): domain Eukaryota; kingdom Viridiplantae; phylum Streptophyta; class Magnoliopsida; order Ericales; family Pentaphylacaceae; genus Euryodendron; species Euryodendron excelsum. Next base: position 26,922,706 of record CM065382.1, on the reverse strand, counting down.
GTTAATATACTTGTCCTTGTAATATAAAAACTGAATTGTGTTTGTTAAAGCATGATAATAAATTTGCATATATGGGTCACCATAGGTTCTTACCTACAAGTCATAGATTTCGAAAGGATGAAAAATCATTTGATAGCAGCTGAAAATGAAAAGGAAGACCTAAAATATTATCCGCATCCACATTGTTGGCACAATTAAAATAAAAAGGTATTTTAACTTGATACAAGAAAAATGACCTTATAGAAAGGTGTAGAAGAATAGTAAAAAAAAATCAAGTCAACAACAACTAATAGTTTTAGGAAAACATGTTTTTTATTATTTAGATGACAAACTGCAATGCAAAGGTAAGGGTATATTGTCCTGTCCCTTTTCATTTAAGTTTCTAACACAGCTTAAATGACCCAACACGAAAAATTATTCTTGCTCCAAGTCTTACATAATGATGAACCCTACCCTCTTGCATAGTGATTGGTCTCTAGATATTCACTTCCTATAAGAGGAAGAGCAAAAGCACGTAATGCTTCAAAATCATTGAAATATGACTTCTCTTAAGCCATAATTGGGATAAGTGACCATTTACTTTCTTAATTTCATTCTCTTGATTGGTAATATCATTTAAAGCTCTATTATCACATTTTGTTGAAAATAACCATTCCATGACCCAAAGCCCCTACTCACCCAAAGCCCCTACTCACCGTCACTTTAAATTATATTTTCAAAACACAACTGTTATGGTTTAAGACTTCTGTCTCAAATTTCCATAGAAATTGTATTTGAAAACACTTCTAAAATAACTTCGGATTTAAAAGAAAGTTTAAAACTACCAACTGTTTGTCATGTTGGCATCCCCAGCAGCATAATAACCATATTAGAGTCCAATCCTTGGAGACTAACCAATATACCACACCTAGGTTTGCTTTTAAAAACTCAGCCAATGCTCAAACATCCCAAAATTCCCTCTGGGTAAGTTCATTACAAGTATAATCCTATATCCAGTTCTGATCATACTAGCAACAAAAACATAACTTTGGACTAGAAATGATTGACCTGAATGCCGGATTACCACTCAGAAAGGAGTAAGCACGGCCGTACCAGAGCACCAATGATTCAGCCAGTGTTCTTGACAAGACAGCAGGCAACAGTGATACCAATGACAAAATGTTTACCCAGGAGTAACATGACACTCACAAACAACATGCACTGCTCTTACAACACTTAAGGGTTTCAGTATTGTTATATACATAATTAGACTACTACCCAATTAGCAATCATTTTTTCAAACAAAAAAATTCAATATCATACCATCACTGTTGCGCGCATTGCACTCTCTGAGCTCCACCGGGCATATCGTCATCCTCTTCGTATGCCTCCTGAGCCTGGGCCTGCTGCTTCCTCCGCATCTCGTCTTCGATGTTGACATCATGCAATGTGGTCTCCTCACACTCATCCAGCTCCATCTCTGTCAGCTGCATCAATGGCCTTGGCGGTAACACTGCCTCCAGCGCCTTAACCTGCTCTGGGCTCAGAGAGTCGGGGAACTCCACAGTGAAATGAATGTACAACTTACCCCTCATGAATGACCTCTGGTACATAGGCATACCCTCCTCACTGATTGCCTTAGATTGATCTGCAATATTTCCACCAACAAAAAACTTGCAACATCAGGATTTTAATGATTTAAAAAACAAAATTAAAAAAAAAAACCCTTCAAATTTGGAGCAATTATTTTCATCACTAACCAGGCTTGACAACTTCCCCAGGGTCTGATTTAATAAGGAGCTGCCTGCCATCCAAGTGAGTCAATATGAACCGGAAGCCACATAAAGCCTCACTCAGAGACAAGGTGTGCTCTACAAAGAGGTCATCGCCCTTTCTCTTGAACTTTGGATGTTCTTTCTGCTGGAGGACAAATACTATATCCCCTGTGATCGTATCAGGCTGCAAAGTAACACAAATCAAACAATCAAATACTCATAGATCAAGTAATAATAAATGACATATATTACTGAAATTGCAAAATAATTTTCCACTGCATACTGCTTCATCAGCCTCTCCAGGGAATGTAATTTTCTGTCCATTCTGCATGCCCTTCTCCACAATTACTTCCAGCACCTTTTTCTCCTTAACAACCTTCTCCCCTTTGCACTGAGGGCAGCGGTCTTTTTCATTAATAGTCTCTCCAGTTCCCTTGCATTCATTACAAGGATGCTGCATCTGCTGGATCATGGATGGACCAAGTTGCCTAATCGAGACCTTCATTCCAGTTCCTTGACAACTTGAACACTTCATTGAAGTTCCAGATTTCGAACCTTTGCTGTCATTTATAGAACACAAATGAGCTTCATTCATAGTCAAAATTACCCAACTCTAGAAACAATGATTAAATACATCACTGAAGCTACATAGTACATACCTATTGCACTTTGAGCAGAGCACATTTCGAGAGAGAGAGAGCTTCTTAGAAGTCCCACTGTAGAGTTCCTCGAGAGAAACCTTCAAGGGATGGACTACATCTTCTCCCCTCCTCTGCCTTCGTCCTCTGCTGCTACCACCACCTGTTGACAAACAAGACAATTCATTGGTTGCTTCCATGTCATTTCTCTTTCTACAATAACATTCCAAGCGGATTAAATTGAGACATCCACAACCAGGGATGGAAATTTTTTTCTTGGGGGGGGGCCGGAGTGTAAATGTGAAAGAATGTAAAGTTAAACTTACACACCATCTATTATTTTCCAAAAAGATTTTTATTAAAATTAAGAGAATTGTATTTACACACACACACATATATCCATATATATATCTATTATGGTATATTTTGAGGGATTTTTCTTTAATTACAAAAGTTTGTATCTAATGGACTATATCTTTTATTACAAAAATTTAGACTTGTTTATTTTCTTAAATGTAGAAGAAAGCAAAACAAGATTTCAAAAGCGTAATGATGGTGATAAATGTTATCTAATAAGAAAGAATAGTTGAAGGGTTGATATCAAATTAATTAAGACTGGAAGACAATTTTTCAAAATATAATCACCACATAAAAACAAATCTCCTTGTAGAAATCAAATTCAACTAAGAAATAGGAAAGCCTTTAGATTTGGATAAACTCAAAACTAAAATTTTGAGTTGAAGGAATATTAAATAACCTACAATTGGTCTAAAATTAGGGCACAAATTTTAGGGGTGCTTCTATCGAAATTATCACATACATTACTGAAGGAATCCTAAAATTTAGGAGGGCCATAACCCCCTTCCCTCCATCCCTGTCTATAACAAGGGCCTTCACAAAGCAAATTAGGAAACCGTGCTTCTTAGCACAAAGAACATAGCAAAATGCACACTATAGATGCATACAATAAAAAACTAGCTGCTACATATCTCACCTCGAAACGGGTCTCCACCAAAGAAAGATTGGAAGATGTCAAATGGGTCGTGCATGCCGCCGCCACCACCCATTCCTTCCTTAAGTGCATCCTCACCATACTGATCATAGATCTCACGCTTCTCAGGGTCACTCAACACCTCATAAGCTTGAGCAAGCTCCTTAAACTGTAACAGAGTCCAACATTCCAAAGTTTAGCTCTAATGCAACCAGATAGCGGAATGAACTGAACAAAAGAAACTATTAACATATTTTCCTTTTGGGCAAGCACATGCTTACCATTAGCAACAAAATTTACCCATTATCATAAATTCATCACAGCACACAAGCGTTTCATAATTTACATCAGTCTCTCATTTTACAAAACACCAGCTAATCTTGAGTGATATTCCCCATTTCTAATAACATGCTTCATCACTTTAAAGAAAGACACTTTTTTTTTTGTTTGGATAAAGTCCCAAGCATCAGCAAACTTTAAAAGTCACTGACAGAAATCTCCATATCTACCCATCATTGCCTTGATACTATCTACAGTTCTATAACCGCATATAATTTCTTTCTCCTTCCCCAAAATTCCCATGATTGCTCACGAATTTGAATAAGATTACAGTCATATTACACATAATCCAACTTAGATTGTTGTTCTAAGGCGGTTTATCTTTCATAAATAACCTACCAAGAAATTTTTCCTATTTTCGTATCAACCAAACACGGTCCTGAATCCTGATGTTCAGGGGAAAAAAAACTAGCTCATTATAATGAAACACAATGAGAATCAAATACAATCTCAGAAAGATATATCTCAAACATAATTTCAGCCACGCATGCACACGAACAATCAGCTGCGTTTGGCACCTAGCATCGAATTTGGAATTGGAGGTTATCTCAGTTAAAATTTTGGGCTAAGATTGATTCTAATTCCAATTGTAAGGCTTGGATTCCAAGGCGCCAAATGCACCATAACAAGAAAAAAAGAAAAAGAAAAAACCAAAGATCACAAAAATCAGCAACGAAGGGCTCTCAAATAAGTACCTTCTCAGGGTCACCACCCTTGTCAGGATGGTTCTTGATGGCCGCTTTTCGATAAGCCTTCTTCAGATCATCCTGAGTCGCGGTCTTCGGCACCCCTAATATCTCGTAGCATTTTGTATTGTCGCTCTTCTTCGGTGCCCTCCCAAACATTTCTTCTTCTTCTTCTCCTTCGATTCCTGCTCTCACTAGCAAAAAACTTCTGCTGATCAAAAGCCCTAATCCCTAGTATTTTGTAGTATATATATGTGCGTATTGCTCCAGAGGGACAGAGAGAATTCTAGTGAGAGAACGCTCAGAAGACGCAACAGAGGACAGAGTCTGGGCTGTACATACATACGTATGTATATTCGTATACACGCGTGTGAATATGTGGATGCTATGTTGTGATTGTTATAGAAACGGACGGTTGAGATGAATAGCTTATGCTGCTTGACGGGTTTCTGAGCGTTGATGTGTGATGTGGCAGCTGAAAACAGTGGAATAGCCTAGAATTCTCTTTTTCTTTTTGAATTTTGCCGTGTAGTGTGCCGTGCTAAGGAAGGAATTTGGACCCTCAGATGTTTTATCGGACGGCTGACGTTTTGTTCTATACGGTTCTCTAAAGGCCTTGGTTATTTGAAGAGAATTTACTCAAGAGCCACACTACTTGAAGCTTTTGAAATAAGAGGGACTTCCACGCGCTTGGAACCTGACAGCAACACTCTTTTTCGGCCTTAGCTGTCAGTGGTTCAGTGAGCGCTTTTTTTAAAAGGTAAAATTGATAAAAAAAAAATTAATAATAATAATAAAAGAGTTAAATGTTGTTTAGAGGAAGAAAAAAAAAATGCTTTCCATAGTCGCGTTGGAGGTCACTTTCTACGTAGATGACACATTAGTTGGGCTCACAAATTGATTGTAACACAGAAAATTTGATACTCATCAATTAGTGATTGACCCATAGTCATAGCAGTCCTCAAAAAAAAAAAAAAAAAGCAACATTTCTCCAATATATTAATTATTTTGTTTTGTTTGGAATTTAAATTTCAATAAAGAAAGAAAATGAAAAAGAAAAAAAAATTAAAAAAAAAAAAAGATTTCTTTCCTTGTTCGGTTGTTTGAGAAAATTTGAAGGAAAAAAATGCATTTCCAAAGAAAACATTTTTTACATTTGGTTGCTTGAAAAAATTGATAGGAAAAAAGTAAATAAAAATCACTACAAGTAAAAAAAAATTGAAATGTTCTAACAAAACTACAAAAAAACAAAAAAGAAAAAGAAGAAAGTGTGCTAGTCCATAGAGGACAATGATGTAATATGTGAATGGTCTATCCATTCATTTCCTAGAAAAACAAATAACACGCTCTAATGATTATGGTGGATTAATTGGACAGTCATAAACTCAAAATACATTCGATTTGTCACTTTTATTTTCCCACACTCTCTGAGTTAATAGATAATAATAAAAAAGGGGCAAAATATGCCATACAAACCATATATATGCAGAATTTATATACACAATTAAGTTCCTTGCTGTACAGTAGGCAGTGCAATCAAAGCAGGTCTGGTGCATTTGTAGTGTTTCTTCCACCCAACCAAACACAATGCAGTAGTTATTGGAGTCTATCTTTTTGAATGGTTGGGGGCACAATATGGGCTGGTGAAAGAGATATATAAGAACCTGTCAGTAATTGTCCATCTATACTTTATGCATGTTGCTAACATGTCTAATTTAAGATATAAGAAACATATAAGATTTGACATGTGTGTGTGTCTAATTTCCCAGTAGGTTTATAAAACTCAAACAAAGCAGCAAGCTCTCAATGACAGACCAAGAGCTACAACTAAGTAGAAAAAAGGTAATCAAAGTACACAACTAAACAGCAAAATAACACTAGACATCGTCCAAAGCAACAAAAAAAAAAAAAGAATCAAATTCTTAACTAAGTCTAGGTCTCCATTTGATAAGGTAGCTACAGATGAATCTGACCAATAACTAAGACTGGCAGATCTTCATTTGAGATGTTTCACTCATGGCACCAACTTTTTCAATTTCATCAAACAATTTCAATCATCGTAGTTACGAGCATTACCACGATCAAGAGCTGCTGCGACAACATCCAAACCAGCCCTTAAGGACATAAACTCCTCGCTTGCAACTTCTATGATTCTTCCGCTTCTTTGATTCTTTAGTTTGCTTCAATGTTGAGGCGGGGATGGCTCCAAAAGAAGAACAATAAGAAGAAGTGTTAGTGTTAGGCTCAACTTGTTTGCTTCAAATTTCAGCAACATCCTCATGCCAATTAGTATCAATGCCATGCTCAACTGAGCTCAAGGAACCATTGTTGTTAACATCCATGAGATTTTGTTCTGTAGCCCAATGAATCTCCCTTTCTTTTGGGCCTACAGCATGACTTCCAGTTGCATGATCTCTCCCGAAAAGTTCACATAATTTTTCATAATTCCGAATGGGTGCATAATCAAACTGAGATGCTTTTGGCTTTACCTTGAGGAAAGTATCCCATACCCCTGTTGTAGCCTCAATCATTTGAGTTGAATAATTATAACCAAATCGACTGTCATAAATCATCCTATCATGAGCCAATCCAAAATTCTTTTTACTGTCTTCAAACGGTTTTGCACAACATTAGGGATACAATGTACTCAAAATTTTCTAGTTCTCCACTTTAGCCAGAACTCTATAAGTAGTTGATGTCACGATCCCAAACCCACCCTATGTAGATTAAGGGTCATAATCGACCAGTAGCATAGCTATCGAAGGCCAACACATCAAAGGGATGATCACCTGTGCTTTATAATTATTTTATAATAAATTAGCAGAAGCTTTATATATGAAAATATAACTGATAGTATATTTTATTCCTTCAGAGCAATTGTCTAAATCTCAACTGAACATACTATAACATAAGCATTTACAACTCGAGCCAATTGCATGGCCATATATATTATACATAACTTGTCTTCAAACGTATTATATGAAAGTCATAACATAGCTAGTCACTAACATATGGAATACATCCTTAGCAAGGCATATCCTTGGTCTTCTTCTTCTAACAGAACAAGGCATGGATTTTTTTAGAAAATATTCATAGCAAGCATTTTCAACAAAGTCCACAAAAGCATATGTATAGTCTTTAATCTTCATTCTTTGAAAATATTTAAGTAACGGCATGAGCATGTCTAGCCTAGTGAATAATTTGAGACTTGGAGTATAAATATACCATGGACAAGTTTAAGCAAAAGTTGAAGTTATTCAATTGAATGGCAGAACATTTGACATGTGAGAGAATAATCGTAAGTAAGAGCATTGTAGTATATGAAGTTGAAATAAATCTCTTGATCCTTGTAAATCACATTTCTCAAAAGATAACATAATATGTATCGTATCTTTCTTTTGAAAAAAATATCATTCAAAACTTTCATCATATCAAAATATTTATCTTTCATAATACATAATGTTTATTTGCTTATGATTTCGTTTCAAAAGTTATTCACATGTTCATTAGTGAACCCCTATGAGCTTGTATCCACTAGTGGTACGTCTAGCGGTGAGACTTTCACTTATCTCTTAGGACTACAGACATTTGGGAGTAGACCGTCAATGGCCACCCTGGGGATGTCTCCCCTATAATAATAATATGATCAGCCTAATTAAAATCTCACGGCAAAGACGTGTCTGGCCTAATTAAAGTTTCTCATACGTCAGACCCCAAGCATGACACATAATAACTTTCCAAAATGCATCTTCAACTAATACATACATGTAAATCCATGGATTTGCAAAACATACTAAGCATATATCATTTGAATCAAAGCATATGAATTGTATTAGCATTTGTAATCTATAAGTATTTGTATTGAAATCAGTATAGAAATTTACTCCAAATTTCCATTACTCACCTTAAGCCTTTAATGACCTTTTTTAAAGTCCTCTAATATTCCTTGATTTAGTGATCCTCAAGTCCTTATGCATTGATTAATAATGATTATATACAATTAAGGTATGTACAAAAGAACATGAATATATTAGTCTTCAGGAAGTAACTTAAAATTCTCATTATCGTGTATCAAAATGATGCAAAATTGTATTGGAGTCCAAGTGATGAAATTGTGAAGTTATCTTATAAGTGTAAACTCTAGATAAAAGTGTCAACACCTAAAGGTGTCAACACCCCTGAGTAGAATGCAAGAATTGGTCAGGAATATCACATTTGTCAACACCTACATTTCTCAATTTCATCAAACGATTTTGATCATTGTATTTATAAGCATTAACACGATCAAGAGCTGCTGTGACAACATCCAAACTAGTCCTTACAGACATAAACTCCTCACTTGCAACTTTATGAGTGTTGTCTTCTGCTTCTTTGATTCTTTAGTTTGCTTGAATGTTGAGGCAAGGATATCTCCAGAAGAAGCATTAGTGTTAGGCTCAACTTGTTCACTTCCAATTTCAGCAATATCCTCTTGCCAATTAGTATCAATGCCATGCTCAAATGAGTTCAAGGAATCATTGTTGCTAACATCCATGAGATTTTGTTCTGTAACCCAATGAATATGCCTTTCTTTTGGACCTACAGCGCAACTTCCAGTTACACGATTTCTCTTGAAAAGTTCACATAATTTTTCATCATTCCGAATGGGTGCATAACAAAACTAAGATGCTTTTGACTTTACCTTGAGATAAGTATCCCATACGCCTGTTGTAGCCTTAATCATTTAAGTTGAAGAATTATAACCAAATCCACTGTCATACATCATCCTATCATGAGCCAATCCAAAAATTTTTTTACTGTTTCTAAACGGTTTTGCACAAGATTAGGGACATAATGTACTCGAAATTTCTAGTTCACCACTTTAGCTAGAACTTTGTAAGCAGTTGATGTCACAAGCCCAAACCAACCCTATGCAAATTAAAGGTCATAACCGATCAGTAGCATGGCTACCGAAGGCCAACACGTCAAAAGGGTTGATCACCTGTGCTTTATAATTATTTTACAACAAATTAGAAGAAACTTTATAGATAACAATATAAGTGATAATGTATTTCATTCCTTCATAGCAAGTGCTTAAATCTCAACTAAACATACTATAATATAAGGAATTACAACTCGAGCCAAATGCACAGCCATATGTAATATACATAATTTGCCTCCAAATATATTACATGAAGGTCATAATATAACTTGTCACTAATAAATGGAATACATCCTTAGCAAGGCATATCATTGGTCTTCTATAAGAAATGCTAGACATCCTTTAACAAAACATGGTATGAATTTTTTAGAAAGTATCCATAGAAAGCATCTTCAACAAAGTCTACAAAAGCATATGTATAGTATTTAATCTTCATTATCTGAAAATGTTTAAGTAACGGCATGAGCATATCTAGCTTAGTGAATAATTTGAGACTTGGAGTATGAATATACCATGATCAAGTTTAAGCGAAAGTTAAAATTATTCAATTAAATGGTAAAACATTTGATATGTGAGAGAATAATCGTATGCAAAAGCATTGTAATATATGAAGTTGAAATAAATCTCTTGATGCTCGTAAATCACCTTTCTCAAAAGATAACATAATATGCATCGTATCTTTCTTTTGAAGAAAATATCTTTTATAACTTTCATCATATCAAAACATTTATCTTTCATAATATATAATGTTTAATTATTTATGACTTCGTTTCAAAAGTGATTCACATGTTCATTAGGTGAATCCCTACAAGCTCGTATCCACTGGCACATCTTGAGATGAGACTTTTATCCATCTCCTAGGATTATAGACATTTGGAAGCAGACCATCCATGGCCACCCTGGGAACGTCTCCTCTTTAATAATAATATAACCAGTCTAATTAGAATCTCCAAGCAAAGACTTGTCTAACCTAATTAAAGTCTCTCAAATGTAAGATCCAAAGCATAACACATAATAGCTTTTCAAAATGCATCTTTAACCAATACATACTTGTAAGTCCCTGGATTTGCAAAACATACTAAGCATATATCATTTGAATCACAACATATGAATTGTACTAGTATTTGTAATCAAGAAGTATTTGTACTGAAATTAGAAAATAGAAATTCACTCCAAATTCCCATTAGTTAAAAGACAACTTGACTGAAGTTGTTTTTTCTACTTTAATAAAGTTCAGGCAATCTCTTTTGTTATTATATAGCAAAATATTTTACCTTGGGAAAAATACTTTTCACCTAGGTAAATTGAACTGCTCATGTGATTTGATCCAATTCCTTATGTAGAAAGGGAGTGGGTGGAACAGCTTATTGGAGCTGCCATGTTTTAGGAAATTCAATTTCATCCCCTGTAATCATACGATTAGTAGCTATATTAGAGTTAAGGAGATTAGTTTCTATGACAACAGTATTGCTAGTGTGACTAACCATTTAACAATTTGGGGTCAAGGTATGTAAGACCTTATAGTAGATTCGATAACTGAGACATAAAGGTTCAGATCCTAGTTTGAAATTATAACCATGGAATTTCATGCAGAGACTTAATGCATCTTGCATATTATTATATGTGAGAGAAAGTTGAAAATTAGGGTATACATTAAAGTATATGGGCCCATGTGCCATATTGGACTGCATAATGCCCATAAGGGAAGCTTTCCAATCTAAATATCTAGCATCTCGTAGTATTGCTAAGAAACTAGCATGAAGACCACTTAATGTTAAGGGTCGAAAGGCAACTTGTATTAATCCTATATGAATAACTTTATATTTATGTTGATACCATATAATATCCTGACTCTCCAATAATTGAATTGTCTGTTTTTTCAAAATCCAGACTTATAGTCTGTTCAAGGGCTTTAACAATTTTTAACCCTGGTAATTCAAAAGTTCCAATTTTATAAATATTGGAGGGTATAACCCATTTGTTTAATTGATCTCATGGGTTTGGGTACTCATTGACCTCAGATCCTTTAACTATTTTCTTATGAGAATATGAAGAATGTATACGATTCAACATTGTTGATAATTATGTGTTCTTACAACTTATTTCCTTATGTATTCCAAATGTCCAATTATTCTAGTGGTTCATTCCAATTCCCATTATAAATTTAAAATAAACACATCTGTCAATGTCTTACAGTTAATCTATCATTCCTATCCAAGAAAATAGAGAATAAACAAACTAGCGCGACTTGGGTGATGTTCTGTGAAACCCTAATCTCATATATTTTATAATTAGTTGAATTGCATCGTAAACGTAATTAAATTAGTTTATTTAATTTAATTTACATCTATTTCATGGTTAATTATAAATTGTGTGTGCCACTTGTATCATTTTATTAGTGGTAAGTTAAATGGTTAAATGGTGAAACATTGGTGAGTAGGTATAATAAGTAAATGTATAAAATACCTAAAATATAATAAGTGGGTGTATAAAATATCTAAGGGGGGTGAGATATATATTATTATGTTTCTATTGAAGTTAATTGAGAGGAGGGGAGGGTGTCGGTGGAGAGAAAGGGAGAAAGATGACAAGAGGGGACAAGAAGGCAAATGAAGAAAGAAAAGGAAGAAAAAGAAAGAAAAAAACAAGAATGGTGGGGGGTGAGTGGTTAGCATGATGGGAGAGAGAAGAGAGGAAAAATAGCTGCCATTATAGAGAGAGAGAGATATAGAGTTATAGAGAGAGAGAGAGAAGCTTGAAGAGAGAAGAAGCAATCGGTGGAAAAGAGGAAGAAGAAGAAAATAGGGGAAAAATCTAAGGAAGCTTTCTTGCACTTTGTTTTCCTCATCTAAGGAGAGTATCATGCTTGTTTCATCTTATTTTCTCTAATTATTACATGTTGTATGAGTCATGCCATGGAAGGAAAAGGATGGAGGTGAGATCTTCCATGGTAAAAATTTAGAATCACCCATGGCAGCCCTAACAGTGTATTCTTTATGAAAATGCTACTGTTTAGAGACATTTCGACCTAGCTAAAAATTTTATTTGTGGCTGAATTTTTGAACACTGTAAGTTAGAGTTATGAGGATCATTTGGGCTTTGGATTCACTTAAAAATGTTGTAATTTCGAATTATGGTGAATTTTTGAAATGGGACTGTCCCTGCAGATTTTTGATGCCCAAATCTGTAATATCTGGTTTGACAGAGCATTCGACTAAGTTAGAGTAGCCTAAAAATTATGAAATTTTTACTGTATCTAGGATAAAGGTTGATGATAATCTGTACCAAATTTCAGATCATTTAGATGTAGTTTACCTATGTTATTAATTTATCAAAAATAGACTATTTACTGCTGAATTCGAGTTTCTGCAGCACTGCCCTGTATTTGAAAATACCAAATAAATACTTAGGCATGTTCAAAAAATGTAAAATTTGGTCTGGATACTCTTTGATATGTATAGTTGGTATTTCTAAAGTTTTAGAATTTTTGGACATAAGCCCACGAAGTTATGTCCAGATTATGAAGCCTGTGTCAGTTTTGGTAGATTAGAGGACTTGGTGTATTTTGGTATTTTTCAGCTCTAACTTTACATTGGGAGTGTGATTGAGATTAGCATATGGTAGTTCTAATGTATAATTTCAGTGTTATAACTTGTTTGTATAGACATTATAGCTATGATTATTGGAGTATACATTGAGTTTCCTAAACTAATACGGTTGTGGTGATAGGAGCTAACGGAGAGCAAGATCCTTCAACGTCAACCCCGAAGTGATCTTTGACATAGTGTGTGTGCGGTGACAGGTGGGATCATAGGATAATCTTATTCATATAGAAGTGAATATATATTGCTTGTGTTATTATCTATATTGGTGTTAATTGTGGAATTGTGAGATTTTGAGATAATATTATTCATGTTAAATGCATTGTGTATTTTCTATATGTATAATGGTGGTGAATGCATATGAGGTGTTGAAGGTGTTTATATATGAGGTGAAATTGGTATTATATGAGAAATTCTGTGGAGACATTAATGATTTTATATATATGGTGGCATTGCATACCATTCATATTGTATGCCTTGCATTGCACTGGAGAGAGTTAACCACGGTGGGTTAACCAAGGCTTAGTCACGGTGGACTAGCTTAGGAGTGCCACGGTGGGCATTCCTTGATAACGCGCCATCGATATATTGGGCCAACGTTATTTAAAATTGCGCGCACATGTGGGTGATATATGCATTGCATTGAGACATCCATGATATAGATATATATTAATCATTTCTACCTGTATGCATTTGAGTGTTTATTATCATTCTTTATGAGTTTGATTATTTATCGTGAGCATGTTGATAATTAGCTCACACCCACACAAACTGTCTCGACAGGTAACTTAGAGATGACAGTTTGGTTCACTGCAGTCTTGGTTCTTGCCGTGGTGGCAATCATGTCGATGTCAGGATGTCGAGTCACGGGGCTTGGGACAACTCCATTGTCTTACTTTCAGTTTCATGGTTGTATTTTATATAGACGTTGGGTTTTGGTGTTATGTTTTAACTTTGTATAATGGTAAAGAATTTTGTGAAAGGATGTTGATTATTTTCCAGTGGTAATGTATTCCTTTGGAGAGTTTATTATATTTTCCTCATTGTATTGTTTATTCCACTGCATTCTTTTATTTTTTAGTATGGGTTAAGGTGTCGTTCGCAGGTACGGTGACCTGTGCGATCATGCCTCACCTAATGTGACATAATTAATGTCTAATTGGGTTGGGGGTGTGACATGTTCCATTTATCTAAATAAATAATAGAAAAAGTGAAGCAGTATAATCATTAGATATGAAGATTACATAAAGAAATAATATGTAAGAAACACATAATTACACTATTCACATCTCATGGCTCTGATACCAATAATCCGTGAATGGTAAGAAACACATAAACACATATTATGCACCATTTCGTGAATGATACTTTTCAACTTTTAGTCCTACTGAATTAGAAAACTATAAAACTCAATATTATCAACATTTATCTGTGTCTCAACAGATAGAACACTTGTTCCCTAGTTCCTTCAATATTATTTAGAAACCCATTACATCCATGTTTTAGAAGAAAAGGCATGGAAAATAAATCAAAGATCTATTATTCATTCCATTTTTCCACATACAGAATCGTTACAGGTTCATAGTTCTTCCTCTTCTCAAACTTTGGTAGCCAATGCTCAAGTTAAACCTGTTGCTGTTGAATTAGTAAATATTATTATGAAAGAGCTTAATAAAGCTTTTATATGAATCTATATTTACAAACACTTGGCCAACAATTACTACATCTAGATGAAAAACCAAAAAAAATCTACATTAAACTTTATAATCCACTTACCTTTTTAAAAGTCCTCTTATATTCCTTGATTTAGTGATCCTTAAGTCCTTATGCATTAATTAATAATGATCTTATACAATTAAAGTACGCATAAAAGAACATGAACATATTAGTCTTTAAGAAGTAACTTAAAATTCTCATTATCGTGTATCAAAACAATGCAAAAATGTATTAGAGTCCAAGTGAAGAAATTTTGAAGTTATTTTATGAGTGTAGACTCTAGGTAAAAGTGCCAACACCTAGAGGCAAAATGTTGACACCTAGAACAAATGTGTCGACACCCTAGAGTAGAATGCAAGAACTGGTTAGGAATATCACGTGTCAACACCTACATTTCAGGTGTGGACACCTCTGAGCAAATTGGTTAGGTCTAATTTCTGGGGTTAGCATTGTTGACACCTATATACAGAGAGCTATTTCGAGACAAATTCAGGGTGTTGACTTCAAATGGTCATAACTCATTCATTTCTACTGAGATTTTGATCCATAAACTATCAACAAAAAGATATTCAAGTCTATTTTTCAATATTTTTGGTTTCATAGAAAAATGCCAAGCATTGAGAGACATATAATTAGAAATGTAGAGACTGCCCAAATAGAATTTTTAATCTTAATCAAAATCATTATATAAAGTGCTTATTTAAGACCTCAATCCTAGAAACATCAAGTCAATGAGATCTAAAGGTCTTAAAATAAAACTTTAAACATCATAAACATGTATTCACTTTATAAAAAACACACTTTAAATCTTGGTCTCATTCAAAAATTGTTTTCTTCTATAAGATCAAGTATCAAAATGGAGAACCCAAAATCTCTAATAAAACCTCATAATCTAACCTTAGGTAAAGAAAGGTAGTCACAAAAATCTTCAAAACAAGTTTATGAAAAGGGTTTCCAAAGCCCTCATAAAACATTACTTCCTTCCAAAATCAAGATCTTGATTAAAGCATGGTCTTCTTTCAAAACATAAACCCATAATTTCTCGCTATAAAAGGGTTTTTGGGATTTTTTAACCGATGAAATGCATGAGTATGAACATATAAATGTATTACATACCTTGTTTTAATAATGGTTGAAGCCCTCTATGCATTTCTTTCAATATCTCTACACTTTCCCTCACTTTCTCTTTGGTTTTTTCTTAAGCTAAATGTCACGCCCCAGTTTTTGCCTTGAGTCTAGGTTTGGACTTGAGCGATGCTCGATAGTCTCGTTGTTAGAACTCACCCTCTTAACAGGACGAGTGCGACATGGTTTGAATTTAAAATTGATTTGACTAAGGGTTTTTTTGAAAAAGGTTTGGAGTCGCCACCCAATATGGTTAAAGAAAAATTTGGAAATAACTCGAGAGAGTTTTGATTGGATGTTAGAGTGTTTGGAGTCACCCACCCTTGCAGTACCTACATGTCTATTCACTCTATATTCACTCACTTGAATCTCCAGTTCCTAATTGTCCAGTTTATATCCACTTGAAAAATAGTTTTGAAAAAGAATTTTGTCATGACTTTTAGGATGAATGATGCATGATGTATGTTTAAAAAGAGTTGTGAAGAGAGTTAAGAGTTTTTAGAAAAGAGTTTTGAAATGCAAATTTGGATTGGAAAGAATTTTGAGAAGGGAAATTTGAATTGAAATGAAAGTTATGACCGCATCTATTTAAAAGTTGCCTACGTATCTCATTTAGTGAGAATCAGGTCAGTTGCAATTCAGGTTTAGGGTTTGATTGAAAATAGGGATATTGGGGCCATTGAAAAGTTTCAAAGGCTCATTGGGGTCCTGTTTTGAAAAAGAGAACCTGAGAGTATTTGACTCGAAATTTGAAAATAACTCGGGAGAGTTTTGATTGGATGTTAGAGTGTTTTTGAAATAGAACTTCAGAGTTTTTGAAGACACCTTTGAAATAGGACTTTGGGGAGTTTCGGAGTGTTTTTGAATGGTTGATTACGGGTACTTGAAAATGGGATTTGGATTTAGGAAAACTCTTGTGAACTTGTCTTAAAAAGATTTTTGAAAATAGTTTTCGTGCACCTTATGAAAGGTATGTTGAATATTTCATCACCTTTGAGAGGTTAGCTATGTGGGAACTAAACTCCTTTAAGACATGAGTTTTGGAAAACATTTTTGGAAAAGGGGCTAGTGTCGCGCCCTAATTTTTTTGCACTTAAGAATGGTGAAAAAATGCACGGTACTCTCTCGTTAGAACTCATCCTCCTAGAAGGATGAGTGCGATTAGGTTTGAATTATAAATTAATTTGAATAAGGGCCTTTAGAAAGGATTCGAAGTCGCCACCTAATTTTGTTATGCTTAGTTAGGTCACCCAAAACTAAGTGCAATTCGAAGATTAAACTTAGGGTTGTTGAAAAGGTTTTGGAAAACTTCCTCAAAAAGAGAGTTCTTTTGGAGAAAATAGGTTGTTTGGCAACCTCTGGAAAGATTTAAGCCATTTTTGAAAATAACTCTGTTTTGGTCTTTGAATATAGTGATTCTACGTTTGGAGGTTGGTTACGTATAGGGAAGATACATTAGGCTATCACCCTATCCCGCCTTTATGGTACCTACATATTTTTTCATCCTAGGTTCATGTATTTAGAATATTTGATTATCCAATATCCAATTATATCCATTTTGAAGAGAATTTTAGAAAAGAGATTTGAGTCATCGCTTTAAGGATGATGTGATGCATGGTATGCAAGTGCATGAAAAGGACTTGAAAAGATATTGATTTTGAAATAGAGAATTGGAATTTTGAAAATGGTGGTGACGGCACCCAGTAGGGTTGCCTATGTATCCCTTTGTTGAGAATTAGGTTAGTCGTAGTTCGAACTCGGGGTCTAATTGAAAATAGACACTTTGGAGTCTTTGAAAGGTTTGACTTGAAAAGGGTTGGATTTGACCTTTAATTAGAAGATGTGAAATTGAACTTTGATTTGAAATTGAACTTGGACTTATTTTGTAAATATTGAATTGAACTTTGAAATCATCTTGACTTCAATTGGTGTTTAAAAACTATCTTGGTTTAGAAAAGAGTTGAAGCTTTCTAAGTTAGAGTTAGGGTTGAACTACAGTTTCGGCCTCCTAGGGTTTAGATAACCTAGGGTTTGAACATGCACTTGAAATAGAAAGGTTTGATTTTTGAAAGTTTTGAATTAGGAAAGTTCCTAATTAGGAAAGTTTCATTTAAAGAAAGTTCCATTTTGGAAAAGTTTTGAATTTGAAAATATTTAAACTTAGAAAGATTTGAATTTGAGATTTGGAAGGGTTTGAATTAAGAAACATTGAATTTGGAAAGTTGAGTTTGAAAAGCTAGGTTTTGAAATTAGGAAAGATTTGAAAGTTTGAAATTAGGAAGTATTTGAAATTTTGAATTAGGAAAGATTTGATCTCTATTTCCTAAAATAGAAGATTGGATTTTATTTTGAAAAATAGATGATTTGATTTGGTTTTCTATTTGTAAAAGATTTGATTTGACTCGAAATTGGAAAACTTTAGTTTTGAAAATCTATCATTTTATCTGACTTTTTGGATTAAGAAATCTATGATTTGATATAGAAAATAGTTTTGGAAACCTATGATTTGATGTAGAAAACTAAGTTTTTGATTTGGATTTCAAGACAAAGAGTTTTTAGAAAGTGAATCTTTGAGAAGAATTTTAAGAAGTAAATTTGCAAAACTTACTTTGAAAGGAGTTTGAATATAGATTTTTGCAAGTCTCTTAAATATCTTACTTTCTTAAAACGATTCTAATCATGAGAAGACTAGAACCATTCTAGGGTTATGATTTTGACAACAACTAGGGTTTGAAATCCTAATATGGACTTTGATGGTTTCTTTAAATGTAATACTTTCCTAAAACAACCCTAACAATGGAATGGCTAGAATCATCTTAGGGTTGTGGTTTTTG
Source organism: Euryodendron excelsum (assembly GCA_033060915.1). NCBI lineage: Eukaryota > Viridiplantae > Streptophyta > Magnoliopsida > Ericales > Pentaphylacaceae > Euryodendron > Euryodendron excelsum. The sequence goes on along the minus strand of CM065382.1, from coordinate 26,904,100 downwards.
AAAACAACTTAGGCTTGAATCCAAATTTAGACCTTGATGGTCATATTGAATATAACACTTTTCTAAAACAACCCTAGCCATGGAATGACTAGAATCATCTTAGGGACATGGTTTTGGAAACAACTTTGAAGGAAAAAGTTTTGAATGCAAGTTTCGAAAGCAACTTTTAATGCAAGTTTGAAAACACTTTTGAATGCATGATTATGATAGGAATAATGCAATAAGGACATGAACTTTCAAGGTAAGGCTTCACCACATAATCAAGGGGTCCAGACCCATATCGTCTTAGGTGGAACTCAAAGAAAATCCCTGACACGGTGATTCTCTCCAAGGCCTTCCTAGACATAAACCGGGAGGTCCCTTGTTTCAAGCATGCAAGAAGATGAGGTAGAAGATGAGGATTAAAATAGAAGAAATCCCAAGTGGGTTAGAAGAGAAAAGAGAGAGGGGGGATTACATAATTTAACTAGAAACCTTAACATGTCTTCTCTTTGCTTCGATTGCTTTGTTTACTTTGCTTTACTTGGACCTAGAGAGCTTTCAATATACAAAACTTTGATCTTCAATGGATACTTGGAGGCTTAGATTTGAGTGTATAGAGTATATGGAAGCTAGGGTTTGAGTGTATGAAGGTGTCGCGCCTAGATTTTTTGCACTCGTGGAATACTCACACAAGTGGGAAAAATGCTGTACTCTCTCGTTAGAACTCACCCTCCTAGAAGAATGAGTGCGACTAGGTTTGAATTGAAAAATAGGTTTAAATAAAGGGTTTTTGAAAAAGATTCGGAGTCGCCACCTAACTTAATTAAGGTGAGTTAAGTTACCTAAAAACTAAGAATAATCTGAAGACTATACTTAGGGATTTTGAAAAACGATTTTGGAAAACATCCTCAAGAGAGGGTTTTTTTAGGAAAACAGGTTATTTGGCAAACTTTGGAAAACATTTAGCCATTTTTACAAAAATAACTCCTTTTGGTCTTTGAAATCAGTGATCTAGGTTCGGAGGTTGGTTACGTGTAGGAAAGACGCACTAAGCTATCACCCTACCCCGCCCTTTCGGTACCTACATGTTAATCTACCCCAGATTCACCAATGAGAGTCTTTAACTAACTATAGTTCAATCCTATCTATTTTTAGAAAAATAATGTTTAAAAAGAAACTAACATGATGCATGATATGCAAGTGCAATAGAAGAGAATTGAAAAATAGATTTGGAAAGAGATTGGTTTGAAATTAATTTGATTTGAAAATAGATTTGAAGATATGGAATTGAAATTGGAAATTTTGAAAATTGAAAGTAGAAATTTGAAAATAGAAATTTTGAAATTGGAATTTTGAAAATAGATTAGAATTTGAGATTTGGAAAGATTTTGGAAACCGCACCCATGAGGGTGGAATCGAAAGTTTGAAAAGTATTGTGACTGCACCTATGAAGGTTGCCTACGTATCCCTTTGGGGGAATCAGGTCAGTCGTAGTTCGGACCGGAGTCCGATTGAAAATAGATTGATTTGAAGAGAGAGATTGGATTAGAAGAAAGAGATTGAATTGAAAATTGAATTTGATTTGAGATTAGAAAAGGAGGTTGGAAATTGAAATTGGGAAGATTGGACTTGCTTTGGAAAGATTGATTTTGGAAAGACTTGGTTGGGAAAGATGGAGGTTTAGGAAACCTAGACTTAGGAAAGATAGGAGACCTGGGAAAGACTTGAGATTAAGAAAGATTGGATTGGAATGTTAGATTTGGAAGATTTGGAAAGATTTGGAAACTTGGAATTTAGGAAAGATTTGGATTAGGAAAGTTTCGAATTAGGAAAGTGTTATTTTTGGAAAGTTTCATTTTTGGAAAGTTTTGAAATAGGAAAGTATTGAATTTAGAAATGTTTTGAATTAGGAAAAGTTTAGTTTAGGAAAGACTTAGAATTTAGAAAGTTTCAAGTTAAGAAAGTTTCGAATTTTGGAATGTTTCGAAAAAGGGAAGTTTTGAAAGTGGGAAAGTTTAGAAAAACAAGGAAGTTTTGAAAATAAGAAAGCTTTGGGAACAAGGAAGTTTTGAAATTGGAAAGAGTTGAAGTTTTAGGAAAGTTTAGAATTTAGAAAGATTTGGGTTTAGAAAGATTTAACTTAAGAAAGTTTTGAATCTAGGAAGCTTAGAATTTTAGAAAGATTTGAAATTTAGAAAGTTTAGGATTTAGAAAGTTTTAGAGTTTGAATTTTAGAAAGTCTTGAAATTAGGAAAGGCTTGAATTTAGGAAAGGTTTTGAAAACTTGAATTTGAAAAGTTAAGATTTAGAAAGGGGGTTAAATTAGGAAAGGGTTGAATTTTAGAATTTTAGAAAAGATTTTTATATTCAAATTTTGGAAACTTAAGGTTTAGGAAAGTGAAAGTTTAGGAAGGATTTGAATTAGAAAAGTGTTGGATTTTGAAATTTAAAGAAAGATTTAGAGTTTAGGTTTAGGAAACTTATGGTTTAGGAAGGTAGGAAATTAGGAAGAAGTTGAATTAGGAAAGGTTTGGGATTTGTTTCCAAAAACGGAGGATTGGATTTAGTTTCCTAAACGGGGAGATTGGATTTGGTTTCTTAAAGGGAAGATTTGATTTGACAAGGATTTGGAAAGGAAGATTCTAGAAATCCTAGTTTTGAAAGTGTGGAATTTTAACGTAGAAAAAAAGTTTTGGAAATATGTATAGTTTGGATGTAAAAAACGAGAGATTTTGGAAACCTAGGTTTGGGGCAAGGTTTGAAAACCATGTTTTTGGAAAGAAAATTAGGGTTTCCTAATTGTGGTTCTAGGGCTTGACTTGGGCTCTAAGGAAAGAGTTTTTGGAAAGTGCGTTTTTAGAAATGAAAGTTTTCTAGAAGGGAATCCTAGGGAGGGACTTTTGGAAAGTGAATTTGAAGAGGGAGTTTTTGGAAAAAGATTTTAAAGAGAAGGAGTTTTGGAAAGTGTGTTTTTAGAAATGTAGATTTTAGAAGGAAAATCCTAGAGAGGAAATTTCTAGAAGGAAGATTTTGGAAAGATAGTTTTTTAGAAAGGTTTTTGGAGAGAGTTTTTAGGAAGGTGAATCTAGGGAGTGCTTTTAGAAAGTGAATTTTGAGGAAAAGATTTTGGAGAGGAGTTGAAAAAGAGAGTTTTGAAAAATAGATTTTGGAAGGGAGTTTTTGAAAACAATTTTGAAGAGGAGAGTTTTAGGAAAGTATGTTGAAAAAGAGATTTTTAGGAAGAGATTTTTGAAGAGAGAGTTTTTTGGAAAGTATGAAAACGTCTCACTTTCCCAAAGCGATTCTAACCATAAGAGGGCTAGAACCACTTTAAGAAAGTGGTTTTGGAAAACAATAAGATTTGAAAATACAGACCAAAAAGGTCACTTTTAATGTAACACTTTCCTAAAGCAACCCTAGCCGTGGAAAGGCTAAAATCACCCTAGAATTGTGGTTTTGAAAACAAGTTTTTGAAAAAGAGATTTTGATGCAATTTTGAAAACAAGTTTAAAAACGATTTGAAAAACAACTTTGAAAACAGTTTTTGGAAGATGCAAGACTATGATATGCACAATGCAATTTGGGGTCGTGAACATACAAGGTTAAGGCTTCACCACATAATCAAGGGGGCCGGACCCACGTGGTCTTTGGTTAGACTAGAAGAAAGCCCCTGACATGGTGACTCTCCAATAGCCCAATCCTACACATGGACCGGGAATCCCCTTGTTTCAAGCATGCAAAGAAAGGGGGGGAAAGAGATGGGGGATTAAAATAGAGAAAACCCAAGTGGGTTAGGAGAGAGAAGAGAGAGGGGAAAAGTGCGAAAATTTAAATAGAAAACCTACTGTATGTCTTCTTTATTTTGCGTGCCTTGCTTGTCTTCAATCTTCGGTCTTCATCTTGATCTTCTTCTTCAACCTTCAAGGATTGTCTTTAAGCTTTAGATGACAGCTCTTCAAGTCTTCAAAGGATGGTTGAAGGCTAGTGTATGAGTGTATGGGGGAGTGTATGAGTGTATAGGAGTCTAGAGTTTGTGTAGGGTGGCTAGGGTTTGGAAAACCTAAGGAAACTAGGGTTTTTGGAGGTGCTCGAGCTCTGTATATCGAAATATATGATTTTTAGGTTAAGTTTGTAGACCCCTTTCATGTTGAATGAGGCTCTGTATTTATAGAGGTTGGACAATACTAGCGCCTGTTGCAGTGGCGCCAAGCCAAAATTCCTTCTGGCGCCACTCCTAGTGGCGCCAGGCCAAACATTGGCTTGGCGCCACTACTAGTGGCGCCAGCCAATTAGGAAACTATGAAGGTCAGCAAACAACGTATCTTTGACTAGATTTGGGCGCTTGTACTAGTGACTACCATGCAATCTTTAGCCTGGCTTCACTAGAAGTGACTCCGGAAAGTCCAGGAATGATTTGAAGGAGCCGGGAATGACCCGGAAGGCCAGAAAGGAGCAGGAACACTTAAAATAGTGTCCTGGAGGTATTTGACTTAAAAAGTGCGGATAAGATGTGTCGGAAAGGTTGACCGGGCCTTTAGGGGCAAAACGGTCACTTGGCCCGGGAAACTGCCGGGACAGACTCAAATTGTCCTGGAAGAAGACTTGGGGATCTGGAAACATTACTCAGAATGTTCCCAGGAGGTTACCGGTTTGATACCCAGAGCCGGTGTGGTCGGAAAAGGAGACCGGCTCACCAGGGGTAAAACGGTCATTTCGCACCGGGTCGGCCGGAACTGACTCGGAATGATCCGGAAAGGTAAAAGGAGGTTTAGAACACTATAAAAAGTAGTCTTAGGAGGTTACCAGTTTGATACCCAGAGCCGGTGTGGTCGAAAAAGGAGTCCGGCCCACCAAGGGCAAAACAATCATTTTGTACCGGGTTGGCCAGAACTGACTCGGAATGATCCGGAAAGATAAAGGAAGGTTGAGAATACTATAAAAAGTAGTCTTATGAGATTACCGGTTTGATACCTAGAGCTGGTGTGGTTCTCGGGGCATTCGGATGCCTAGGGGCAAAATGGTCATCTTGACCGGAAAGTCTCGGAAAAGGTCCAAAGGGCAGTTTGGTCATTTTTCACCAAAGTGGGCTAACAGACACTGGTGTTGACCTTGGTTTTAAGTGTTTCCACCACTCTAACGGTGGTCGTCGTGACATAGGGGTTTGTTGCCAATTCCCTATATCGACTTATTTGTGAGTATTTCCGCTACTCTAACGGTTTTGTGAGTAGTTTCCTACTCGGACCGTCTCGAGGAATAAACTGTCTCGAGAGAGGGATTGGAAAGGGGACTTATCGTCTCCGAAGAGACGTGCCTGAATTGGAACCGTCTCGAGGAATAAACTGTCTCGAGAGTGGGATTGGAAAGGGGACTTATCATCTCCGAAGAGATGTGCCTGGATTGGAACCGTCTCGAGGAATAAACTGTCTCGAGAGTGGGATTGGAAAGGGGTCTTGTCGTCTCCGAAGAGACGTGCCTGGATTGGAACCGTCTCGAGGAATAAACTATCTCGAGAGTGGGATTGGAAAGGGGTCTTACCGTCTCCGAAGAGACGTGCCTGGATTGGAACCGTCTCGAGGAAAAAACTGTCTCGAGAGTGCGATTGGAAAGGGGTCTTACTGTCTCTGAAGAGACGTGCCTGGATTGGAACCATCTCGAGGAATAAACTGTCTCGAGAGTGGGATTGGAAAGGGGTCTTACCGTCTCCGAAGAGACGTGCCTGGATTAGAACCATCTCGAGGAATAAACTGTCTTGAGAGTGGGATTGGAAAGGGGTCTTACCGTCTCCGAAGAGACATACCTGGATTGGAACCGTCTCGAGGAATAAACTGTCTCGAGAGTGGGATTGGAAAGGGGTCTTACCGTCTTCGAAGAGACGTGCCTGGATTAGAACCGTCTCGAGGAATAAATTGTCTCGAGAGTGGGATTGGAAAGGGGTCTTATCGTCTCCGAAGAGATGTGCCTGAATTAGAACCGTCTCGAGGAATAAACTGTCTCGAGAGTGGGATTGGAAAGGAAAGGACAATCCCCCTAAGGGCATTTTGGTCATTTTGCTTTTATTTGGGCCTAACCGGCCGGCGAAGCGATGGAAAGACGGAATTTGGACCTAGAGAATTGGTTTCGATTGGAATATGCCCACAATGACTTGAAAACAAGTCTGGACGGAGTATAGACTGCCGAGCGGTCAAAAATGGGGTGCTTACAGAAGGCTAGGGTTTGAAGGGGCTTGCGAGGATCAGGGTTTTGAGGGAATTAGAGCTCTACTTTCAGAGAGGCAGAGTTTCTAGAGTAATTTTGCGGACCCAGAATACGCATGGGGTGGCCTGTATTTATAGGCAGAGAAAACAGGAATTGGTGCTTGTTACAGTGGCACCGACCACTTAAGGAAGTTGATTAGGGAGGTAAGAAATAGATTTTTGACCCTTGTGACGCAAGATAGAAGATTTGGGTGCCTATCTTAGTGACTACCATGTAATATTTGGCTTATCTTCATTAAAAGTGACTCTGAAAAGTTTAGAAATGATCCAAAAAGCCAGGGATGAATCGGAACCCCTAAAAGAGTGGCCCAGAGGTAAATGGCTTGATAACCAGAGCTAGAATAGTTTAAAAAGGGTGATCGACCCACCAGGGGCAAAATGGTCATTTGAACTGGGAGAACACCAGGATTGACCCAGAGTGATCTGTGAGAAGATTTGAAGGTGGAAAAAACTATTGAGAGTATTCCAAGGAATTGCTGGTTTGATACTTAGAGCTAGTGTGATTGGAAAAAGGGACTGTCCTACTAGGGATAAAACGGTTATTTTGCCTCGAGTTTATCGAAACGGACTCAAAATGGTTTGGAAAGGTAATAGAAAGTTGGGAATACTATTAAAAGCACCTTTGGAAGGTAATAGATTTGAAATCCGGAGTCGGTGTGGTTCCTGGAGGTAAATGGATATCTAGGGGCAAAATACTCATTTTGACCGGATGTTCTTGGAATCGATCCAGAAGTGACTGGAAGGCACTAAAACATGCTAGATTATTTTGGGACAATCTTGAAAGGGTGGACTTACTTTTATGAGCTCTTAGGTACTTTCTCGAGAAGCATGTCGGTAAAGCCTAAGGTGCAGTTTGGTCATTTTTCACTTGAATGGGCTAGCAGGTTCATCACCCTGATGGTGTGTGACGAGTTGGTTTCCAAAGGTATCCCGTCTTTCTGTAAATGTGTCACGGCCAAGAGGCGTGTTCGGTCCCATGACATAGGGGGTTTGTTGGCATTCCCAATGTCGATCTATTTGTGAATATTTTCGTCACTCTGACGGTTGCGATGTTTATGGATATTTTTGTCACTTTGACGGTGTGCATTCATTCTAGAGATTGTATGATCTTAAGAAGCTACTAGATGGTCTTATCGTTTGAGGGATTAACCATTTCGAAAGACATACTGGATAGAGGACATTCTACGTTGGCGAGCTAGCAAGCGCCAGAAGTGAACTGCTCTACCATTTTGGGGACTTGGGTTTTGTCCTGGTCGACAGGTTTGAAAGGACTTACAGTTTCGAGGAGTTTTCTAGGTAAACGTGTCGTACTAGGTGGATTTATCGTTTGAGTGATCACCTTTCTTGAAAGACGGGCCAAATTAAGTTAGATTGACTTAGACTGGAATTGGAATTGGAATTGAGGTTGAAATACAAACTTACAGTCTTTAAGAAGACATGCCAACTAGAATTGGATCGAGTAATATTCTAAGAGCATTTTGATCATCTTACCTCTATTGGGTCTAGCAGGCCTGCGAAGCGATTGATTAACTAGATCAAGTCTGGAAAGTCGATTTGAGCTTGAATGTGTTTATGTCATTTTTTAATGTGAGTTCGGTCAGGTTGGAGATTGTCGAGTGGGCAAAAATAGGGTGCTTATAGTTAGACCTTTCCCTTTAGGGTTTTGGTTATTAAGGTTATAGAACCCCTGTTTGCATGTCTCACTTAATCTTGGACAACCCTAACCACAGAAGGCCTAGGGTTATTTGAAGCATGTGATGTTTGAAAATAATTTTTGAAAAAGGTTTAGGGTTTGTAACCCTAACATGAACCTTATAGGTTTCACTTAATGTTTTACTTTCCTCAGGCAACCCTAACCATGAAAGAGTTAGGATCACCTTAGGGTTGTGAGTTTTTTAAATCATTTTTTAAAGTAGTTTTTTTTTTGAAAAATAGAAAGTGTCTTGCCATTTTGGATTGAAACAAGTTTGAGAGAACTTATAAAAATATTTTTTGGTTCGAATCTTGAAGCCACCTAACCTTGGTTGGGCAAATTAAGGTTAAGGTAACCTAGGATTTGGTTGATCTAGGGTTGGACCAACTAGGGTTAGGTTGACCTAGGGTTGGACCACCTAGGGTTAGGTTGACCTAGGGTTAAACCACCTAGGGTTGGACCAGTAATGTTTAGGCAACCTAGGGTTTTAGAAAGGTGGTGTTGAAATATACTTTAGGGTTTGGGTTGACCCTAATAGTTTGGAGATGGTTTAGAAAGGTGGCTACATGCATGCACTTTGAAAATCTTTGATTTTATGTAAAAATCTTTATGATTTTATGTGAGAAAAGATATGATTTCATGTTAAAAAGGGAAAATATATGATTTAAAATTGAAAAATTAAAGATTTGATTTTGTTTCCAAAATGGAAAGATTTAATTTTGTTTCAAAAAAAGGAAGATTTGATTTGGCTTCCAAAAATGGAATATTTGATTTGGTTTCCAAAATGGAAAGATTTGATTTTGTTTACAAAATGGAAGATTTGATTTGGTTTCCAAAATAAAAGATTTGACTTTGTTTTCAAAATGGAATGGTTTGAGAAATCTATGTTTTTAGTACAATTCTTTCATGATTTTATGTGAAGTCTTTTGCATGGAAAACTTATGATTTTTGTGACACTTTTTTAAGACAACTCAAGAGAGTTATGCAACTTTGAAAGACATGATGCAACAAGGACTTTAAAAATCATTTTGATGCAACTTCAATGCAATGAATGCAAGGATGGAGTTTAGGGGACAAAGCTAGAGTTTCTGTGGGCATGAACTTCTAGGGCTTTAAGAAAACAACTGTTGGATCAATTTTTGAAAAAATCTTTGAACATAAAATTTAGAGAGGTTTAAAAACTAGGTTTTTAAAAGAGGTATTTTAGGGCCTCAGAGTCTCATTGAATATACCACTTTCCTAAAGTAACCCTTACCATCAAACGGTTAGAATCACTTTAGGGTTGTGATTTTGAAAACAAGTTAGGGCATGAAACCCTGATAGGGACCGTGGTGGCCACTTAGAATATGTCACTTTCCTAGGAAAACCCTAACCACAAAGAGGTTAGAATCATCTTAGGATTGTGAGTTTGAAAGCAAAGAAATTGTAACTAATTCATAAACATGATAGTTATAAGAATGCAAATGGTCATGAACATACAAGGTTCATGGTCTCACCACATAACTAAGAAGGCTCGAGACCATACTATCGCAAGGTAGACTATAGGAAGATTCCCAATCGGTGACCTCCCCAAGGCTTTCCCTAGGCATTGACCCAAGGTCCTCTTGTTTTAAGCATGTAAGAAGACGATTTAGAAGATTTGGATTAAAATAGAGAATAGCCCAAGTGGACTAGGAGTGAGAAGAGAAGAAGTGTGGAATTATAATATGTAAATAGGAATCCTACTTTGTCTTCAATTCTTCTTCACGCTTCTATAAAGACTTCGTCTTGATCTTGAAAGGGCTTCAAGAGCTTTGAAGGGCTGAAAGTGACCTTTAATGGAGTTTGGAGGTTGGGGTTAGAGGTGTATAGGCCAGTGTTTAAGTGCATAAGGCTAGGGAGGCTTAAACCCTTAAAGAGATTAGGGTTTTGAGGATTTTCAGGGGCTACAGCGAAGTGGGCAGAGCTTTGCTATGATTTTTTAGACTTGGAATACGTTGGAGGGTGCACTGTATTTATAGGAAAAAATAAAGGAGGTGACAACACTAGAAGTGGAGCCTAGCCAAAAATTGGCACGGCGCCACTAGGAGTGGCACCAACCCTGTATAAAAGTGATCTCTGCAGATTTGATTTGACCTTGGGTTGCAACGTAAAGATTTGGGCTCCACTCCTAGTGGCTCCTAACCATTTTTTGGCCTAGCTTCATTACAAGTAGCTCCGGTTTGATTTGGAAAGCTATCGGGCTCCGAGGCCCAGTTGAAAAAGAGATAGGGGCACTTGGGAGTGTTCTGGGAGTTGTCAATCTAATACTTAGAGCTGGTATGGTTAAAAAGGATGACCGGCCAATCAAGGGCAAAATGATCATTATGATTAGGGTCCATTGGAATGGTCCTAAAACTGACTGGAATGGCATTCAAAGGTTGGGAACACTATTAGGAGTGTTCTAGGGGATTACTAGTTTGATAGCCAAGGCCAGCGTGGTTGAAAGGGATGACCAACCCACTAGGGGCAAATTGGTTATTTTTACTACGGTTCACCAGTATTGCCTAGATTTTGCTAGAATGGCATTTAGAGATTGGGGATACTCATGGGAGTGCCTTAGGGGTTTACTGGTTTGATACCTAGAGCTAGTGGGGTTGACGAGGGCGATTGGCGCCTAGGGGTAAAATGGTCATTTTAACTAAGAGTAACCGAAATTGGTTTGAATGGTATTCTGAGTATGCTAGGCTGCCTAGGGATAGTCCTGGAAGGGGTGGAATTATTACTCTAAGGACTTAAGTACTTTCTCAAAGAGCGTATCGGGTCAGGCCCATCGGGGGCGATATGGTCATTTTTATCAAAACGGGCTAGCAAGTGTTGGTGTTAACTGGTCTGGATTTGGAATGGGCTTTTGCATCTTGAGGACTTTGTATCCTCTCGGAGATGTGCCGATAGGGACTTATTGTTTTGAGAAATTCTGTACCTTCTTGATGAACGTGTTGAATTGAATTGGACTGGATGATGCCTTAGGGGCATTTTGGTCATTTGGCTTCAAGTGGGCCTGATGGGCCCGGGAAGCTACTGGTTGACTAGACTGGAGCTTAGAAAGCTAGTTTTGGCTAGAATGTGCTGTGATGCTTGAATGTGAGTCTAATTGGGTCGAAGATTACCGAGTGGGCAAAAATGGGGTGCTTACACTAAACAACAAGGAGGTCTAGCAAGACTCACCTTTTCTCCGCTCTCTCTCTCTCTCTCTCTCTCTCTCTCTCTCTATTGTAGCTACCCACTCATGCTACATGAAAATATCAATGTGTAGTGTGTAATAGAAGTCTTAAGTCTTTCAAATTGAAAAACCCAAATGGGTGCATCAGATAGTGGGGTCTATACACTACCCACTTATTCACCGTCTACATGAGTGCAAGCAAATGCAAAAGTACATGATGGTGGGTCACATGTGTTAGCACCCCATTTTTTGGTCGCTTGACAATCTCCGGACTGACTGAACTCACATTCAAACTAATACAGACACATTTAAGCCGAAATTGGCTTTTCGGACTCAATCTGGTCAATTAACTGGTTTGCGGGCCTGCTAGGCCCGATAGAGGCAAAATAACCAAAATACCCTTAGGGCATTGGTCGATTCAATTTTAGTTGGCATGTCTCCCTAAAGATGGTAAGTTCTTATTTCAACCTTAATTCCAATTTCATTTCCAGTGCATACCAGTCAAACTTAATCTGGTACTTCTTTCTAGAAAGTTGATCCCCTAGACGTTAAGTCCATTTAGCACGACACATTTACCAAGAAAGCAAAAAAGCCCTTGGAACGATAAGTCCTTTCACACCCGTCGACCGGGACCCCCAAGTCCCTGAGATGGTAGAGCGGTTCACTTCTGGTACCTGCTAGCCCACCAACGTAGAATGTCTGCTATCCGGCATGTTTTTTGAAAAAGTTGATCCTTTAGGTTGTAAGACCATCTAATAACTTCCCGAGATCAAGCAATCTTTAGAATAAATGCACACTGTCAGAGTGACAAAAACATTCACAAACATCACAACCGTCAGAGTGATGAAAACACTAGCAAATAGGTCGACATCGGGAATGCCAACAAACCCCCTATGTCACGGGACCAAATACGCCTCTTGGTCGTGACACGTTTACCAGAAGAGGGATACTTTTGAAAACCAACTCGTCACACACCGTCAGAGTGATGGAAACACTCAAAACCCAGGTCAACACCGGTGCTTACTAGCCCATTCTGGTGAAAAATGACCAAACTGTCCCTTGGGCCCTACCAGCATGGTTCTTGAGAAAGTACCTAAGACCTTAGTGCAGTAAGTCCAACCCTCCCAAGATTGTCTCAAGGATAATCTAGCACGTTCTAGTGCTTTCCAGTCGCTTCCAAATCGAATCCGAGAGCATTTAGTTAAAATGACCATTTTGCCTCTTAGCATCCAATCGCCTTCGGGAACCACACTAGCTCTGGGTATCAAACTTGTTACCTTCTGAGGATGCTTTTAATAGTATTCTCAACCTTTTAGTACCATTTCGAACCGTTCTGAGTCCATTTTGTTAAACTTGGAGTAAAATAACTGTTTTGCCCCTAGTGGTCTGGTGGCCTTTCCCAACCACACAGACTTTGGGTATCAAACTGAAAATCTCTCGAAACACTCTCAATGGTGTTTCCAACCTTCAAGTCTTCTCCCAGATCACTTTGGGTTGATTCTAGTGTTCCCCATGTTCAAATAACTGTTTTGCCCCTAGTGCACCGGTCTCCCTTTTCAACTACTTCGGCTTTAGTTATTAAGCCATTTACCTTCGGGACACTCTTTCAGGCGTTCTCGTCTATTCCTAACCGAGTCTGGTTACTTGGAACCTTCAAAATCATTCTCAAACTTTTCAGAGTCACTCCTAGTAAAGCTAGACCAAAAATTGCATGGTACTCACTAGGACAGGTGCCCATATCTTCTGCCTTGCATCACAAGGATCAAAGATCTGTTTCTTGCCACTTTAAAACATTCCCTAAGTGGCTGGCACCACTAGGAGTGGTGCCAAGTAAAAAATTGGCCTAGTGTCACTTCAACAGGTGCTAGTCACTATTTTAGTGGCCTATCAATATAGGTCACCCCTTGCGTATTATGGATTTGCAAAATCACTCCGGAAACTTTGTCTCTCTGAAAACAGAGCTTGAATTATCTCAAAACCCTAATTCTCTCAAACCTTAGCCTCCATACAATCTATACACTCAAAGCCTTGCCTCCAACCATCCATTGAAGGGCAAGTCCAACGCTTAGAAGCACCTGAAGATCAACTCAAAGTTTAAGCAAAATCCACCATCAAAGCATCAAAGCAAAGAAAAGACAAGGTAGGGTTTCTAGTTAAATTATGTAATTTCCCCCCCTCTCTCTTCTCCCTCCTAGTCTACTTGGGCTATTCTCTATTTCAATCCCCATCTTCTACCTCCTCTTCTTGCATGCTTGAAACAATGGGTTGCCCGGTTCATACCTAGGAAGGCCTTGGAGAGAATCAACTTGTCGGAGATTTTCTTGAAGGTCCACCTAAGATGGTGTGGGTTCGGCCCTCTTGGTTATGTGGTGAAGTTTAGCCTTGTATGTTCATGTCGCTATTGCATTGTTGCTATCATAATCATGCATTCACAGGTGTTTTCAAAACTTGCACTCAAAACATTTTCCTTCAAAGTTGTTCTCAAAACCACAACCTTAAGATGATTCTAACCACTTCATGGTTAGGGTTGTTTTAGGAAAATGTCATATTCAATATGATCATCAAGGTCTAAATTTGAGTTCAAGTCTTAAATTATTTTTCAAGAAATCACAACTCTAAGATGATTTTAGCCATTTCATCGTTAGAGTTATTTTAGGAAAGTGTTACATTCAAAGAGACCATTAAAGTCCATATTAGGATTTCAAACCCTAATTGTTTTCAAAGTCATAACTCTAGAATGGTTTTAGTCTTCTCATGATTAGAATCATTTTAGGAAAGTGAGATATTCGAAAGACTTTCAAAAGTCCATATTCATACCTTCGAAAAATTGTTTTGCAAATCTACTCCCTAAAATTCTTCTCAAAGATCTACTTTCTAAAATCTTTTTGTCTTGAAATCCAACTAAAAACCCTAGAGTCCATGTTTAGGAAACCCTAGTTTTCTCGCATAAAATCATAGGTTTCTAAAACTATTTTTTACATAAAATCATAGATTTCCTAATTCAAAAGTCATATAAAATGATAGATTTCCAAAACTCAAGCTTTCCAATTTCAATTCAATTCAAATCTTTTTCAAATAGGAAACCAAATCAAATCATCTGTTTTTGGAAATAAAATTTAATTTTTAACTTTAAGAAATAGAGATCAAACCTTTTCTAATTTCAAAATTTCAAATCTTTTCAAATATCAAACCCTTCATAATTTCAAACATTTCTTAATTCAAACCTTTCTTAAATCAAGTCTTTCCTAAAATAAAAACTTTCTTAAAATGGAACTTTCCTAATTCAAAACTTTCCTAAAATAGGACTTTCCTAATTTGGAACTTTCTAAAATCAAGCTTTTCAAGTTCATGTTTAAACCTTAGATTACCTAAGTCCTAGGATGCCAAAACCCTAGTTCAACGCTAACCCTAAGTTAGGAAACTTCAACTCTTTTTAAACTCAGGTGGTTTTGAAATTCCAATTCAAATCAAGATGATTTCAAACTTTAATTCTAACTTTTCTAAACAAGTTCAATTTCCACTTCAAAGTTCGATTTCGAATCATAGTTTAATTTTAAATCTTCAAATCAAAGTTCAAACAAGAACCTTTTCAAGTCAAATTTTCTAAAGGCCTCAAAGTGTCTTTTCAAGTCAAACAAAACCCCAAAGTGTCTATTTTCAATCGGACCCCAAGTCCAAACTACGATTAACCTAATTCTTAACTGTCGCGCCCAGATTTTTCGCGCCCGAGGAATACTCACTCAAGCAGGAAAAATGCTGTACTCTCTCGTTAGAACTCACCCTCCTAGAAGAATGAGTGCGACTAGGTTTGAATTGAAAATTAGGTTTGAATAAAGGGCTTTTGAAAAAGATTCGGAGTCGCCACCTAACTTGATTAAGGTGAGTTAGGTCACCTAAAAACTAGGCATAATCCGAAGACTACACTTAGGGTTTTGGAAAATAATTTTTGAAAATATCTCCTCAAGAGAGGGTTTTTACGAAAAATAGGTTGTTTGGCAACCTTTGGAAAACATTTAGCCCTTTTTAGAAAAATAACTCCTTTTGGTCTTTGAAATCAGTGATCCTAGGTTCGGAGGTTGGTTACGTGTAGGGAAGACGCACTAAGCTATCACCCTACCCCGCCCTTTCGATACCTACATGTCAATCTACCCTAGATTCACCTATGAGAGTCTTTAATTAACATATGTTCAACCCTATTCACTTTGAAAAACAATGTTTGAAAACTAATTTAGCATGATGCATGATATGCAAGTGCAAGATGAAAGAATTGGAAAATAGAAATTGATTTGAAAAGAAATTGATTTGATTTGAAAATAGATTTGAAAAGATGGAATTGAAATTAGAAAGTTTGAAAACTTGGAAATAGGAATTTGAAAATAGAAATTTTGAAATTGAAATTTGAGAATAGATTAGAATTTGAGATGTGAAAAGATTTTGAAAAACGCACCCATGAGGGTGGAATTGAAAGTTTGAAAAGTATTGTGACCGCACCTATGAAGGTTGCCTACGTATCCCTTTGGGGGAATCAGGTCAGTCGTAGTTCGGACCGGAGTCTGATTGAAAATAGAAGGTTGGATTGAAGAAGGAAATTGAATTGGATTTGAAATTAGAAGAGGAGATTGGAAATTGGAAATTGAGGACTTTGATTTGAAAAGATAGATTTGGACTTGTTTTGGAATAAGAAGGTTTAAGAAAACCTAGACTTAGGAAAGAGAAGAGACTTAGGAAAGATTTGACTTGGCTTGGAAGATTTGGAAAGATTGGATTTTAGGAGATGTTCAAATTAGGAAAGGTCCGATTTAGGAAAGTTTCGAATTAGGAAAGTTTTATTTTTGGAAAGTTTTCGAATTAGGAAAGTTTTAGGTTTATGAAAGTTTTGAATTTAAGAGAGTTTAGGAAAGTTTCGAATTAGGAAAGTTTTATTTTTGGAAAGTTTTCGAATTAGGAAAGTTTTGAATTTAGGAAAGTTTTCGGTTTATGAAAGTTTTGAATTTAAGAGAGTTTAGAAATTGGAAAGTTTCGGGTTCAGAAAGTTTTCAAAAAAGGAAAGGTTGTCAGATTAGGAAAGTTCCCAAATTAGGAAAGTTTTGAAAATCGGAAAGTTTTGAATTTAGAAATGTTTTGAAAAAGGGAAGTTTTGAATTTGAAAAGCTTTGAAAACAAGAAAGTTTCTTTTTAGGAAAGGTTTGAAAAAGGAAAGTTTTCAGTTTAGGAACTGTTTGAAAAAAAGTTTCAATTTACGAAAGTCTTGAATTAAGAAAGTTTTGAATTTAGAAAAGTCTTAGATTTGGAAAGATTTTGAAGTTTTGGAAAGTTTAGAATTTTGAAATTTAGAAAGTTTAAGATTTAGAAAGTTTAGAGTTTTAGAAAATCTTGAGATTAAGAAAGGTTTGAGTTTAGGAAAAATTTGAAAGCTTGGAGTTGAAAAAGATTTTGAAAAGGGGTAGAATTAATAAAGGGTTAAATTAGAAAAGATTTGAAAGTTGAGTGTTAAAATTTAGGAAAGATTTTTATGTTCAAGTTTTAGAAACCTAAGATTTAGGAAAGTGGAGGAGTAGGAAGGATTTGAATTAGGAAAGATTTGGATTTGGAAGGGATTGGATTTGGTTTCTAAAAGTAAAGGTTTGATTTTGTTTTCAAAAACGGAGGACGGGATCTATTTTCCTAAACGGGGTGATTTGATTCGGTTTCCTAAAGGGAAGATAGGATTCGGCAAGGATTTGGAAAGGGAGACTCTAAAAACCTTAGGTTTGAAAAATTATAGTTTAGACGTAGAAAAGAGGTTTTGAAAACATGTATAGTTTTGATGTAAAAAACAAAAGATTTTGGAAACCTAGGTTTGGGGCAAAGTTTGAAAATCGTGTTTTTGGAAAGAAAATTAGGGTTTCCTAATTGTGGGCTCTAAGGCTCGATTTGGGCTCTAAGGAAAGAGATTTTTGGAAAATATGCTTTTGGAAACGAGTTTTTGGAAGGAAATCCTAGGGAGGAGTTTTTGGAAAGCAAATTTGGAAAGAGAGTTTTTGGAAAAAGATTTTAAAGAGAAGGAGTTTTGGAAAGTGTGTTTTCGGAAACGTAGATTTTTGGAAAGAAGATCCTAGAGGAGAGTTTCTAGAAGAAAAATTTTGGGAAGAGAGTTTTTAGAAAGATTTTTGGAGAGAATTTTTAGGAAGGTGAATATAGGGAGTGTTTTTAGAGGGTGAATTTTGAGGAAAATATTTTGGAGAGAGAGAATTTTGAAAAATAGATTTTGGAAGGGAGTTTTTGAAAACAATTTTGAAAAGGAGAGTCTTAGGAAAGTGTGTTGAAAAAGAGATTTTAGGAAGAGATTTTTAAAGAGAGAGTTTAGAAGGAGTAAAAACATCTCACTTTCCTAAAGCAATTCTAGGCATAAGAGGGCTAGAACCACTTTAGGACAGCGGTTTTGAAAACAACAAGATTTGAAAATATAGACCAAAAGGTCACTTTTAATGTAACACTTTCCTAAAGCAATCCTAGCCATGGAAAGGCTAGAATCACCCTAGAATTGTGGTTTTGAAAACAAGTTTTTGAAAAAGAGATTTTGATGCAATTTTGAAAACAAGTTTGAAAACGGTTTTGAAAACGAGTTTGAAAACGAATTTTGGAAGATGCAAGACTATGATATGCACAATGCAATTTAGGGTCGTGAACATACAAGGTTAAGGCTTCACCACATAATCAAGGGGGTCGGACCCACGTGGTCTTTGGTTAGACTATAAGAAAGCCCCCGACACGGTGACTCTCCAATAGTCCAATCCTACACATAGACCGGGAATCCCCTTGTTTCAAGCATGTAAGGAAAGGGGGGAAAGAGATGGGGGATTAAAATAGAGAAAACCCAAGTGGGTTGGAGAGAGAAGAGAGAGGGGGAAAATGCGGAAATTTAAATAGGGAGCCTACCTTGTTTCTTGTTTATTTTGCGCGCCGTGCAGTCTTCGGTCTTCGGTCTTCAGTCTTTGTCTTGATCTTCTTCTTCAACCTTCAGGGATTGTCTTCAAGCTTTAGATGGCAGCTCTTCAAGTCTTCCAAGGATGGTTGAAGGTTAGGGTATGAGTGTATGGAGTGTATGAGTGTATAGGAGGCTAGGGTTTGTGTATAGTGGCTAAGGTTTGGAAAACCTAGGGAGGCTAGGGTTTTGGAGGTGCTTGAGCTCTGTATATCGAAGTATAGGGTTTTTAGGTTAAGTTTTCAGACCCTTTTCACGTTGAACGAGGCTCTGTATTTATAGAAGTTGGACAAGCCTGGCGCCTGTTGCAGTGGCGCCAGGGCAAAATTTACACTGGCGCCACTAGTAGTGGCGCTAGGCCATTTTTTGGCTTGGCGCCACTGCTAGTGGCGCCAGCCATTTAGGAAACAATTAAGGTCGGCAAGCAACGTATCTTTGACTAGATTTGGGCGCCTGTACTAGTGACTATCATGTAAACTTTAGCCTGGCTTCACTAGGAGTGACTCCGTAAAGTCCGGGAATGATTTGAAGGAGCTGGGAGTGACCCGGAAAGCCGGAAAGGAGCAGGAACACTTGAAATAGTGTCCTGGAGGTATTTGACTTGAAAAGTAAGGATAAGATGTGTCGGAAAGGTCGACCGGGCCTTTAGGGGCAAAACAGTCAATCGGACTAGGAAACTGCCGGGGTGAACCCGGACTGTCCCGGAAAAAGACTTGGGATCTGGAAACATTAATTAGAATGTTCCCAGAGGGTGCCGGTTTGATTCCCAGGGCCGGCGTGGTCGGAAATGGAGACCGGCCCACCAGGGGCAAAACGGTCATTTTGCACCGGGTTTGCCGGAACTGACTCGGAATGGTCTGGAAAGGTAATGGAAGGTTCAGAACACTATAAAAAGTATTCTCGGGACATTACCGGTTTGATACCCAGAGCCAGTGTGGTCGAAAAAGGAAACCGGCCCTCCAGGGGCAAAACGGTCATTTTGTACCGCGTTGGCCGGAACTAACTCGGAATGGTCCGGAAAGGTAAAGGAAGGTTGAGAATACTATAAAAATTATTCTCGGGATATTACCGGTTTGATACCCAGCGCCGGTGTGGTCGAAGAAGGAGACCGACCCTCTAGGGGCAAAACGGTCATTTTGTACCGGGTTGGCCGGAACTGACTCAGAATGGTCTGGAAAGGTAAAGGAAGGTTGAGAATACTATAAAAAGTATTCTTAGGGCATTACCGGTTTGATACCCAGAGCCGGTGTGGTTCCCGGGGCATTCGGATGCTTAGGGGCAAAATGGTCATCTTGACCGAAAAGTCTCGGAAAAGGCCCTAAGGGTAGTCTGGTTATTTTTCACCGAAGTGAGCTAACAAACATTGGTATTGACCTAGGTGTTGAGTATTTCCGCTACTCGGACGGAGTTGACGATTTGAGAGTATTTCCGCTACTCCAACGGCTTTGTGAGTATTTCCGCTACTCTAACGGTTCTGTTAGTATTTCCGCTACTCTAATGGTTCTGTGAGTATTTCCGCTACTCTAAAGGTTCTGTGAGTATTTCCGCTACTCTAACGGTTCTGTGAGTATTTCCGCCACTCTAACGGCTCTGTGAGTATTTCCGCTACTCTAACGGTTGAGTATTTCCGCCACTCTAACGGCTCTGTGAGTATTTCCGCTACTCTAACGGTTGAGTATTTCCGCTACTCGGACGGCTCTGTGAGTATTTCCGCTATTCTAACGGTTGTGTGAGTAGTTTTGCTACTCGGACCGTCTCGAGGAATAAACTATGTCGAGAGAGGGATTAGAAAGGGGTCTTACCGTCTCCGAAGAGACGTGCCTGGGTTGGAACCGTCTCAAGGAATAAACTGTCTCGAGAGAGGGATTGGAAAGGGGTCTTACCGACTCCGAAGAGACATGCCTGGGTTTTGAGTGTTTCCGCCACTCTAACGGTGTTGTGAGTGTTTCCGCCACTCTGACGGTTTTCTGAGTGTTTCCGCCACCCTGACGGTTTTGTGAGTAGTTTTGCTACTCGGGCCGTCTCGAGGAATAAACCGTCTCGAGAGAGGGATTGGAATTGGAATTGAAATAAGAAAGGACAATGCCCCTAAGGGCATTTTGGTCATTTTGCCTCTATTTGGGCCTGACAGGCCCGCGAAGCGATGGAAAGACGGAATTTGGACTAGAGGATTGGTTTCGATTGGAATATGTCCATAATGACTTGAAAACAAGTCTGAACGGAGTGTAGACTGCCGAGCGGTCAAAAATGGGGTGCTTACATTAACGAAGGGATACGTAGGCAACCCTTATGGGTGCTGTCATAACCTTTTTTAAAATTTCAATTCTCTTTTTCAAAATCTTCCTTCAAATTCTTTTCATGCACTTGTATATCATGCATCATATCATTCCTAAAGTGATGACTCAAATCTCTTTCTAAAATTCTCGAAGTGAATATAATTGGACATTGAATAATCGAAATATCTAAATGAGTGAATCTAGGGTGATAAGATATGTAGGTACCGCAAGGGTGGGATAAGGTGATAGGTTTTCCTATACGTAACCAACCTCTGAACCTAGAATCACTGTTTTCAAAGACCAAAACGGAGTTATTTTCAAAAAGGGCTTAAATTTTTTCAAAAGTTGCCAAACAACCTCTTTTTTCCACAAAACCCTCTCAAGAGGAAGTTTTTTGAATTTTTTAAACACCCTATATTTGATCTTTGGATTGTGCTCGGTTTTAGGTGACCTAACTTGGTGGTGACTCCAAATCTTTTTTAAAATTCCTTATTCAAATCAATTTTTAATTTCAACCTAGTCGCACTCGCCCTTCTAGGAGGATGAGTTTTAACGAGAGAGTACTGTGTGTTTCCCACATATCATCTCGATGGTATAAAAAATTAGGGCATGACAACTGGTGACTCCGCAGGGGATGCTTAGAGGGTTAGGCTATTATCATATCTCTTCACCCTTCACTCATCTAGAATCTTCAATTAATTAGTCTAATTCTATCCACTTCAAATTTGTCAAGGTTGAACTTTTCAAAATTGTTCGAAAACGTGCCATCACTTGCATTCAATTCATACTCAATCATTCTATCTTGCATTATGTTTGTCATCATGGTATTAACTTTTTGCATTTTATTTTGTAGTTAGACCATGTTCACATTTATTTTTATTGTTAATGTCTATATCAACTGCCATGAATGACAAGATGGAGTGGACACGATGGATGGGAGTTGTTGGGCCTTTTCTTTCATTTTTTAAAATTTCACACACATTGCAAGTACACTTGCATTTGCATACTTGGCATTATGATCTGATTACTACCCCTTGTAGTTAGATAGGGAAATAATATATTGGTTGTAGATGGATGCTGTGTCAGTTTATTAGCCTACAGACTCTTGATAGTTCCCCTCTTGGATTACCAACTGACAATGGCACAACCTCGGGGAGTGGGTTTAGGTTTGAAAATTCGAAAACCAAGCCTTCTTATGAAGCATTAGTAAACCCTCAACTTCATGCTCATGTAGAAACCCGTGCATAGGGGAACCACTTTCGGATTTTAGACACGCACGTCAATTTCAAAATCATGGAGGAAAGGGTGACCGCTTTACTTCCCTTTATTCTTGTCAATTCCTGCTGTTATAATACCTGTATAAATGTTCATGTATGCATTTTTACTTTACTATTGCACTCTCTCTCCTTATACTCTTGCATACATGTACATGCATTCAATACTCCATTTCAAGACGAGAGTTCTAAAGTAACTTAAGTCATTATATTCTCATGCATATAATCAACCCCATAAAGAGTCACACCAAACTCACTCTCCCTTGTATAAAAACTATTAAAATCTTAAGGGTTCCTACATAATCTTAAGGACTCATGGCATGTATTTCAAGTCATTTTATTAAGAGAGACCCTAATCCTTCTATGCTCGCAGAGATAGGGATGCCGAGAAGACAAAGCGTCAACCTACAAAGCAAAATCAATTCAATCACCTCTTAACATCAATAAAAGTTAAATCTAAGGACTTAAAAGTAATTTAGGACGCTTCCTGCAAAAGTAGATAGATGAAAGTCCCAAGGAAAATGTTCCCCTTCCCCCTATTAAAATGTACTTTGTATTCGAACTCAAAGTTCAATGTACTCTTTTACTTTTTACGAATGAATGTATGTTCTCAATCAACGGTAAAGTATCTGCATACTGGGGCAAAACGCCCTATCTCCAATAGGTGAGCCAAATACATCATGTTTAGACTCCCTCTCAAGTAGGGACTCCCCTAAAGTATGCATCGTATAAAGTTTCTAAATATCAAACATTAACTTGTGACTTGTATCCTTCTTTTTCTTTCTCTTTCTTTTTTTTCTTTTTTTTTATTTTATTCTTTTACAGAAACTACACCATAAAGAGACATCATTGCTTGTAAGAAAAATTCGCAGCCAACTAGAGACTCGATCATTACCCGAAAAAAAGCTTTGCTAATGGTAGCTAATCCTGACGAGTTCTCCTCAGTCTTTCAAGAGGAGGTCTATGAGATGTGAACCAAGATCGATGAAATGTTTATGCTCATCCAAGCTATGGCTATCAAAGATGCTGCTTTAGCCCCATCATCATCCATGATTTTTCCCAAGGACTCTAAACCCGTCAACCCGAGGATTGTGGTCCAAGAGGATACCATACTATTCTCACCTGCCGTAAAAAGAATCTTCCCAGACCCTCTTAGCCTAAAGATCTAAGGATTGGAATTTTCCATGGCCATGACCCCTATGCAAGGACTGGAGAAAGCTTTGCCAACATAATAAAAAAATGGCCACTACAAGGGGGTACTCAAGAAGGAGAGTGAGGTGTCTACCATCTTGCCTATCCAACCGCCACAATACTATCCATCAATTCAGTCACATCCTATACTACCCATGCTCACTTTAACCATGCTCACTCAAATGCCCAACTTTGTCCTTGCTAGGGCATGTCCTAACTTCAATAGGTTAACCCAATGCATCTGCACCTTTGATACCTTAGCCTGAACCTAGACAGAAGGCTACTATAACCTCTTAAAGAACAACATATTAAAGGCCATACCAGCCCATCCACTGCCAAGCCCATTACCGCTAACCTTCAATGGCACCCTCACTTGTGAATACCATTTGGGCGGCCAAGGGCATGACATAGAAAGTTGCTTCTTTTTCAAGCATAAAATTCAAGACCTGATAGACAACAAGACCATCAACATACAATTGGTAAATCCACTCTAACGGCTCTGTGAGTATTTTCGCTACTCTAACGGTTGAGTATTTCCGCCACTCTAACGGCTCTGTGAGTATTTCCGCTACTCTAACGGTTGAGTATTTATGCTACTCGGACGGCTCTGTGAGTATTTCCGCTACTCTAACGGTTGTGTGAGTAGTTTTGCTACTCGGACCGTCTCGAGGAATAAACTGTCTCGAGAGAGGGATTAGAAAGGGGTCTTACCGTCTCCGAAGAGACGTGCCTGGGTTGGAATCGTCTCGAGGAATAAACTGTCTCGAGAGAGGGATTGGAAAGGGGTCTTACCGACTCCGAAGAGACGTGCCTGGGTTTTGAGTGTTTCCGCCACTCTAACGGTGTTGTGAGTGTTTCCGCCACTCTGACGGTTTTGTGAGTGTTTCCGCCACTCTGACGGTTTTGTGAGTGTTTCCGCCACTCTGACGGTTTTGTGAGTGTTTTCGTCACTTTGACGGTTTTGTGAGTGTTTCTGCCACTTTGACAGTTTTGTGAGTGTTTCCGCCACCCTGACGGTTTTGTGAGTAGTTTTGCTACTCGGGCCGTCTCGAGGAATAAACCGTCTTGAGAGAGGGATTGGAATTGAAATAAGAAAGGACAATGCCCCTAAGGGCATTTTGGTCATTTTGCCTCTATTTGGGCCTGACAGGCCCACGAAGCGACGGAAAGACGGAATTTGGACTAGAGGATTGGTTTTGATTGGAATATGTCCATAATGACTTGAAAACAAGTCTGGAGGGAGTGTAGACTGTCGAGCGGTCAAAAATGGGGTGCTTACAGCTGCCCCTCTTTTTCTGTCTTTGCTTGTCAAAGACAGAAAACGATAAGAGTAAGAGTCCCATGTTGACCGCGAGGCAGTCGGAGGGACGGACACTGGAAATCCTTCGACAACGGGGGTCGAAAACGGATAACGGGCCAAAAAGGCCTTTGAAAACGAGTTTTAGCGGAAAAAGGGCAGAGCTGCCTAGAATTTGGAGGGAATTCATTTTGACCTAAGACTTGAGTTTTGAAATCTTGTTGGACAGAAAACTTAGAAAGATTTTGGAAAATAGCATTTTAGGAGACATTTTGGAGGTAAGAATTTAAGAACTCTTTCGGATTTGAAAATTTTTGAGATTGACAAGGATTTAGGATAGAAAACTTCGGAACTTGATAGAAATTTTGGAAGGAAGAATTTTTTGAGTGAAACCTTGAAAATTTTTAAGGATTTATTTTGTCTAAGACTCTTTTGAAAGAAAAGTTTGGGGGAGACAGGATTTGGAAAAGGGATTTTCTTGAATAACTAAATCAGAAAAACTTGGAGATGGATTGAAAAAATTTTAGACCTGATTTTGGAAATGATTTTTGACCCTGATTTTCGAAGTAGAATTTGATTTTAAGAAGTGATTTTGAAAAAGAACTTTTGGAAAACAGAATCAGAAAACCTTTTGAAAACTAATTTTGGAAAGGAACTTTTAGAAGAATGAATTTTTTTTTTTTTAAAAAAATTTTGGAGGACAATAATAGGAAACCATTGGAAACTGATTTTTGAAAAAGAACTTTTGAAGGGAAGAAGTTAAGAGACTTTTTGAGAAATTTTTGAGGAACCTTTGAGAGTTGATTTAGAAAAGAAACTTTGAACAAAAAGTTTAAGAAACCCTTTAAGTTGGTTTGAGTAGAATTTATATGAAAGTTATGTCATTCATTTTTATTTTATGTTTCACCTTTGGTTATTATCGTTATTATTTCTTTGTTGCTTTTATTCCTTTATCTTTTGAACTGCATATATCGAATGCTAATACCTCTTACCTTGACTTACCTTTCAGGATGGCGGACATAGACGATGAGGGTTCTGAGAAGAGTAACTGTTTCGGGAAGATGGTCCGAACAGAGTCTTGTCGGCAGCTCCAGCCGCTCTAGGGGTAGTCAGCACTCTGCCAATCGAGCACCTTCTAGCCAGGGTGGGAGGGGGGAGTAGGCCTCTAGTCGACTCCTTCCCTCTAGTTGAGCCAACCCTCGAGGATGAGATGGACATCGAGGTTTTCCAATTTTGACTTTTCGGATGGCCGACGCTATTTTGAGCTGACTACGAGTTTGGTATGATGGGCATCCTTCAGATGAGCAAGACATTTTTGCTGGTCCTTTGGTTGCATGGCTTCTCTCCTGTTAGTGTAGCTTGCTTTCTGGCAGTGGTTCCCATCTGAACTATCTTTCTTCCATTTTGGGGAATGTGAGCTTGCCCCTACTCCCCATAAGCATGGCTTCCTCCTGGGTCTTCGGGATGGTTTAGCTGACATTATGGGACCTACTTTTCCTGATGGTTGCATCACGATTGTCGCTCTTCAGCTTGGGCTCCATTGTGCGGCCTTTTCTTCTGATCTGTTGCCCCAGTTTCCTAATGTCCCGGTGAAGTTCTTGTTTCTCTCATTTTGAGTTTGTGACAGATAGGGGACTGGCATATTCCTCAAGATTGGTCCATTTCTTCATGGTAACCCTAGCTCTGCTTCTCTTGAACTTATTGATGTTTTCCCTGGGCGGGATGACTCGGTTGATTGTAGGTTATGTGCACTGGTTGTCAAGATCCGTGAGGGACACTCCCATGCTCCTATGATCGTGGGGGAGACCTTCGTAAGCCTTATCAAACTTTAGTCGGGGGTCAATGTTCATTTTTGGGGATATGCTTCACTACTCCAGCTTTGGGTGATCGGCCACTTATTCACTACCACTCTTTCAAAGTCGTTTGATTGGGGAGGTCGAGGGTGGGCCATTGCCCCATTCTCTGTTTCTTGTTGGTCATAGAAATCTGAGCTTTCTGGGGTGTGAGCCGGTACTGGAGATATCTAAGGGGTGGCTTTAGCTCCTTTTTATGTTTTGCCTTGTTCATTGTTTCCTATTTGAGAGAGACAAAAAGACAAAGAGTGAGTTTTTGTGCAAAAACAGTTTAAAAATGCCCCAATAAGGGGTATCATCATTTTTTAGAAAGATTGCCCATGGGATTAAATGCATGATCTATTTTTTTATGAATGCACATGTTTATATAGGAATTGAATCGAATGCATATCCTACTTTTTTATGAATGCACAGGTTCACACAGAAGTGAAAATGAATGCATGTTATACTTTTGGATAATGCACATATAGGAATAGGATTAAATGCAATGTCCCCCATTTTTGTGATGACTGCACAGATTTATGTAAGAATTGAATTAAATACGTGACCTACTTCCTTACAAATGAACAGGTTCATACAGGAATGCAGTTAAATGCATGAATAGATACAAACTTCGCAGGAGTCTAAATGGATCCATAGGTTATACATGTCATGGATGCATCAGTACCATATGTATATAAGCTATTTACAAAGGAAACCCCAAGATTGCCCCTTGGGCCCATACTCTCAGGATTCTGTTCCTTTCTAGGATTCTGCACCATTTAGCTTTGTCCCATTCTCATTGGGGTGTGATAGCATTTGCTCCATTCTCCAGGGATCTTGACCTTTTGGTTTGCTATCCTATCTCTATTTTCTACAGGGTTACTGTTTGGGGTTTTTCTGATCTCACTTGGTTTTCTCTCTCAGATCTCTAAAATGTCATCATGGCTCGAGCTACAACTCGTATGCCCTTTGCAGAGTGATAAACAGCTAAGCCCTTAATCTGAGAAGACTTCCTTTAGGACCGTAATGTAGGCTGGGTTTAGGGGTTGTAAGAAATAAAGGGATATTTAGGCTCAAAGATCTTCTTTTAGTAGGTTGTTTAAACCTAAACCATCTGAGCACATCTTGGAGCATGAGATTGCCCCTTGCATTCCCTTCCAATTCTCCTTTCTCATCTTAGTTGTCTTGGTATTGTTCAGGTTTATTTAGACTAAGCAATTTTCTTTGATCAGAGAGGACTTTAATTTGGACCGTAACGTAGGCTAGGTTAAGGGGTTTATGAATGAAAATGGTAGAAAGGCTCAAACATTATCACTTGTGGGGTTTTTAAAAGACCAATGATCACCTTTGGCAACTTTAACTTCCATTCACTGCTTTCTTCTTTCCTTCATACTCTTGGTGTTCTTCTGCACCGCTTTTTGCCTTCTAATTTAAGATTCTCTTTTTCTTTCATCAAGAAATTTGTTGCTAAGTTAGCTTTTGGAGACGCCAACCTTTTCATTTATATTTTGGGATGACAGTATCTTCTTTTGAAGATCCCTACGAACATAATATCTTCTTTAGAGACGCCTTTGATGCCATAACTTCTTGAAAATCACCATTTTCATCGTTGTTCATTACATCTTCTTGGAAATCAATCCTTTCATCATTGCTCATTATATCTTATTGGAAATCACCCCTTTTCATCATTACTCATTATATCTTCTTGGAACTCAACCCTTTCATCATTGCTCATCTTACTTATAACTTTTGCCATAACCCAATGTGGGCGGTGATCATCTGGTCGGTTTTCTTGAGGAAAGTAACCGGCTCAAGTGGTCTTTACAAAGGGATTTATTTGTGTATGGTAGAAGAAATGAGGGCCTTTCATCACTTCAAATTAAATTGCTTAGTCCATAAAGCCTTTATACAAAATTTAGACAATGTTCCTATAGATAGTGTGCTTCTGCCCGTGAACCCCTACATATTCTACTGAATCAACTATTTTGTGCTTACCCCAATGTGGGGGATGGTTATAGGTTTGGGGACATCTGAATAAAAATCAGTTACAGCTCTAGTGGGCTGAGCAAAGGGTAGTGTTTACTTAGGATAAATAGAACAATGGCTTCTCATTATTTTGGGGACTCGGCTACCCATCGCCTAGCCAGGATATCATGCAAGTGTCGCTTTTTCAATAGAATTCGCACTTCTTTGTCGAGATTGCCTTCCTCCTATCTCTCACTCTCGCTTTGTCTCTCAAAGGTCTTAACTCCTTTTAAATGGGTGGCCTATGCTATCCCATCCTTTAAGTTGAGTCATTTACTAAATGGGGAAGAATCCCTAAGTGTGACAATCATCCACAAGGGTATGAAACAAAGAGAATAAACTGGGAACTACCTATTTCCTTTTTTTTTTTTTTTTAAATATGATTACATGGCATGCAATATTTATTTAAAGAAAATATATGAGAACTAGAAAGGAAACAGAAAATAGACGAATTTCATGAAAACCTCCCTTTTCTAGTGGACCTTTTGGTGAGAACCCTTAACCCTTAATAAGGTTCTGGGACTACATCAACCTCTTGGTGCTTCATTCATCAGGTATATCAATGGAGGGTGAGTTCAAGATATTTTTCATGCATTTGGAAGTTAGAGGATGCGTTGTTGCAATGCACAGGTCTGACAAGACTTCGCAAATGGTGAGGTCCTCTTTTGCATGGATAGTGATTGTCTTGGCACGGCGCGAGGGTAGTTGCATAGAGGTAATGTCTTGCGGATGGATGGTTAATTATTCCTTCACGTAGGTTCGGCCTCCTTCAATAGCCTAGCTCATCCTTGCATGAGTTTGAATTGGGCATGATACTAGAGGGGTTTCCATGAGTTCGATTGTGCTCTTTGACTTCTTGTCTTGCTTCTGCCTTCAGTTCTCTTGGTGCTTGGAGATGAGGAGGGGGAGGATAGAAGACAAAAACAAAAAAGAAGTCAGTGCCTTGATTTGAAAATTTTTATGTAATGCATGTCCTAAGGATGCCCTTACTTAGAGAGGAGACTATACATGATGCATTGACTCACTTTTGGAGATAGGGGATTTGCCCCTGTATGTAGACATCTTACCTGTCAGGTAGAAAACTTTAGCCATTCATGCATTTATTCATAAAAATAAAGAAGTACATTAAATTTTGTGTTTGAGATACAAAAGAATTGAAATACATTTTAAAAGGGGGAGGGGGAACATTTTCCTTTGGACTTCCACCTATCTACTTTTACAAAGGGAAACCCTAAACTACTCTTGAGTCTTCGGATTCGCCTTCCTTGGATTTGATGTCGAGGAGGTCGCTGAGAGACCTTGTTAATCGATTGCCCCTTGTCGTCTTGGCAACCCTATCTCCGTGAGCATAGAGGGATTGGGGCCCCTCTTATGGAATGAATCGAGATGCATGCAATGAGTCCTTAGGGTTACGCGGGAACCCTTAGGGTTTGGGTAGGTTTAATGCAAGGGAGAGTGACGTTGGTGTCACTCTCAATGGGTTGATCATATGCATGAGAATGCAGTGACTTGAGTTACTTGGAACTCTTATCTTGGCGTGGGATATTGAATGCATGAACATGGATATGCAAAGAGTATAAGGAGAGAAGGTACAATTAAAGTAAACATGCATGCATGAACAGTTAGACAGGCATTATAACAGTATAAATACAAGTATTATAACAACAGGTATAAATGAAAGTAAGAGCAGTCGCCCTTTCCTCCGTGATTTTGAAAACGGTGCTCGTGTCCTAAATCCGGCAGAGGTTCGGCTATGCATGGTGTCTATATGAGTATGAGGTTGAGGGTTGATTAATGCGTCCTAAAAAGGCTCGGTCCCCGGATCTTCAAACCTAGGCCAACTCCCCGAGGTGGTGCCATGATCGGTTGGTGATCCGAGCGGGGGAACCATCAAGAGGCCGTAGGCGAAGAAACTGACACAGCATCTTGCCCACAACCAATATACCGTTCCCCCTTTCTAACTAGAAAGGACATATCAGGGTATGCAAGTATGCAGAATGCAAGTGCACATGCAGTGTGTGTGTGATTTTTAAAAGTGGAGGAAAGGGCCCAACAACTCCCATTCATCCTGTACATCACATTCATGCAAAGCAGTTAATAAAATTTAAACAAAATGTGTACCTACAAAACAAAGATGTAAGTGTTAGTATGTGGATGACAAACATAATACAAGATAATATGAATAAATGCATGTTTTTTTTTTTTTTAAATAATTTTGAAAAATTGGTTTTGAAAATTTAAAGTGAATAGGATTGAGCCAAGTTAATTGAAGACTCTACATGGGTAAAGGGTAAAGAGACATGACTAACGGCCTAACCCTCTAAGTGTCCCCAGCGGAGTCGCCAACTGTCGCGCCCAGATTTTTCGCGCCCGAGGAATACTCACCCAAGCGGGAAAAATGTTGTACTCTCTCGTTAGAACTCACCCTCCTAGAAGAATGAGTGCGACTAGGTTTGAATTGAAAATTAGGTTTGAATAAAGGGCTTTTGAAAAAGATTCGGAGTCGCCACCTAACTTGATTAAGGTGAGTTAGGTCACCTAAAAACTAGGCATAATCCGAAGACTACACTTAGAGTTTTGGAAAATAATTTTTGAAAATATCTCCTCAAGAGAGGGTTTTTACGAAAAATAGGTTGTTTGGCAACCTTTGGAAAACATTTAGCCCTTTTTAGAAAAATAACTCCTTTTGGTCTTTGAAATCAGTGATCCTAGGTTCGGAGGTTGGTTACGTGTAGGGAAGACGCACTAAGCTATCACCCTACCCCGCCCTTTCGGTACCTACATGTCAATCTACCCTAGATTCACCTATGAGAGTCTTTAATTAACATATGTTCAACCCTATTCACTTTGAAAAACAATGTTTGAAAACTAATTTAGCATGATGCATGATATGCAAGTGCAAGATGAAAGAATTGGAAAATAGAAATCAATTTGAAAAGAAATTGATTTGATTTGAAAATAGATTTGAAAAGATGGAATTGAAATTAGAAAGTTTGAAAACTTGGAAATAGGAATTTGAAAATAGAAATTTTGAAATTGAAATTTGAGAATATATTAGAATTTGAGATGTGAAAAGATTTTGAAAAACGCACCCATGAGGGTGGAATTGAAAGTTTGAAAAGTATTGTGACCGCACCTATGAAGGTTGCCTACATATCCCTTTGGGGGAATCAGGTCAGTCGTAGTTCGGACCGGAGTCTGATTGAAAATAGAAGGTTGGATTGAAGAAGGAAATTGAATTGGATTTGAAATTAGAAGAGGAGATTGGAAATTGGAAATTGAGGACTTTGATTTGAAAAGATAGATTTGGACTTGTTTTGGAATAAGAAGGTTTAAGAAAACCTAGACTTAGGAAAGAGAAGAGACTTAGGAAAGATTTGACTTGGCTTGGAAGATTTGGAAAGATTGGATTTTAGGAGATGTTCAAATTAGGAAAGGTCCGATTTAGGAAAGTTTCGAATTAGGAAAGTTTTATTTTTGGAAAGTTTTCGAATTAGGAAAGTTTTGAATTTAGGAAAGTTTTCGGTTTATGAAAGTTTTGAATTTAAGAGAGTTTAGAAATTGGAAAGTTTCGGGTTCAGAAAGTTTTCGAAAAAGGAAAGGTTGTCAGATTAGGAAAGTTCCCAAATTAGGAAAGTTTTGAAAATCGTAAAGTTTTGAATTTAGAAATGTTTTGAAAAAGGGAAGTTTTGAATTTGAAAAGCTTTGAAAACAAGAAAGTTTCTTTTTAGGAAAGGTTTGAAAAAGGAAAGTTTTCAGTTTAGGAACTGTTTGAAAAAAAGTTTCAATTTAAGAAAGTCTTGAATTAAGAAAGTTTTAAATTTAGAAAAGTCTTAGATTTGGAAAGATTTTGAAGTTTTGGAAAGTTTAGAATTTTGAAATTTAGAAAGTTTAAGATTTAGAAAGTTTTAGAGTTTTAGAAAATCTTGAGATTAGGAAAGGTTTGAGTTTAGGAAAAATTTGAAAGCTTGGAGTTGAAAAAGATTTTGAAAAGGGGTAGAATTAATAAAGGGTTAAATTAGAAAAGATTTGAAAGTTGGGTGTTAAAATTTAGGAAAGATTTTTATGTTCAAGTTTTAGAAACCTAAGATTTAGGAAAGTGGAGGAGTAGGAAGGATTTGAATTAGGAAAGATTTGGATTTGGAAGGGATTGGATTTGGTTTCTAAAAGTAAAGGTTTGATTTTGTTTCCAAAAACGGAGGACGAGATCTAGTTTCCTAAACGGGGTGATTTGATTCGGTTTCCTAAAGGGAAGATAGGATTTGGCAAGGATTTGGAAAGGGAGACTCTAAAAACCCTAGGTTTGAAAAATTATAGTTTAGACGTAGAAAAGAGGTTTTGAAAACATGTATAGTTTTGATGTAGAAAACAAAAGATTTTGGAAACCTAGGTTTGGGGCAAAATTTGAAAATCGTGTTTTTGGAAAGAAAATTAGGGTTTCCTAATTGTGGGCTCTAAGGCTCGATTTGGGCTCTAAGGAAAGAGATTTTTGGAAAATACGCTTTTGGAAACGAGTTTTTGGAAGGAAATCCTAGGGAGGAGTTTTTGGAAAGTAAATTTGGAAAGAGAGTTTTTGGAAAAAGATTTTAAAGAGGAGTTTTGGAAAGTGTGTTTTCGGAAACGTAGATTTTTGGAAAGAAGATCCTAGAGGAGAGTTTCTAGAAGAAAAATTTTGGGAAGAGAGTTTTTAGAAAGATTTTTGGAGAGAATTTTTAGGAAGGTGAATATAGGGAGTGTTTTTAGAGGGTGAATTTTGAGGAAAATATTTTGGAGAGAGAGAATTTTGAAAAATAGATTTCGGAAGGGAGTTTTTGAAAACAATTTTGAAAAGGAGAGTCTTAGGAAAGTGTGTTGAAAAAGAGATTTTAGGAAGAGATTTTTAAAGAGAGAGTTTAGAAGGAGTAAAAACATCTCACTTTCCTAAAGCAATTCTAGGCATAAGAGGGCTATAACTACTTTAGGAAAGCGGTTTTGAAAAGAACAAGATTTGAAAATATAGACCAAAAGGTCACTTTTAATGTAACACTTTCCTAAAGCAATCCTAGCCATGGAAAGGCTAGAATCACCCTAGAATTGTGGTTTTGAAAACAAGTTTTTGAAAAAGAGATTTTGATGCAATTTTGAAAACAAGTTTGAAAACGGTTTTGAAAACGAGTTTGAAAACGAATTTTGGAAAATGCAAGACTATGATATGCACAATGCAATTTAGGGTCGTGAACATACAAGGTTAAGGCTTCACCACATAATCAAGGGGGCCGGACTCACGTGGTCTTTGGTTAGACTATAAGAAAGCCCCCGACATGGTGACTCTCCAATAGTCCAATCCTACTCATGGACCGGGAATCCCCTTGTTTCAAGCATGCAAAGAAAAGGGGGAAAGAGATGGGGGATTAAAATAGAGAAAACCCAAGTGGGTTGGAGAGAGAAGAGAGAGGGGGAAAGTGCGGAAATTTAAATAGGGAGCCTACCTTATTTCTTGTTTATTTTGCGCGCCGTGCAGTCTTCGGTCTTCAGTCTTCGGTCTTCAGTCTTCGGTCTTTGTCTTGATCTTCTTCTTTAACCTTCAGGGATTGTCTTCAAGCTTTAGATGGCAGCTCTTCAAGTCTTCCAAGGATGGTTGAAGGTTAGGGTATGAGTGTATGGAGTGTATGAGTGTATAGGAGGCTAGGGTTTGTGTATAGTGGCTAGGGTTTGGAAAACCTAGGGAGGCTAGGGTTGTGGAGGTGCTTGAGCTTTGTATATCAAAGTATAGGGTTTTTAGGTTAAGTTTTCAAACCCTTTTCACGTTGAACGAGGCTCTGTATTTATAGAAGTTGGACAAGCCTGGCGCCTGTTGCAGTGGCGCCAGGGCAAAATTTACACTGGCGCCACTAGTAGTGGTGCCAGGCCATTTTTTTGGCTTGGCGCCACTGCTAGTGGCGCCAGCCATTTAGGAAACAATTAAGGTCGGCAAGCAACATATCTTTGACTAGATTTGGGCGCCTGTACTAGTGACCACCATGTAAACTTTAGCCTGGCTTCACTAGGAGTGACTCCGGAAAGTCCGGGAATGATTTGAAGGAGCCGGGAGTGACCCGAAAAGCCGGAAAGGAGCAGGAACACTTGAAATAGTGTCCTGGAGGTATTTGACTTGAAAAGTGAGGATAAGATGTGTCGGAAAGGTCGATCGGGCCTTTAGGGGCAAAACGGTCAATCGGACTAGGAAACTGCCGGGGCGAACCCGGACTGTCCCGGAAAAAGACTTGGGATCTGGAAACATTATTTAGAATGTTCCCAGAGGTTGCCGGTTTGATTCCCAGGGCCGGCGTGGTCGGAAATGGAGACCGGCCCACCAGGGGCAAAACGGTCATTTTGCACCGGGTTTGCCGGAACTGACTCGGAATGGTCCGGAAAGGTAAAGGAAGGTCGAGAATACTATAAAAAGTATTCTCTGGACATTACCAGTTTGATACCCAGAGCCGGTGTGGTCGAAAAAGGAAACCGGCCCTCTAGGGGCAAAATGGTCATTTTGTATAGGGTTGGCCGGAACTAACTCGGAATCGTCCGGAAAGGTAAAGGAAGGTCGAGAATACTATAAAAAGTATTCTCGGGACATTACCGGTTTGATACCCAGCGCCGGTGTGGTCGAAGAAGGAGACCGGCCCTCTAGGGGCAAAACGGTCATTTTGTACTGGGATGGCTGGAACTGACTCGGAATGGTCTGGAAAGGTAAAGGAAGGTTGAGAATACTATAAAAAGTATTCTCAGGGCATTACCGGTTTGATACCCAGAGCCGGTGTGGTTCCCGGGGCATTCGGATGCTTAGGGGCAAAATGGTTATCTTAATCGAAAAGTCTCGAAAAAGGCCCTAAGGGTAGTCTGGTTATTTTTCACCGAAGTGAGCTAACAAACATGGGTATTGACCTAGGTGTTGAGTATTTCCGCTACTCGGACGGGGTTGACGATTTGAGAGTATTTCCGCTACTCCAACGGCTCTGTGAGTATTTCCGCTACTCTAACGGTTCTGTGAGTATTTCCGCTACTCTAACGGCTCTGTGAGTATTTCCGCTACTCTAACGGTTGAGTATTTCCGCTACTCTAACGGCTCTGTGAGTATTTCCGCTACTCTAACGGTTGAGTATTTCCGCTACTCGGACGGCTCTGTGAGTATTTCCGCTACTCTAACAGTTGTGTGAGTAGTTTTGCTACTCGGACCGTCTCGAGGAATAAACTGTGTTGAGAGAGGGATTAGAAAGGGGTCTTACCGTCTCCGAAGAGACGTGCCTGGGTTGGAACCGTCTCGAGGAATAAACTGTCTCGAGAGAGGGATTGGAAAGGGGTCTTACCGACTCCGAAGAGACATGCCTGGGTTTTGAGTGTTTCCGCCACTCTAACGGTGTTGTGAGTGTTTCTGCCACTCTGACGGTTTTGTGAGTGTTTCCGCCACTCTGACGGTTTTGTGAGTGTTTCCGCCACCCTGATGGTTTTGTGAGTAGTTTTGCTACTCGGGCCGTCTCGAGGAATAAATCGTCTCGAGAGAGGGATTGGAATTTAAATAAGAAAGGACAATGCCCCCTAATGGCATTTGGGTCATTTTGCCTCTATTTGGGCCTGACAGGCCCGCGAAGCGATGGAAAGACGGAATTTGGACTAGAGGATTGGTTTCGATTGGAATATGTCCATAATGACTTGAAAACAAGTCTGGACGGAGTGTAGACTGCCAAGCGGTCAAAAATGGGGTGCTTACATTAACAAAGGGATATGTAGGCAACCCTTATGGGTGCGGTCATAACCTTTTTTAAAATTTCAATTCTCTTTTTCAAAATCTTCCTTCAAATTCTGTTCATGCACTTGTATATCATGCATCATATCATTCCTAAAGTGATGACTCAAATCTCTTTCTAAAATTCTCGAAGTGAATATAATTGGACATTAAATAATCAAAAATTCTAAATGAGTAAATCTAGGGTGATAAGATATGTAGGTACCGCAAGGGTGGGATAAGGTGATAGGTTTTCCTATACGTAACCAACCTCTGAACCTAGAATCACTGTTTTCAAAAGACCAAAACGGAGTTATTTTCAAAAAGGGCTTAAATTTTTTCAAAAGTTGCCAAACAACCTGTTTTCTCCACAAAACCCTCTCAAGAGGAAGTTTTTTGAATTTTTTAAACACCCTATATTTGATCTTTGGATTGTGCTCGGTTTTAGGTGACCTAACTTGGTGGTGACTCCAAATCTTTTTTAAAATTCCTTATTCAAATCAATTTTCAATTTCAACCTAGTCGCACTGCCCTTCTAGGAGGATGAGTTTTAACGAGAGAGTACTGTGTGTTTCCCACATATCATCTCGATGGTATAAAAAATCAGGGCATGACAACTGGTGACTCCGCAAGGGATGCTTAGAGGGTTAGACTATTATCATATCTCTTCACCCTTCACTCATCTAGAATCTTCGATTAATTAGTCTAATTCTATCCACTTCAAATTTGTCAAGGTTGAACTTTTCAAAATTGTTCGAAAACATGCCATCACTTGCATTCAATTCATACTCAATCATTCTATCTTGCATTATGTTTGTCATCATGATATTAACTTTTTGCATTTTATTTTGTAGTTAGACCATGTTCACATTTATTTTTATTGTTAATGTCTATATAGACTGCCATGAATGACAAGATGGAGTGGACATGATGGATGGGAGTTGTTGGGCCTTTTCTTTCATTTTTTAAAATTTCACACACATTGCAAGTACACTTGCATTTGCATACTTGGCATTATGATCTGATTACTACCCCTTGTAGTTAGATAGGGAAATAATATATTGGTTGTAGATGGATGTTGTGTCAGTTTATTAGCCTACAGACTCTTGATAGTTCCCCCTCTTGGATTACCAACTAACAATGGCACAACCTTAGGGAGTGGGTTTAGGTTTGAAAATTCGAAAACCAAGCCTTCTTAAGAAGCATTAGTAAACCCTCAACTTCATGCTCATGTAGAAACACGTGCATAGCGGAACCACTTTCGGATTTTAGACACGCACGTCAATTTCAAAATCATGGAGGAAAGGGTGACCGCTTTACTTCCCTTTATTCTTGTCAATTCCTGCTGTTATAATACCTGTATAAATGTTCATGTATGCATTTTTACTTTACTATTGCACTCTCTCTCCTTATACTCTTGCATACATGTACATGCATTCAATACTCCATTTCAAGACGAGAGTTCTAAAGTAACTTAAGTCATTATATTCTCATGCATATAATCAACCCCATAAAGAGTCACACCAAACTCACTCTCCCTTGTATAAAAACTATTAAAATCTTAAGGGTTCCTACATAATCTTAAGGACTCATGGCATGTATTTCAAGTCATTTTATTAAGAGAGACCCTAATCCTTCTATGCTCGCAGAGATAGGGATACCGAGAAGACAAAGCGTCAACCTGCAAAGCAAAATCAATTCAATCACCTCTTAACATCAATAAAAGTTAAATCTAAGGACTTAAAAGTAATTTAGGACGATTCCTGCAAAAGTAGATAGATGAAAGTCCCAAGGAAAATGTTCCCCTTCCCCCTATTAAAATGTACTTTGTATTCGAACTCAAAGTTCAATGTACTCTTTTACTTTTTACGAATGAATGTATGTTCTCAATCAACGGTAAAGTATCTGCATACTGGGGCAAAACGTCCTATCTCCAATAGGTGAGCCAAATACATCATGTTTAGACTCCCTCTCAAGTAGGGACACCCCTAAAGTATGCATCGTATAAAGTTTCTAAATATCAAACATTAACTTGTGACTTGTATCCTTCTTTTTCTTTCTCTTTCTTTTTTTCTTTTTTTTTTTTATTCTTTTACAGAAACTACACCATAAAGAGGCATCATTGCTTGTAAGAAAAATTCGCAGCCAACTAGAGACCCGATCATTACCCGAAAAAAAGCTTTGCTAATGGTAGCTAATCCTGACGAGTTCTCCTCAGTCTTTCAAGAGGAGGTCAATGAGATGTGAACCAAGATCGATGAAATGTTTATGCTCATCCAAGCAATGGCTATCAAA
This sequence comes from Euryodendron excelsum, assembly GCA_033060915.1. NCBI lineage: Eukaryota > Viridiplantae > Streptophyta > Magnoliopsida > Ericales > Pentaphylacaceae > Euryodendron > Euryodendron excelsum. The sequence continues at coordinate 26,866,092 of CM065382.1, read as the reverse complement.
GATGCTGCTTTAGCCCCATCATCGTCCATGATTTTTCCCAAGGACTCTAAACCCGTCAACCCGAGGATTGTGGTCCAAGAGGATACCATACTATTCTCACCTGCTGTAAAAAGAATCTTCCCAGACCCTCTTAGCCTAAAGATCTAAGGATTGGAATTTTCCATGGCCATGACCCTTTTGGGTTCACTTCTTACGATGAGCTTTGCTTTTTCCCGGATCATCTAAGGCTGGCCAAGTTCAAAATGCCTGACTTTCAAAAGTACGATGGAACTGGCAATCCCATAGCCCACCTTAGCCTTTATGCTGTGGCATTGAGTGGCCATGGAAATGATCCAAAGCTTCTTATGCAACTCTTCTAACACAGTTTAACTAGGTTTGCTCTGCAATGGTTTGCTCGATTTGATCTAAGGAAGGTCACAACCTGGATTGAACTGGTTAATGCATTCAAGGCCCATTATCACCAACACATAGATCTAACTTTTGGTTGTTGGTCCTTGATGACAATGAGCAAAGGAGATAAAGAAAGCTTCAAAAGTTATGCCCTTAGGTTGAGAGAAGCAGTAGTACAAGTCAATTCCCCTTTGGAAGAGAAGGAGTATGTGCAACTGTTCGTGCATTCTTTTCAAGGCATATACAATGAAAAGCTCTACACAAGTGTGGAAAAAAGCTTCTCCGAGCTTATTATGCAAGGGGAGATGATGGAAAACAATCTCAATACTGGAATGGTTTAGACCCCTATGCAAAGACTGGAGAAAGCTTTGCCAACATAATAAAAAAGATGGCCACTACAAGGGGGGTACTCAAGAAGGAGAGTGAGGTGTCTACCATCTTGCCTATCCAACCGCCACAATACTATCCATCAATTCAGTCACATCCTATACTACCCATGCTCACTTTAACCATGCTCACTCAAATGCCCAACTTTGTCCTTGCTAGGGCATGTCCTAACTTCAATAGGTTAACCCAACGCATCTGTACCTTTGATACCTTAGCCTGCACCTAGACAGAAGGCTACTATAACCTCTTAAAGAACAACATATTAAAGGCCATACCAGCCCGTCCACTGCCAAGCCCATTACCGCTAACCTTCAATGGCACCCTCACTTGTGAATACCATTTGGGCGGCCAAGGGCATGACACAAAAAGTTGCTTCTTTTTCAAGCATAAAATTCAAGACCTGATAGACAACAAGACCATCAACATACAATCGATAAACCCAACTCCTACTCCTAATGTGACCACAAACCTCTTGCTGGATCACAATGTCAACCTGGTATTGGAGGAAATAGAAGAGGAAGATGAATTGGAGGAGATCCTAGTGTAAGCACTACATTTGTGCCTGTTCAGCAATTTTTGGCTTGATCGGACTGACATTCAAATCGACACAAACACATTCAAACCCAAACCGACTCTTTAGACTCAATCTAGTTAATTAATCACTTCGCAGGCCCACCAAGCCCAATAGAGGCAAAATGGCTAAAATGCCCTTGGGGCATTGCTTGGTTCAATTCTAGTTGGCATGTCTTCTTAAAGATGATAAGTTTATATTTCAACCTCAATTCTAATCTAGACCAATCAAACTCAATCTGGTACGTCTTTTTAAAAAATTAATTCCTCAGACGGTAAGTCTATCCAATATGACACATTTACCGAAAAAGCATAAATTCCCTTGGATTGATAAGTCCCTTCATACCTATTGACGGAGATGGAAACCAAGTCCCTGAGATGGTAAAGTAGTTCACTTCTAGTGCCTGCTAGCCCACCAACATAGAATGTTCGCTATCCAGCACGTCTTTCGAGAAAGTTGATCCCTAATATGATAAGACCATCCAACAGCTTTCCAAGATCCGGCAATCTCTGAAATGAACGCACACCGTCAGAGTGACAGAAACATTCACAAATATCACAACCGTCAGAGTGATGTAAACACTCGTAAACAGGTCGACAATGGGAATGCCAACCAACCCCCTATGTCACGGACCGAACACGCCTCTTGGCTGTGACACGTTTACTAGAGGAAGGGATACTTTCGGAAACCAACTCATCACACATCATTAGGATGATGGAAACACTCAAAATCTGGGCCAATACTAGTGCCTGCTAGCCCATTTTGGGGAAAATAACCAAAATGCCCTTTGTACCCTGTTGGCATGCTTCTTGAGAAAGTACCTAAGATCTCAGAGTGGTAAGTCCATCCTACCAAGATTTTTCCAAAGATAATCTAGCACATTCCATTGCCTTCCAGTCATTTTCGGATCAATTCTGAGAGTATCCAGTCAAAATGACCATTTTGCTTTTAGGCATCAAATTGCCATCGAGAACCACATCGACTCTGGGTATCAAACCAGGTACTTTCTAAGAATGCTTCTAACAGTATTCTTGACCTTTTGGTGCCTTTTTGGATCATTACGAGTCCATTCCAGTAAACCAAGTGTGAAATGACCAGTTTTGCCGCTGGTGGAACGGTTGCCTTTTCTAATAACGCTGGCTCTGGGTATCAAGTAAAAAATTCCTCGAAACATTCTCAATAGTGTTTCTAACCTTGAAGTCTTCTCACGGATCACTTTGGGTCAATCCTGGTGTTCTTTCGATTAAAATGACCGTTTTGCCCCTAGTGGGCTAGTCACCCTTTTCAACTACTCTGGCTTTGGTTATCAAGCCGTTTACCTCCGGGACACTTTTTTTAGAGGTTTTCGTCCATTCCCAATTGAGTCTAGTTATTCAGAACCTTTCGGATAATTCCTAAACTTTCCAAAGTCACTTCTAGTGGAGTTATGCCAAAAATTGCATGGTAGTCATTAAGACAGGCGCCCAAATATTTTGCCTTGCATCAAAAGGATCAAAGATCTATTTCTTGCCACCTCAAAAATTTTCCAAAGAGACTGGCGCCACTAGTAGTGGCGACAAACCAAAAAATGGCCTAACGCCAAGCCTAGAAACAGCTTGGCGGCACTTGTAAGCATCCTATTCTTGACCGCTCGCCAATCTACGGTCCATCTAGACTTGTACTCAAGTCAGTATGCACGTATTCCAATCAAAATCAACTCTCTAAGTCTAATCCCGTCTATCCATCGCTTCGCAGGCCCACCAGGCCCAAATAGAGGCAAAATGACCAAAATGCCTTTAGGGGCATTATCCTTTCTAATTCTAACAGGCACGTCTTTCCGAAGACGATAAGACCCCTTTCTAATTTCAACAGGCACATCTTTCCAAAGACGGTAAGTTCTCTTTCCAATAGGCACATCTTTCTGAAGACGGTAAGTCCCCTTTCCAATAGGCACGTCTTTCTGAAGACGGTAAGTCCCCTTTCCAATAGGCACGTGTTTTCGAAGATGGTAAGTACCCTTTCCAATTCCAATGGGTACGTCTTTCTAAAGACAGTAAGTCCCCTTTCCAAGTCTGATTTCGATTCCAATCCCTCCCTCGAGACAATTGATTCGTCAAGACGGTAATTCTATTATCCTGCACGTTTTCTGAAGAAAATCTCTTCAGAACGGTAGGTCCCTTTAAACCCGTCGACTGGGACAAGACCCCAAGTCTCCTAGATGGTAGAACGGTGCACCTTTGGCGCATGCTAGCCCGCCAATGCAGAAATGTCCGTTTAGGCACGCCTTTCGAGAAAGTTGATTCTCAGGCACTAAGTCTCTTTAGCAACTTCCTGGGATTAGTTAGTCTCGGGAATGATCGTGAACCATCAGAGTAGCGGAAGTACTCGCAAACATCGCAACCGTCAGAGTAGCAGAAGTGCTCGCAAACAACGTAACCATCAGAGTAGCGGAAATACTCGTAAACAGGTCGACATAGGGAATTGCCAACAAACCCTTGTATCACGGGACTGCCGTCAGAGTGGCAGAAACACTCAAAACCCAGGTCAACACCAGTGCCTGCTAGCCCACTCGGGTGAAAAATGACCAAACTGCCCCTAAGGCCATTTTTCAGCACGTTTCTCGAGAATACAACTAAGTTCTCAGAATGTTAAGTTCACCCTTCCAAGATTGTCTTAAAGTCAATCCGGCATGATTAGGTGCCCTCCAGTCAGTTTTGGGTCAATTTTGAGACTTTTTGGTCAAGATGACCATTTTGCCCCTAGGCATCTAAATGCCCCGGGAACCACACCGGCCCTGGGTATCAAAACGGTAACCTCCCGAGAATGCTTCCTATAGTATTCTCAACCTTTCTTTATCTTTTTGGATCATTTCGAGTCAGTTCCAATAAACCCGATGCAAAATAACCTTTTTGCCCCTGGTGGGCCGGTGACCTTTTTCGACCACACCGGCTTTGGGTATCAAACCGAAAACCATTGGGAACATTCTGAATAATGTATCCAAATCTCAAATATTCTTCCAAGACGTTTCGAGTCCATCTCGATAGCTTTCTAGCCCGGTTGACCGTTTTGCCCCTAATGGCCCGGTCAACCCCTCCGACACATCCTATCCTCATTTTTCAAGTCAAATACCTCTGGGACACTGTTTTAAGTGTTCCTGCCCTTTTCCAGCCTTCCGGGCTGATCCCGGTTTCTTAAATCCTTCCCGGACTTTCCAGAGTCACTCTTAGTGAAGCTAGGCTAAAAATTGCATGGTAGTCACTAGTACAGGTGCCCAAATCTTCTCAAGATACATTGCTTGCCGACCTTAAAACTTTCCTAACTGGCTGGCGCCACTGCTAGTGGCGCCAAGAGAAAATTTGGTATGGTGCCACTGCAACAGGCGCTAGGTCTATCCCATCTCTATAAATATAGAGCCTCCTCTAGCGTGAAAGAGGTCCGAAAACTCAATCTAAAAATCCTAATATTCGATATACAGAGCTCGTAGCCTCCCTAAATCCTAGCTTCTCTAGGTTTTTCAAACCCTAGCCTCCTATACACTTCTATATACTTATACACTAGCCTCCAACCCTCCATTGAAGACTGGGATTGCTGCAACTACAAGCTTTGAAGATCAAAGACAAGCCCTCGAAGACTGAAGCGAAGACCGAAGAAAAGCAAGAAAAGCAAGGCGCACAAAGCCAAGCGAAGTAAACAAGATATACGGTTGGTTTTCTCTTTAAGTATCTGCACTTCCCCCCTCTTTCTTCTCCCTCCTAGCCCACTTGGGTTTTTCTCTATCTTAATCCTCCATCTTCTTCCCCCCTTTCTTTGCATGCTTGAAACAAGGGGACTCCCGGTTCATGTGTAGGATTAGGCTTTTGAAAGTCACCGTGTCGGGGGCTTTCTTATAGTCTAGCCGGAGACCACGTAGGTTCGGCCCCCTTGATTATGTGGTGAAGCCTTAACCTTGTATGTTCACTACCCCAATCTGCGTTGTGCATATTGTTATCTTGCATTCTTTTGAAAATTATTTTCAAACTCGTTTTCAAAGCTTACATTAAACTTGTTTTCAAAATTGCATCAAAGTCTTCTTTTTCAAAACTTGTTTTCAAAATCACAATCCTAGGGTGATTCTAGCCTTTCCATGGCTAGGATTGCTTTAGGAAAGTGTTACATTTAAAGTGATTAATATGGTCCATATTTTCAACTCCTTGTTGTTTTCAAAACCACTTTCTTAAAGTGGTTCTAACCTTCTTATGGTTAGAATCGTTTTAGGAAAGTGAGACATTTATATACTTTCCAAAAAGCTCTCTTTTCAAAAATCTCCTCCTAAAAATCTCTTTTCCAACATGATTTCCATTAACTCTCTTTAAATTCATTTCCAAAATTGTTTTCTAAAAATTCTCTCCAAAAATCTATTTTCCAAAATTTCTCTTTTCCAATTCCTTTCCAAAACATTCTCCTCAAAATTCACTTTCCTAAAAACTCTTTCCAAAAAGCTTCTTCCAAAATCTTGTTTTCAAAACTCTCTCAAAGTTTTACTTTCCAAAAACTTCCTTCCTAACATTCTTTTCAAAACACATTTTATAAAAACTCCTCTTTAAAATCTTCCTCCAAAATCTTTGCTTCCAAAAACTCACTTTCCAAAAATTCTATTTCTTGGTGCCCAAGTTAAGCCCTAGAACCACAATTAGGAAACCCTACTTTTCCTTCCCAAAAATATGACTTTCAAACTTACCTTAAAACCTAGGTTTTCAAAATCTCCCTTTTCATATCCAAACTATACATATTTTCAAAACCTATTTTTTACGTCAAAACTATAGTCTTCTAAATTTAGAGTTTCTAAAATTTTCCTTTCCAAATCCTTGCCCAAATCCAATCTTCCCTTTAGGACACCAAATCCAATCTCCCGTTTAGGAAACTAGATCCTATCCTCTGTTTTTGGAAACAAAATCAAAACATCTCTTTTTAGAAACAAAATCCAATTGTTTGTTTTAGGAAATAGGAATCTTAACCCTTCCTAGTCCAAATCCTTCCTAATTCAAATCCTTCCTAATCTTCTACTTTCCCAAATCTTAAGTTTCCAAAACTTAAACATAAAAATCTTTCCTAAATTTTAAAACTCAACTTCCACATCTTTCCTAATTCAACCCTTTCCTAATTCTACTCCCTTTCAAATCTTAACTTTCCAAATCTTTCCTAAACTCAAACCTTTCCTAATCTCAAGATTTTCTGAAACTCAAACTCTAAAACTTTCTAAATCCTAAACTTTCTAAATTTCAAATCTTTCCAAATCTAAAACTTTCTAAACTCAAAACTTTCTTGCTTTCAAAACTTTCCTATTTCAAAACATTCCAAATTCAAAACTATCCTATTTCGAAAACTTTCTAAATTTGAAACTTTCTCAAGTTAAAACTTTCCTAAATCGAAATTTTCCTAAAGTGAAGCCTCTTCCTAATTTCAAAACTTCCCTAATTCATAAACTTTCCTAAAATAAAAACTTTCATAATTCGAACCTTTCCCAAATCTAATAATTCCTAAAACTCTTTTGAGTCAAGTCGAATCTTTCTTAAACCCTTCCAAGTCAAATTTTTTTCTTAAGTCTTCTCTCTTTCCTAAGTCTAGGTTTCTTAAACCTTTATCTTTTCAAAAGAAGTCTAAATCTTTCTTCCAAGTTCTATTTTTTCCAATCAAAATCCAACCTTTTCAATTCCAAATTTCAAAATTCCAATCTTCAATCTTCTATTCTAGGTTCAAATCAAATCCATTTTTCAATCAAAATCTCTTTCTTCCAATCCAACCTTCTATTTTCTATCGGACTCTTGTCTGAACTATGACTGACCTGATTCCTCCAAAAGGATACGTAGGCAACGCTTATGGGTGCGGTCACAACATTTTTCAAATTTCTAATTCCACAACTTCTTTCAAATCTCCAATTCTACAATCTTCTTCAAGTTTCCAATTCTATGTTCTATTTCCAATTTCAAATTCCAAAAATCTATTTTCAAATCTCAATTTCCAAATTCTAAAACTTTTCAATTTCAAATCTATCTTTTCAAATCTTTTTCTAAAATCAAATCAATTTCTTTTCAAAATCTATTTTCAAATCAAACCTTCCTCTTGCATTTGCATATCATGCATCATATCTTTTTAAACTGAATAGGATTGGACAGTTTATTAGTTGAAGATTCTCATAAGTGAATCTAGGGTGAATAGACATGTAGGTACCGCAAGGGTGGGGTAGGGTGATAGCTTAGTGCGTTTTTCCTATACATAACCAACCTCCAAACCTAGGATCACTGATTTCAAAGACCAAAAACGGAGTTATTTTTCAAAAAGGGCTTAAATGTTTTCTAAAGGTTGCCAAACAACCTGTTTTCTTAAAAAACCCTCTCTTGAGGATGTTTTCTAAAATCATTTTCAAAAACCCTAAGTGTAGTCTTCGGATTATGCTTAGTTTTTTTAGGTGACCTAACTCACCTTAATCAAGTTAGGTGGCGACTCCAAATGTTTTCCAAATACCCTTTATTCAAATCTATTTTCAATTCAAACCTAGTCGCACTCATTCTTCTAGGAGGCTGAGTTTTAATGAGAGAGTACAGTATTTTTCCCACTTGTATGTGTATTTCTCAAGTGCAAAAAATCTGGGCGTGACAGCACTACAACAGGCGCCATGCTCATTCTGGCTACCTATAAATATAGGCCACCCCTTGCATATTCTGGGTCCGCAAAATCACTCCAAAAACTTTACCTCTTTGAAAACAGAGCTCGAATTTCCTCAAGAACCTAATTCTTTCAAGCCCCCTCAAGCCCTCACCTCCATACAATCTATACACTCAAATCCTTGCCTCTAAGTATCCATTGAAGGTCAAGTCCAGCCCTTAAAAGCTCTGGAAGATCAAGTCAAAGTCTAAGCAAAGTCCACCATCAAAACATCAAAGCAAATAGAAGACAAGGTAGGATTTCTAGTTAAGTTATGTAATCGCCCTCTCTCTCTTCTCTCTCTTAATCCACTTGGCTTTTCTTCTATTCCAATCCCCATCTTCTACCTCCTCTTCTTGCATGCTTGAATCAAGAGACCTCCCGGTTTGTGCCTAGGAAGGCCTTGGAGAGAATCATCGTGTTAGGGATTTTGTTTGAGTTCCCCCTAAAATTGTGTGGGTTCGGCCCCCTTGATTATGTGGTGAAACCTAACCTTGTATGTTCACGTTCCTATTACATCGTAATTGTAATGTTCATACATTGTGTTCAATACCGTATTTAAAGGTGCTTTCAAACTTGCATTAAAGATTATTTTTAAATTTTGCATCCAAAAGAATTGTTTTTAAAGTTGTTTTCAAAACCATACTCCTTTGATGATTCTAGCCATTCCGTGGTTACGGTTGTTTTAAGAAAGTGTTATATTTAATATGAATATCAAGGCATAAATTTGGGTTCAAACCCTAAGTTGTTCTCAAAAACCACAACCCTAAGATGATTCTATCCATTTCATGGTTAGGGTTGTTTTAGAAAAGTGTTACATTCAAAGAAACCACCAAATTCCATATTAGGGTTTCAAACCCTAGTTGTTGTCAAAATCAAAACCCTAGAATGGTTCTAGTCTTCTATTGATTGGAATCGTTTTAGGAAAGTAAAATATTTAAGAGACTTGCAAAAGTCTGTGTTTAAATCCTTTTTTAAATAATTTTGCAAATCCACTTCCAAAAAGGTCTTTTCAAATACTTACTTTCCAAAAACTTCTTGTCTTGAAATCCAAGTCAAAACTCTAGAGTCTATGTTTAGGAAACCCTAGTTTTCTCATATAAAATTATAGTTTTCTATTTACATAAAATCATAGGTTTCCAAAACTATTTTCTATAGAAAATTATAGATTTTCTAATTCAAAAGTCACATTAAATGATAGATTTCCAAAACTCAAGCTTTCTAATTTTAATTCAAATCAAATATTTTCCAAGTAAGAAACCAAATCAAATAATCTACTTTTCAAAATAAAACCCAATCTTCAACTGTAGGAAATAGAAATCAAATCTTTCATAATTTCAAACCTTTTCAAACTCTGACTTCCTAAATTTCAAACTTCCAAATCTTTTCAAATTTCAAACCTTTCCAAGTTCAAATGTTTCTAAAATAAAATCTTTCCTAAAACGAAAACTTCCAAAATCAAGTCTTTTTTGAAATAAAATTTTTCTAAAATGAAACTTTCCTAATTTGAAACTTTCTAAAAGTAAACCTTTCTATTTCAAGTGTATGTTTCAACCCTAGGTTGCATACACCCTAGGAGGCCAAAACCCTAGTTCAACCTTAATTCTAAGTTAGGAAGCTTCAACTCTTTTCTAAACTAAGATGGTTTTTAAACTTCAATTCAAGTCAAGTTGATTTTAAAGTTTAATTCAAACTTTCCAAAATAAGTCCAAGTTTGATTTCAAATCAAAGTCAATTTCAAATTTTCTAATCAAAGTTCAAATCCAACCTTTTTCAAGTCAAACCTTTCAAAGACCTCAAAGATTCTATTTTCAATTGGACCCTGTGTCTGAACAACGACCGACCTGATTCCTAACAAAGGGATAGGCAACCCTCGTGGGTGCGGTAACAACCTTTTTCAAAATTTTAGTATCCCTTTTCAAAATCTCTTTGCAAATTCTTTTCATGCATTTGCATATCATGCATCATATCATCTTTAAAGTGATGCCTCAAATGTCTTTCTAATATTCTCAAAGTAGATATAATTGGACATCGAATAATCGAAGATTCTAAATGAGTGAACCTATGGTGAAAAGATATGTAGGTACCATAAGGGCAGGATATGGTGATAGCCTAGTGCATCTTCTTTATAAGTAACCAACCTCCAAACCTAGAATCACTGCTTTCGAAAGATCAAAACGGAGTTATTTTCAAAAAAGGGCTTTAATCTTTCTAAAGTTTGCCAAACAACCTGTTTTCTCCAAAGAAACCCTCTCTTCAAGAAGTTTTCCAAAACCTTCTAAAAAACTCTAAGTTTAATCTTCAGATTATACTTAGTTTTAGGTGGCTTAACTCACCTTAACAAAGTTAGGTGGCGACTCCAAATCTTTTCTAAAAGCCCTTATTCAAATCAATTTCTAATTCGAACCTAGTAGCACTTGTCCTTCTAGGAGGATGAGTTCTAACAAGAGACTACTGTACATTTTTCCACCATTATCGAGTGCAAAAAAATTGGGGCGCATCACGTGGTCAAGGATTATTCCAAGGAAGATTGGGAAATTGATGAAGAAAGTGATTGAGAAGAGGAAATCTTACCATACCCAATCTATCTCTACAATCCAAATGAAGTGCACGACCCCTCTAACTGGCCAATTGAAAAGTCCCTACCCATAGTGGAGATCCTCGCCAAAAGCGTGATCATTGATGGTTGGGGAGATGAGTTCTTGCACCCTAAGTATGCCACAGCAGAACTCAACCTGTCAAAGAATCCCTGGCCTGAGATTGAATTTGACTATAAAGACATGAGTTAGGGCCTTAAGAAGCCAAAAGCACTGATAAAGCCATTTGAGCTAGAAATAGGTGAGCTAGCCAACCTGTTTCTCGAAGAAGCTAAGGAGGAAATGTAGGAAAATAAGAAAATCAATGAGGCTGATAATTGCACCATCACTGTCAACTCACCAAGACCCCTAAAAAAAGCACCCGCCTGCCTTACCCAGTCCATTGATCTAAAGGACGGATGGAGCATCAAGGACATGAGCATTATTCCAAAACCCTACTAAGAGGGTTCCTCTAAGAGGGTACAAGAAATGGGTGTTCTCACCCACTTTCTTTCTATCCCTCTTATTTTCTATGTTTAGATTCATATCTACATTTTCATTTCAATAAAGACCTTATGCCTTTTGTTAAAATAATAAAGATAGTTTTTCATTCAAATATTGTTACCTCATATTCTTGTGAGTGGTGAATGCTTCAAAAAAGCAGTGCGTTCTATCTTATGGAATATTTAACTTGAAGGGTGTGATAGTATGTGTTAACCACTCGCTGAATGGTCAACTTTCTGAAAAGAGGGAAGATGAGAGTGAGTGACGAAAACCCCCCAAAAAGTAGCACTTACAAGACACCGAAGCTACGCGATGAGTAGCCAAACTATCAATAGGAAGAGGAACCATCTTTCAATTTTCTAGAAAACAAATGTGTATATTCCCTTTGCTCAACCCACTAGTACCATGCAAAAAGCAAACGATTTCTCTTCAACCCCAATCCAAAACCATTCCCCTACACTGGGGCAAGTAGATAGCAGAAGACTCGGCCAAGAATGGAACCTTTTTTCTTTACTTGAAGCATCAAGCCAAGGCAGCATAAAGGCTTTATAGATCAAGCAATTTGGTTCGAGAGGAAGAAAGGCCCTCAATTTATTTCTCTTACATTCACGAAGTCACCTTGTCAAACCTGTTGAGCTAGTTCGTATTTCTAGAAAGATAACCCCCCAGTTTAGCGATCCTCACAAAGGGAACAAAGGAAAAAAGAAAAGGAGCATCAAAAGCTAAGTAAGAGTAAGGAAAAGTGTTAAAAAAATATACATATATATATCCAAAGGTGATCCTGGGTAATAAGGAAGCCCAGTAGAAGTAGTAGGTTCGAGCCTTTACCTTTTCTTACAAAACCCCAGAACCATAACCTATATTACAACTTTAGTAAAGGCCTCTCTGATAAAAAAGGGATTGCTTGGTCTAAATAAACCGAACGTGTTGCCAAGGCAAAAAGAGGGGTAGTAAGGGACAGAGCCTCGCTAGAAGATTGACTAAGGATGGTGTGGATCTAAACTCCATTGAAAGCAACATTAAATTTGAGCCTGCATATCCCTTTGATTCTCAAAACCCCACAACTTAGCCTACATTACGGTCCCAAAGCAAAGCCTCCTCAAATTGAAAGACTGGCTATTTATTGCTCTGCCAAAGTTCGTGCAATTCGTTGCCTAAGCCCCTGAGGGTTGAGAGTTTAAGCCAAATGATTAAAGACACTAACCCCAGTAGAAAGTTAGAGTCGATCAGAAGGATGGGAAATGTACGAAATGCTATTATTGTCCAATTAAGGTAAGGGTAAGTCAAAGGAGAGGCCAAACCCTTGAAAAAGGATGTAGAGCTCGACAGCACCCTAAAGGTGGTGGTTCACAAATTGTCCATTATGTTATGTGTTAAACCAATGCATCCCTAACATGTACATGCATTTTTATAAAACTTTTGGCATGAGTTTCGCATACGTGAGGCCTAGCTCCCTGTGGAAATAGAAGTCACTAATGCAATTCAATATCATATCCAAACATGTAATATATATGCATCATCACCATCATGATAATTCTAAACATTTACCCTTGCTCATACATCAATATATATATTTGGCTATTTGAATCATAAATATCCATTACATTCGAGCATTACAAATAAATTTTCTGACAAAACTATAATGTATATCCAGGATATAGGGCAAAAGAGGAGCTGAACCCACGACAAAAGGCACCCATCAGGAGTCAAAGTCAATATCTGGATCGTAGTCACCAAAGCCCAGCTCAGGAGGAGGCGACCGACTACTGGAAGCACTGGCATCCTACAAAGAAAAAGAACTTGAATCAGCAAAGTAGATAGACAATTAAACAAAGCCAGAATAAATAAAAAAGAAGATAACATATCGTGCCACCTCCCATCTGAGCCAACCCCACGGTCAAAGTGGCTATGTCAGCCTAGTATTGGTCCCTCTCTATTTGAAACTGATCTCTCTTGGTCTGATACCAGTCTTTCTGATCTCTCATGGTAGCAAACTCGGCCTGGGGCACAAATCCCTCAGCCCGACGCCACAAGTCCACTACCTCTTGCCCCACGACGTAACCTCTAACCCCTACCTGGAATTGGGTGAAGGCATCTATAGCTCGAGCTTCGAAGTGGGTGGTGTAATCAGTCTCTGGAGGAAGCAAAAAATCAGCACTCGACTGACGCTCCCTGTACAGAATAGGGACCCCCTCAACCAAAGCTCCAAACATATACTCTGGTGGATCCCCAGCCAACTGAAAATCCTCGTGGAACTGGCACTAATGCCGATCTCCTAGATAGGACTCCCAAGACTCATCACTAAGAAAGGAAATCCTTGACAGAGACATCCGGACCAAATATCCGACTGCCTCGTAATGGACCGATCCAACAAAGGGCTGCTAAGTCACATCTCTTACCTCTATTAACACCAGGTTTGCCCGTATCGTCATAAAGTTGGTAATCAGACCGATGAGCCACCTGATCACAAGTCCATCTCAAAGCCCGGGGATAATGGTTAGCCTCCACTACCTTTGGACGATGAACCAACAAATACTCATAGCTCTAATAAACTAGAAAGGGCAAAAAACTAGTCACTTTGCTCCAGCGTGAGGAAGTCCACACCTGCATCGATCAAAGATAGCAACCAAAAGATAAAGAACCCCAGTCCAGCTCTGACAGAACTCCCAAATCAGCTACCAAGCTTACCAACCTTAATAGAGCGATCGACTTATTATTGTTACAGAAGCAGCAAAACATAATATATAATACTAGTCACCGTCTTATAATATCTCGCCAACCAACTGGCGGCTCTGCAGAAAAGGTGCACTCCTCTTGACTAAGCCAAGATACGGGGAAAGCAGAATGATCAGGAAGTGGTAGGTCCAACAAAGCACAAGCCTTGGCTCTACTAACTGGCTATAAAGTGATATGGCAGCCGATAAAAGAAAGCCTAATAATGATGGCTCAGTCTAATGGAGTCGGACCTAACTCGAAACCTACAAAGTGAAAGGTCCTTGTCTGGCCAAACCATCTCTCAATCAAGGCCAACACCAGCTGGCGGTTCAGGCGGTTTGCCTATAATCCCATAAAAGTCCCAAACCCAATCTTTGTCAGAAAGGCACGAAAGGATAGAGCAGCTCGTTACATGGCACTGAATACCTGGTGAACGGCCCCCTAAAAAATGTATGTACCCCAAGAGGAGGCAAATGCTACCGGGAATAAACACTAGGATGATGAGCTAGGTCCCCCAACGAGGGAATGTCTGGCACCCCTAAATCCCTTAAAACAGTATCTGTCTGCCTCCTCCTGGTAGAGGCCCTCCGGTAACCAGTCGTATGATCTCCTAGGCCCGATGCCTCATCCTCGGCATCCATCTCCCCCTTAAAAGTAGGCATTATTGGGAGAAAAAGATCAATCAGAGGTATACTCCCGCTCCCACTTCAGCTAGAAGAAGCCCTGCTAGTCGACCGGCTAGTTGCCCTTGGAACGACTAGAACTACTGACAGAATCCGTGTAAGCCCCCTTCTCGGACCGATATCTCCACTCAGAACCTTCATTACTAGCATTAGCCATCCAAAAAATTAAATCAAGGTAAAGACATTAATATACTGTATATCTAGTTCAAAAGAAAAGGGGAATATAAAAAGAAAAAAGAAAGGAAAGAAAAGAACGATGCAGATCCCATTCCCCTGCCCTTGGTAGAGTCTACTATTTAATATTTCTCAATTTTCAAGAGAGTCTATTTCAAAAAAATCAATTCCTAAGGTTTTCAAACTTTTTCCAAAAAGTTTACTTCGAAGTCAAATCCAAAAGTTTTATTCAAAGTCATTTTCAAAGGGTTTTTAAACTTTTCTTTCAAAAGTTTTATTCAAAGTCCATTTTTAGAGGTTCTTCTAACCTTTTCCTTCAAAAGGTTTTATTCTAATACCCCACCCCCCGAGTTTCTCGGGGTCTTCTCTGCCAAAAAGGCCACATACTCAAAGGTTTTTCTAATCTCTTTTTCCTTCTAAAAAATCTCATTTCAAGAAATTTCTAACTCTTTTTCATGTTTGAAAAATTTCAGCAAAGTCTTGCTTGTAAATAACCCCTACAACACCCAAAAATCTACAGTACAATACAAGCCGTGTGCCCCACGGTATCACAAGCACATGTCACGGACAAACACAAAACAACCCGTGCACATTTTCAATGTTTTCGAATTTTCCAACAAACATTCTATTTTTCAAAAATCCAAGGGTTTTTCAAAATTTGTGTAAAAACTTTCAATAATACTTCAAGTATTCTTATATTTTTCTAAATATCAAACACTAATAATTCAATCAATTTCTTATTTTTCTCTATTTTCTAAGCATTTTTTTATTTTTTAAAAAATTAAAAATTCAAAAAGTTTTCAGAAAATCACGAAACTTCCCACAGTTGTTCAACACATTTTTCTAAGACGCACGGTACAAACATTTGGCAAGAAAACCAAATACCCAAAGCTGTAGGAGCAAATTTACAGCTGTAGAAACCATTTTTACATAAACATGCAAAACTACTCAAAGTTAGTCAAACGGGCTTCAAAATGTAGAAACAACACCCCTAGAGTGTTCAAAGCACATCAAAACATTGATTTTGACTATTTACACAGCTCAAAAGGAGTTCTACACATCAAAATTAACACAAAACAAAAAGCTCATTTTTTAGAGTTCTCCGGCAATGATTGTAGCAACGGTGACTACTTTTAGCAACTCTCTGGCGTCCCCCAAACTCATTGCTTCAATGCTCAAGGGTTTCTCTTTACAAAAACCTTAAAAAAACTCTCAAACCTTTCAAATTTCTCATAAATCCGCAAGCCTCAAATGAGAAGTTGCGCTGCTTTTAAAATCCCAGGCGTTACGCCACTAGAAGTGGCGCCATAGGCTAGTTCTAGGCCAGTTTTGCCTTTTGCCGGCCAAAATCTTATTTTAAATGCCCGCTTGGGCCAATTTGCCGTTTTCATGCTCCAATCTTAAAAAAACTTCCAATTCTAATCCCTCTGATTGCCTTGTGATCAACATAGGATGATTACTTTATCATTTTCTGCCTTCGACAAGCAATGACAGAAAAGAGGGGCAGCTGTAAGCACCTTATTTTTTGCTCACTTGGTAACCTCTGGTTTGACCAGATTCACATTCAAACCAACACAGACACACATTCAAGCGTAAACTGACTTTCCAAACTCAATCCAATCAATCAACTGCTTCACGGGCCTGCTAGGCCCAATAGAGGCAAAATAACCAAAATGCCCTTAGGGCATTACTCGGTCCAATTCCAATTGACATGTCTCCCTAAAGATGGTAAGTCCTTATTTCAACCTTAATTCTGGTTCCATTTCTAGTCCAGACCAGTCAAACTCAATTCCACATGTCTTTTAAGAAAGTTAATCCCTTATACGGTAAGTTTATCCAGCACAACACATTTATCGAGAAAGCACAAAACCTCTCAAAATGATAAGCTCCTTCACACCTGTCGACCGGGATAGAACCCGGGTCCCCGAGATGGTAGAGCGGTTCACTTTTGGTGCCTGCTTACCTACCAACGTAGAATGTCTACTATTTGGCACATCTTTTGAGAAAGTTAATCACTCAAGTGTAAGACTATCCAGTAGCTTCCCGAGATTAGGCAATCTCTAGAATAAATGCACACCATTAGAGTGACAAAAACACTTACAAACATCACAACTGTCAGAATGACAAAAACACTCACAAATAGGTAAATATCGGGAATGCCAACAAACCCCCTATGTCAAGGGATTGAACACGCCTCTTGGCTGTGATATGTTTACCAGAGGATGAGATACCTTTAGAAACCAACGCGTTACACATCATTAAAGTGATGAAAATACTTAAAACCCGAGTCAACACCGGTGCCTGCTAGCCTATTTCGGTGAAAATGACCAAACTGCCCATTAGGCCCTACTAACACGCTTCTTAAAAAAGTACTTAGGACCTCAGAGCGATAAGTCTATCCTTCCAAGATTGTCCCAAGGATTATCTAGCACGTTCTACTGCCTTCTAGTCCCCTTGGTATCCAATTGCCTCCAGGAACCACACCGGCTCTGGGTATTAAATCGGTTACCTTTTGAGGATGCTTTTACTAGTATTCCTAACCTTTTAGTACCATTTTGAACCATTCTGAGTCTATATCGGTAAACCTAGTGTAAAATGACTGTTTTATCCCTAGTGGGCTGATCTCCTTTCCCAACCACACCAGCTCTAGGTATCAAACCAAAAATCCATCGAAACACTCTCAATGGTGTTTCCAACCTTCAAGTATTCTCTCGAATTACTCTGGGTCGATCCTAGTGCTCCCTTAGTTCAAATGACCGTTTTGTCCCTAGTGGGCCAGTTACCTTTTTCAACTACTCTGGCTCTAGTTATTAAGCCGTCTATCTCTGGGACACTTTTTCAGGGGTTCCCATCCATTGTCAGCTGTGTCTGGTTACTTGAAACCTTTCAGATCATTTCTAAACTTTTCGGAGTCACTTGTAGTGAAGCCAAGCCAAAATTGCATAGTAGTCACTAGGACAGGTGCCCAAATCTTCTGCCTTGTGTCACAAGGGTCAAAAATTTGTTTCTTGCCACCTTAAAACATTCCCTAAGTGGCTGGTGCCAATCACTATTTCTGTAGTCTATAAATACAGACCACCCCTTGCGTATTCTGGATCCTCAAAATCACTCCAAAAACTTTGCCTATCTGAAAACAGAGCTTGAATTCCCTAAAAAACCTAATTCTCTCAAGCCTTCTCAAACCCTAGCCTCTATATAATCTGTACACTCAAATCCTTGCCTCTAAGCATTATTGAAGGTCTAGTCCAGCCCTTGGAAGTTGTTGAAGATCAACTCAAAGTTCAAGCAAATTCCACTATCAAAGCATCAAAGCAAAGAGAAGACAAGGCAAGGTTTCTAGTTAAATTATATAATTCTCCCTCCTATCTCTTCTCTCTCCTAGTCCACTTAGGCTATCCTCTATTTTAATCCCTATCTTCTACATTCTCTTCTTGCATGCTTGAACTAATGGACCTCCTAGCTCATGCCTAGGAGAGCCTTGGAGAGAATCATCGTGTTAGGGATTTTCTTTGAGTTCCACCTAAGTTGGTGTGGGTTTGGCCCTCTTGGTTATGTGGTGAAGCCTAACCTTGTATATTCATGTCTCTATTGCATTATTGCAATCATAATCATGCATTCAAAGGTGTTTTCAAACTTGCATTAAAAGTTATTTTCAAAACTTGCATTTAAAACCTTTTCCTTCAAGTCCTAAGTTAGAAAACTTCAACTCTTTTCTAAACCAAGGAAGTTTTCAAACTCCAATTCAAGTTAAGATGATTTCAAAGTTCGATTCCAACTTTCCAAAACAAGTTCAACTTTCACTTGAAAGGTCGATTTCAAATCAAAATTCAATTTCAAATCTTCAAATCAAAATTCAATTTCAAATCTTCAAATCAAAGTTCAAACAAAAACCTTTTCTGGTCAAATTTTTCAAAGGCCCCAAAGTGTCTTTTCAAGTCAAACAAGACCCCAAAGTATCTATTTTCAATCGGACCCCTAGTTCGAACTACGATTAACCAAATTTCTAACAAAGGGATATGTAGGCTGTTGGCCCAAGAAGGCAACCCAAGAAGCGGTGTGAATTGGATTTTATAGAATTTATATCAAATAATGCAGCCGAAAACAATTTATGTATTTCGACAATAATTAATCTAAGTATAAATCAATCAAGCAAATAATGAAACACAATGCAAGCAAGTATAGTAAGCAAACAAGCAAAACAGAGCAAGAATAGAAGAGCACCAGATTTATAGAGTTTCGGCCAACCTTGCCTATGTTCTCTCTTCTTCGATCCTTTCGAAAGTATTCCACTATGTAAAATCCCTTACACAGTTGCTAATTTTTTTACAAGTGCCCAGCTCACTCTTACAAGAGCTCTTCCCCAAGCTCTCACAACCCAAGAGATTTTGTCTAAGCTTCTCTCAAACTTACAAGTGATTTTGTCCAAGCTTCACTCAAACTTACAAGTGTTTTTACCCAAGAACACTCAAACTCACAGGTTTACAAACCCACCCAAGTGAAATGAATAAAGGTTTTATAAATAATAACTCTCCTACAGAATGGATGAACAAGAATAGCTCAATAGATAACCTTAATCACTCAGCAAAAAGATGTAGCAGTTGGAGCACAACAAATTTCAGCTTCAAGATGTTGATTCAACAGGTTTAACCACTCTTTTTCCTATTTAGAAGCTGTAGGGATCTTATATTTATAGTCATGGATTGTTTCTAGCCATTGGTAGTGGATAGGAGACCATTTGATACGAAAATGGCGGAGTATAACGTTAAAAAATAAAGCCGTTATTGTAAATGAGTTGACTCTTTTGTTGCAGGGGTTGACTCTTTTTATGTTTCAGTAGATTTTTCAAGACTCTGCCCGAATGAGTCGACTCTTTTTGTCTGAGACTGCAAAATCAACTCTCTGTTTGAATGAGGCGACTCTTTTAGAGTGAGGGGTCGACTCTTTTGATCTCCATCAAAATCTTCAACCTTTGTTTAAATGAGTTGACTCTTGAAACTTGAGGGGTCAACTCTTTTCACCAGAAAACTTGTTTTTGTAGGTTTTCTCCATTCTTCTCTAAAGTCTCAAATCTTTTGAAAGATCATCCAAATAAGCTTTTTGAGGCTTGTAAATACTTCTTTAAGGTTAGATGACTTCAAGAACATCTTTAATCCTTTAATATGAAATTAGCTCCATTTTGATTACTTGTAGAGTTCTTCAATCACCATTACTTCATCCATTGATTCAAGTTTTCTTCAAGATCTTCAAGAGAGCTTCAAAGACTTAAGCTCTTCATATTTCAACTGTTCTTCGAGAACTCTTCAACAGATATGGCTTCTTCTTTTTATTCAAGGTTTTGAGCATTTTCAATCTTCTTCCTTGACATCCATCATCTTGAAATATCTTCATCTTTTATAAGATCACTAATGATGAATATGTCATTCCTTCATGCTTATCAATCTTCAATCCAAGATTTTCATCATCTTGAAATTCCTTCATTCCCTTATAAGATTAGCTTTGCTGAATATGTTTTCTCATCATACTTATCAACCTTTATTCTAATATTTGCATTACAAGTTCTCCATTGTGATAAGCTTCAAGTCATGATAGAAATCTAATAATTAATCTGCACACTTAAGTAAAATTATTAGATCATTAAACCAATTTTTGTCATCATCAAAATCAAGGCATTGAGTCAACATAGGCAACCTTCATGGGTGCGGTCAAAATCTTTTTCAAAATTTCAATTCTCTTTTCCAAAATCTCTCTTCAAATTCTTTTCACGAACTTACATATTTTGCATCATATTATCCCTAAAGTGATGACTTAAACCTCTTTCTAAAATTCTCAAAGTAGATATAATTGGATATTGAATAATCAGATATTCTAAATGAGTAAACCTAGGGTGATAAGACATGGAGGTATCCCAAGGGGGGGATAAGGTGATAGCTTCGTGCATCTTTCTTATATGTAACCAACCTCCAAATCTAGAATCATTATTTTCAAAAGACCAAAATGGAGTTATTTTAAAAAAGGGGGATTTAAATCTTTTCAAAATTTGCCAAACAACCTGTTTTCTCCACAAAACCCTCTCAAGAGGAAGTTTTTCAAATTTTTCAAAAACTCAAAGTTTGATCTTTGGATCGTGCTTAGTTTTAGGTGACCTAATTCATCTTAACAAAGTTAGGTGGCGACTCCAAATCTTTTTCAAAAGTCCTTATTCAAGTCAATTTCCAATTCAAACCTACTCATACTCGCCCTTCTAGGAGAATGAGTTCTAACGAGAGAGTATCGTATGTTTACCACATGTCATCTCAATGGTGCAAAAAACGGGAGCGTGGTAACATGTCCTATCATTTTCATGTATAGTGGGACACATGTCCCTCCAAGGATTAAAGGGATGGTCTATGTCACTCTCTCATACAATCAAGTGAGTGGGTTAATGCTAAAACAAATCAAGGGTTAATTTTAAGTAACCATGGTTAAATTTGATCACTTAAATTATTTAGTCATATCAAATGCATGTAAATTCAATTTAGGTATTTATAAGAAATCCTTAATTAAATATATACACTCGTGCAATTCTAACTCAATTAATCAATTAAGGTCACACAAAAAGTACAATTTATGCATAAAAAGTACAAGGGTTTAGGGTGTTAGAAGTTGAAATAAAAGTTCCCCCGATTTTTTGTCCTTTAAGCATTTGCTCTATTAGTGAATCAATGAGAAGTTCATCCATATCATTCTTCCATGTCAAATTCTTCTTCTCATTTGGCATCAAGTCTTTTTTCTCATCTTCTTCCACCTAATAAGAATTTACATGAAACTTGGCACGAAGATTATAAAAGAAACAGGAAAATTCAAATATTATCTTTTTGTGATATTTAATACATTTGTGATGTCTAGATATTAAAATAACTAAATGTATTTGATACAAATGGATGGTGTCTGATTTTAAAATATATCTTAGGCTACTAAAAATTAAGGAAGAAGTCTTTTCTTTGGAGGCAAGCTTCCCTTCCATGTGCTTAATTTCACAAAGAGCAGCAGCAACTGAAATGAGGAAACTGAACGCCCAATGGTCGATCCAAGGTCATGTATGCCACTTGAAATCAAATATGTCATAACTTCAATCCATGGCCTCAATACAAATCACTGTCGAAGATAAATCTATAAGGGAGATGAGTCCAGAACAATTTCACAAAAGAAGAACTGAAGAAGAAGCATTGACTTAATCCATCCCTAATGTTGAGTTGATAGGGAGGGGGTGTATATGCACGAATGGATCTCACATTGTTTAAAAAGCTAAAATAGCAAACTAAGGAGAAAGAGAAATTGGAGGGAAAAGGAAAAAAATAGAAGAGGAAAATGACCATTATTATCATAAGAGTTTCCCTTACCTCTAGTGGCTCTCTACCAGACCCACCTGCACTTCTGTCCAAAAGCACAATAGATTTTTTTACTCAGACTCCATAACAAATCACCAAATGCACAGACCTGTTCTCAGTCAAAAACATCAATATACAGTTACTTTAATTATCTCCATTTCCTAAAGTGGCACATTACCATTGGCTCCAATGGTGTTATTCTAAGTGTGGATATTTATGATAAGATCACAAGAAGCAAGTTAGAAGTCTTGCTCTAACTAAGGCAAGCTTTACTTTTAGAACTAAGGAGGAAAGAATAAGAATTTAGTGTTCATGGCACTGCTAAAGTTAATGCAACAGTAAACCACACATCAGAATTCTTAAATTGATAATACCTCAGTATGCATGGAGTTCGTGGCAAAAAGCACACAAGATTATTTAAATAATACAACAATAAGATCATAACCATGCCTAGGGATGATATTTAAGCTCACTACAAGTACCAAATGCTACAACTATTTTCAAAACATACTCCTTTAATAATAAGGTATAGTGATATTGCATCAAACATGATCCATAATAAACATCACTAAAATAAATGAGGCAACAACTCTCTAATGATTTGCATTATAATCTCTCCACACATCAAATGCTACATATTCTCTCAAATTTCTCCTTCCTTACACTCTTTAGTTAGACTTGTCACGTCCACTCCTAATCAGGTGACATTAATACCATCTTAGGACGAGTGTAATCGCACAAGTTATCAACCTATCAGCGAAGCCTCCCAACCATCCCAAAGATAGAAATCTTACACGGATTCACCATCATTATATAAGTAAAACCACCTTGTAAAGAGGACTACGAAATCAAACTCATAATAATTACAAAATTGAAGCATAAACAAACTTTAAAACTCTTATCCAATACACAACTGTAAGCACCCCATTTTTGACCGCTCGACAGTCTACACTCCGTCCAGACTTGTTTTCAAGTCATTGTGGACATATTCCAATCGAAACCAATCCTCTAGGTCCAAATTCTGTCTTTCCATCGCTTCGCGGGCCTGTCAGGCCCAAATAGAGGCAAAATGACCAAAATGCCCTTAGGGGCATTATCCTTTCTTATTCCAATTCCAATCCCTCTCTCGAGATAGTTTATTCCTCGAGACGGTCCGAGTAGCAAAACTACTCACCAAACCGTTAGAGTGGCGGAAACACTCACAAAACCGTTAGAGTAGCAGAAATACTCACAAAACCGTTAGAGTGGCGGAAACACTCAAAACCCAGGCACGTCTCTTCGGAGACGGTAAGACCCCTTTCCAATCCCTCTCTCGACACAGTTTATTCCTCGAGACGGTTCCAATCCAGGCACGTCTCTTCGGAGACGATAAGACCCCTTTCCAATCCCTCTGTCGAGACAGTTTATTCCTCGAGACGGTCCGAGTAGCAAAACTACTCACCAAACCGTTAGAGTAGCGGAAATACTCACAGAACCGTTAGAGTAGCGGAAATACTCACGGAACCGTTGGAGTAGTGGAAATACTCACAGAACCATTAGAGTAGCGGAAATACTCACAGAACCGTTAGAGTAGCGGAAATACTCACAAACCTGTTAGAGTAGCGGAAATACTCAACCCCGTCCGAGTAGTGAAAATACTCACAAATTATCAACCCCTTCTGAGTAGCGGAAGTACTTACACCGTGAGAGTGGCGGAAACACTCAAAACCCAGGTCAACACCAGTGTTTGTTAGCTCACTTCGGTGAAAAATGACCAGACTACCCTTAGGACCTTTTCCGAGACTTTTCGGTCAAGATGACCATTTTGCCCCTAAGCATCCAAATGCCCCGGGAACCACACCGGCTCTGGGTATCAAACCGGTAACCTCCTGAGAATACTTTTTATAGTGTTCTCAACCTCCCCTTACCTTTCTGGATCATTCCGAGTCAGTTCCGGCCAACCTGGTACAAAATGACCGTTTTGCCCCTAGAGGGCCGGTCTCCTTCTTCGACCACGCCGGCTCTGGGAATCAAACCGGCAACCTCTGGGAACATTCTAAATAATGTTTCCAGATCCCAAGTCTTCTTCTGGGACAGTTTGAGTCTGTCCCGACAGTTTTTCGGTCCGGTTGACTGTTTTGCCCCTAAAGGCTCGGTCGACCTTTCCGACACATCCTATCTTCATTTTTCAAGTCAAATATCTCCAGGACACTATTTTAAGTGTTCCTGCTCCTTTCCGGCCCCCCGGGTCATTCTCGGCTCCTTCAAATCATTCCCAGATTTCCCGGATTCACTCCTAGTGAAGCCAGGCTAAAATTTAAATGGTAGTCACTAGTACAGGCGCCCAAATCTAGTCAAAGATACGTTGCTTGCCGACCTTAAACCTTTCCTAATCGGCTGGCGCCACTAGTAGTGGCGCCAAGCCAAAAAATGGCCTGGCGCCACTCCTAGTGGCGCTAGTTTAAAGTTTGCCCTGGCGCCACTGCAATAGGCGCCAGGTTTGTCCAACTTCTATAAATACAGAGTCTCGTTCAACGTGAAAAGGGTCTGCAAACTTAACCTAAAAATCACATATTTCGATATACAGAGCTCGAGCATCTCCAAAACCCTAGTTTCCTTAGGTTTTCCAAACCCTAGCCACCTTACACAAACCCTAGCCTCTTATACACTGATACACTCCCCCATACACTCATACACTAGCCTTCAACCCTCCTTCAAAGACTTGAAGAGCTACCATCTAAAGCTTGAAGACAACTCTTGAAGATTAAAGACGAAGATCAAGACGAAGACCGAAGACTGAAGATTGCACGGCGCGCAAAATAAACAAGACATATGGTAGGCTCCCTATTTAAATTTTTGCACTTCCCCCTCTCTCTTCTCTCTCCTAACCCACTTGGGTTTTCTCTATTTTAATCCCCCATCTCTTTCCCCCCCTTTCTTTGCATGCTTAAAACAAGGGGATTCCCGGTCCATGTGTAGGATTGGGCTATGGGAGAGTCACCGTGTCGGGGGCTTTCTTCTAGTCTAACCAAAGACCACGTGGGTCCGGCCCCCTTGATTATGTGGTGAAGCCTTAGCCTTGTATGTTCACGACCCCAAATTACATTGTGCATATCATAGTCTTGCATCTTCCAATATTCATTTTCAAACTCGTTTTCAAAATCGTTTTCAAACTTGTTTTCAAAATTGCATCAAAATTTCTTTTTCAAAAACTTGTTTTCAAAACCACAATCCTAGGGTGATTTTAGCCTTTCCATAGCTAGGGTTGCTTTAGGAAAGTGTTATATTTAAAGTGACCAATACGGTCCATATTTTCAAATCTTGTTGTTTTCAAAACCGCTTTCCTAAAGTGGTTCTAGCCTTCCTATGGTTAGAATTGCTTTAGGAAAGTGAGAGGTTTTCATAATTTCCAAAAAGCTCTCTTTTCAAAAATCTCATCCTAAAAATCTTTTTTTCAACATACTTTCCTAAAACTCTCCTCTTCAAAATTGTTTTCAAAAAAACTCCCTCTTTCCAAAAATCGTTTTCCAAAAACTCCCTCTTCAAATTCACTTTCCAAAACTCCTCCCTAGGATTTCCCTTCTAGAAAACTTTCGTTTCTAAAAACGCACCTTCCAAAAACTCTTTCTTTAGAGCCCAAGTCAAGCCCTAGAACCCCCATTAGGAAACCCTAATTTTCTTTCCAAAAACATGGTTTTCAAACTTTGTCACAAACCTAGGTTTCCAAAACCTCTTGTTTTCACATCCAAACTATACATGTTTCCAAAACCTCTTTTCTACGTCGAAACTATAGTTTTTCAAATCTAGGGTTTCTAGAATCTCCTTTTCCAAGTCCTTACCAAATCCTATCTTCCCTTTAGGAAACCAAATCAAATATCCCCATTTAGGAAACTAGATCCCACACTCCGTTTTTGAAAACAAAATCAAATCTTCTCTTTTAGAAACCAAATCCAATCTCTTCTTAATCCAAACCTTTCCTAATTCAAGTCCTTCCTAAACCATAAGTTTCCTAAACCTAAATTTTAAATCTTTCCTTAAATCTCAACTTTCAAATCTTTCCTAGTTCAATCCTTTCCTAATTCTACCCCTTTCCAAAATCTTTTTCAAATCCAAGCTTTCAAACCTTTCTTAAACTCAAACCTTTCCTAATCTAAAGATTTCCTAAAACCCTAAAACTTTCTAAATCTTGAACTTTCTAAATTTCAAATCTTTCTAAAATCAAAACTTTCTAAATTTGAAGCTTTCTCAAGTTAAATCTTTCTAAACTTCCAAACTTTCTAAATTCTAAATCTTTCTAAAACTTCAACATCTTTCCAAATCCAAAACTTTCTTATTTTCAAAACTTCCTTATTTTCAAAACCTTTCCTTTTTCAAAACCTTTCTTAAAATGGAGCTTTCTTAATTCAAAACTTTCTAAACTCAAAGCTTTCTTAATTCAAAACTTTCCCTTTTCTTAATTCAAACATTTCCTAAGTTGAAAACTTTCCTTAATTCAAACATTTCTTAAAACGAAACTTTCCTACTTTCAAGACTTTCCTAAGTTAAAACTTTCTAAATTCAAAACTTTCCAATTTTTGAAATTTTCTAATTTCAAAACCTTTCCTAAAACAACACTTTCCTAAGTTGAAACTTTCTTAAACCTAAAACTTTCCTAAAAGTGAAAACTTTCTTAAACCTAAAACTTTCCTAAAAGTGAAAACTTTCCTAAACCTAAAACTTTCCTAAATTCCAAACTTTCCCAATTTCAAAACTTTCCAAAAATGAAACTTTTCTAATTCGAAACTTTCCTAAAGCGAACTTTTCCTAAATCCAACCTTTCCTAATCTCCTAAACCTTCCAAGTCGAGTCAAACCTTTCCTAGGTTTCCTAAACCTTCATCTTTCTAAAACAAGTCCAAATCTATCTTTTCAAATCAAAGTCCAATCTTCTCAATTTCAATTTCCAATCTCCTCTTCCAATTTCAAATCAACTTCAATTTCCAATTCAATCTCTTTCTTCAGATCCACTCTTCTATTTTCAATCGGACTCTTGTCCGAACTACGACTGACCTGATTCCCCCAAAGGGATATGTAGGCAACCTTCATAAGTGCGGTCACAACACTTTTCAAACTTTCAATTCCACCCTCATGGGTGTGGTTTTCAAAATCTATTTTCAAATCTCAAATTTTAATCAATTTTCAAACTTCCAATTTCAAATTTCTATTTCCAAATTTTCAAACTTTCCAATTTCAATTCTATCACTTCAAATCTTTTTCAAATCAAATCAATTTCTTTCCAAATCTATTTTTGAATTCTCTTATCATGCACTTGCATCTCATGCATCATATTTATTTCAAACATTGTTTTTCAAAGTGAATAGGGTTGAACATATGTTAATTAAAGACTCTCATAGGTGAATCTAGGGTAGATTGACACGTAGGTACCGAAAGGGCGGGGTAGGGTGATAGCTTAGTGCGTCTTCCCTACACGTAACCAACCTACGAACCTAGATCACTGTTTTCAAAGACCAAAAAAGGAGTTATTTTTCTAAAAAGGGCTAAATGTTTTCCAAAGGTTGCCAAACAACCTATTTTCTTAAAAACCCTCTCTTGAGGAGATATTTTCAAAAATCGTTTTCCAAAACCCTAAGTGCAGTTCTCGGACTATGCTTAGTTTTTAGGTGACCTAACTCACCTTAATCAAGTTAGGTGGCGACTCCAAATCTTTTCTTAAAAGCCCTTTATTCAAATCAATTTTTCAATTCAAACCTAGTCGCACTCATTCTTCTAGGAGGGTGAGTTCTAACGAGAGAGTACAGCATTTTTCCTGCTTGTGTGAGTATTCCTCGAGTGCGAAAAATCTGGGCGCGACAACAACATGTAGAAAGACTACGACTCAACAAATGGAGCTCCTCGAAGCTTTCCAATTCGACATCAACAATGTCGACATCGATAGTAGTAGA
Source organism: Euryodendron excelsum (assembly GCA_033060915.1). NCBI lineage: Eukaryota > Viridiplantae > Streptophyta > Magnoliopsida > Ericales > Pentaphylacaceae > Euryodendron > Euryodendron excelsum. The sequence continues at coordinate 26,838,145 of CM065382.1, read as the reverse complement.
CTGAACCTCCATCTCCATCTCACTTGTAAGATAATCTGTGTAGGTGTGAGCTATATGTCAACATGCTCACAAAGATAATCAATACTCATAAAGAATAAATGATAAATAACCACTGAGCTAATCATCAATATATAATCCACCATCAACAATAAGATATGCCTATTGTGATGCAATGTATGATACACCACATATGCGCACTATTTAGATAATATTGGCCCAATATATCAATGGTTTGTTATCTAAGGATGTCCCACATCGACACCCCTTAGGTTAGCCCCACATCGGCTAAACCTTAGGTTAGTCCCACATCACTTGAACCTCCTCCGTGCAATATAAAATATGCACACAATGTATATTATATGCAATGTCACCTCATAATCCAACACCAACATCTATATTGTATTTAAGGCGTTCAATTCAATAAGAGCGAGAATATCTTAAATCCCCACCTTATATTGCTTTATCAACAAGATTGCGTCACTCCTTAAGTTGAACGAGAGTGTCTTTAGTTGCTTCTGAACGTATTATATAACACCAGGTTAAACTTATGAAATAAATACAACCATTCTTCAACAATGCATGTTTATGGCTTAGAACTCTTAAACGAGCGAGACAGAATATCAATGATACATTAGAAACTCAATGAGATATGTTAAACCATTTCTGATGCAATGCAAGGAACTAAAACACAAAACAGGGGTCAAACATGCCAAAACCAGTCAAAGGAGTACACCACTAGGCAAGGAACTATTCTAGTTTCTAAAACTTTCTTTCAAAAAATCAAATCTATCTTTTCAAATCTATTTTCAAAATCAAATCAAGCCTTTTCAAATTTACTTCCAAAATCAAATCAAAGTGTTGCATGTGCATATCATGCATCATGTTAAACTTCTTTTTCAAAATTCTTTTCTAAAGTGGATAGTATTGGACATTCATTAATCAAAGATTCTGAATGAGTGAACATAGGGTGAATAGACATGTAAGTATCGCAAGGGCGGGATAGGGTGATGGCTTAGTGCGTCTTCCCTACACGTAACCAGCCTCCGAACCTAGATCATTATTTTCAAAGACCAAAATGGAGTTATTTTCAAAAGAGGGCTTAAATATTTTTAAAGGTTGCCAAACAACCCATATTCTTAAAAACCTTCTCTTGAGGAAGTTTTCAAAATCTTTTTAAAAACCTTAAGTGTAATATTTGGATTATGCTTAGTTTTAGGTGACCAACTCACCTTAATCAAGTTAGGTGGCGACTCTTAATATTTTTCGAAAGTTCTTATTCAAAATCAGTTTTCAATTCAAACCTAGTCGCACTCATTCTTCTAAGAGGATAATTCTAATGAGAGAGAACCATGTTTTTCTCACTTGTCTTTTTCGAGTGTAAAAATTTGGGGGGCGACATCTATCTTTATGGAGAACCTAACTTAAAGTGTATGATAGCATGAGTTAGCTACTCGCCAATTAATCAACTTTCCAAAAAGAAAGTGAATGAAGATGAGTGAGCAAACTACCTCAAAAGCAACACTTGCAAGACACCGAAGCTAATCGATGCATGGCAAGACTATTAAGATGAAGAGGAGCTATCTTTCATTTTCCTATAAAAAAAAAAATGATGATGTTTATATATTGTAAGCACCCCATTTTTGAACGCTCGGCAGTCTACGCTCTGTCCAGACTTGTATTCAAGTCAATATGGACGTATTCCAATCAAAACCAACTCTCTAAGTCTAAATCCTGTCTGTCCATCGCTTCGTAGGCCCACCAAGCCCAAATAGAGGCAAAATGACCAAAGTGCCCTTAGGGGCATTGTCCTTTCCAATTCCAATTCCAATCCCTCTTTCGAGACAGTTTATTCTTCGAGACGGTAAATCTACTCCAATTAGGCACGTCTTTCCGAAGACGGTAAGTCCCCTTTTCAATTCCAAATCCCACTCTCGAGACACTTTATTCCTCGAGACGGTAAATCTACTCCAATTAGGCATGCCTTTTCGAAGACGATAAGACCCCTTTCCAATTCCAATCCCTCTCTCAAGACAGTTTATTCCTCGAGATGGACCGGCACGTTTTTTAAAAAAAATCTCTTCAAAACGGTAAGTCCCTTTAAACCTGTCAACCGGGACGAGACCCCAAGTCCCTTAGATGGTAGAACGGTCCACCTTTGGCGCCTGCTAGCCCGCCAATGCAGAAATGTCTGTTTAGGCACGCCTTCTGAGAAAGTTGACTTCTCAGGCGCTAAGTCCCTTTAGTAGCTTCCCGAGATCAGGCAGTCTCGGGAATGATTGCGAACCATCAAAGTAGCAAGAATACTCGCAAACATCGCAACCGTCAGAGTAGCTGAAATACTCGTAAACAGGTTGATATAGGGAATTACCAACAAAACCTTGTATCACGCGACCGCCGTCAGAGTGGTGGAAACACTCAAAACCCAGGTCAACACCGGTGCTTGCTAGCCCACTTCGGTGAAAAATGACCAAACTGCCCCTTGGGCCTTTTCTGAGACTTTCCGGTTAAGATGACCATTTTGCCCTTAGGCATCCGAACGCCTCGGGAACCACACTGGCTCTAGGTATCAAACCGGTAACTACTCAAGAATGCTTTTTATAGTATTCTCAACATTTCTTTATCCTTTTGGATTATTCCAAGTCAGTCCCGACAAACCCGATACCAAAATGACCGTTTTGCCCCTGGTGGGCCGGTCACCTTTTCCGACCACACCGGCTCTGGGTATCAAACTGGTAATTTCCCGAGAATGCCTTTTATAGTATTCTCAACCTTTCTTTATCCTTTCAGATCATTCCGAGTTAGTTTCAGCAAACCCGGTACAAAATGACCGTTTTGCCTCTAGAGGGCCGATCGCCTTTTTCAACCACACCGGCTTCGGGTATCAAACCGAAAACTTTTGGGAACAATCTGAATAATTTTTTCAAATCTCGAGTCTTCTTCTGGGACAGTCCGAGTCCGTCCTCGCAGCTTCCCAATCCGATTGACCTTTTTGCCCCTAAAGGCCCGGTCAACCCTTCCAACACATCCAATCTTCATTTTTCAAGTCAAATACCTTCATGACACTGTTCTAAGTATTTTTGCCCTTTTCTAGCCTTCTGGGCCATTCTCGATCCCTTAAATCATTCCCAAATTTTTCGGAGTCACTCCTAGTGAAGCCAGGCAAGAAATTGCATGGTAGTCACTAGTACAGGTGCCCAAATCTAGTCAAAGATACGTTGCTTGCCGACCTAAATACTTTCCTAACTGGCTGGAGCCACTACAAGAGGAATTTGCCCTGGCGCCATTGCAATAGGCGCCAGGTCTATTCTATCTCTATAAATAGAGAGCCTCTTCCAGTGTAAAAGGGGTCTGCAAATTCAGTCTAAAAATCCTATATTTCAATATACAGAGCTCGAACACTCCCTAAACCCTAGCTTCTTTAGGTTTTCCAAACCCTAGCTTTCTATACACTCATACACACCCCCCATATACTTATACACTAGCCTCCAACCCTCCTTTGAAAACTTAAAGAGCTGCAATTTGAAGTTTGAAGATTGAAGACAACCCTTGAGGATTGAAGACGAAGATCAAGACGAAGACCGAAGATAAGCAAGGCGCGCAAAATAAACAAGACACAAGGTAGGCTTTCATTTTACGTTTCTGCACTTCCCCCTCTCTCTTCTCTCTCCTAACCCACTTGGGTTTTCTCTATTTTAATCCCCCATCTCTTTCCCCCCTTTCTTTGCATGCTTGAAACAAGGGGACTCCCGATCCATGTGTAGGATTAGACTATTGGAGGGTCACCGTGTCGGGGGCTTTTCTTTAGGCTAATTGGAGACCACGTGGGTTCGGCCCCCTTTATTATGTGGTGAAGCCTAAACCTTGTATGTTCACGACCCCAAACTTGCATTGTACATATCATGATTCTTGCATTCTTTCAAAATTCATTTTCAAAGTTGTTTTCAAAATCGTTTTCAAACTTGTTTTCAAAGTTGCATCAAAATCTCCTTTTTCAAAACATGTTTCCAAAATCACAACCCTAGGGTGATTCTAGCCTTTCTATAGCCAGCATTGCTTTAGGAAAGTGTTACATTTAAAGTGACTTTTATAGTCCATATTTTCAAAATTTGTTGTTTTCAAAACCACTTTCTTAAAGTGGTTTTAGCCTTCTTATGGCTAGAATCGTTTTAGGAAAGTGAGACGTTTTTATACTTCCCAAAAACTCTCTTTTCAAAAATCTCTTCTTAAAAATCTCTTTTTCAACATACTTTCCTAAAACTCTCCTTTCCAAAGTTGTTTTCAAAAACTCCCTCCAAAAATTTATTTTTCAAAACTCCCTTTTTTTCAACTCCTTTCCAAAATACTCTCCTCAAAACACACTTTCCAAAAACGTTCCCTAGGTCTCCTTCCTAGAAAAACTCTCTCCAAAAATCTTTCTAAAAACTCTCTTTTCAAAACTCATCTTCTAGAAATTTCTCTCTAGGTTTCCCTTCTAAAAATCTTCGTTTCCAAAAATGCCCTTTCCAAAAGCTCTTTTCTTAGAGCCCAAGTCAAGCCCTTGAACCCACAATTAGGAAACCCTAATTTTCTTTTCAAAAACATGATTTTCAATCTTGCCCCAAACCTAGGTCTCCAAAAACTCCGATTTTCTACGTCAAAATTAGGTTTCCAGAAACCTCTTTTCTATGTCAAAACTATACACTTCCAAATCTAGGGTTTCTAAGATTTTCCTTTCCAAATCCTTGCCCAAATCCAATCTTCCCTTTAGGAAACTAGATCCAATCCTCTGTTTTTGGAAACAAAATCAAACCTTCTCTTTTAGAAACAAAATCTAATCCTTTGTTTTAGGAAATAGGAATCTTAACCCTTCCTAGTTTAAACCTTTCCTAATTCAACTCTTTCCTAATCTTCTACTTTCCTAAATCTTAAGTTTTCAAAACTTGAACATAAAAACCTTTCCTAAAATTTTAAAACTCAACTTCCACATCTTTCCTAAATTCAGCCCTTTCCTAATTCTATCCCTTTCCTAATTCTACCTCTTTCCAAGTCTAGGTTTTCACATCTTTCCTAAACTCATACATTTCCTAATCTCAAGATTTTCTAAAATTCTAAAACTTTCTAAATCTTGAACTTTTCAAATTTCAAATTTCAAATCTTTCCAAATTCAAAGTTTTCCAAATTCAAAAATTTCTTGAGTTCAATCTTTCTAAACTTCCAAACTTTCCAAACTCTAAGCTTTTCTAAATTTCAAATATTTCTAGATTTCAAAACTTTCTAAACTCAAAAATTTCTTAACTTCCTTGTTTTCTAAACTTTTCAATTTCCAAAACTTCCTTATTTTAAAACATTACAAATTCAAAAATTTCCTAAGTTGAAACATTCCCAATTCAAAACTTTCCTAAGTTGAAACTCTCCTAATTTAAAACTTTCCTAAAATGAAAACTTTCCTAATTTGAAAACTTTCCTAATTCAAAACTTTCCTAATTGGAAACTTTCCAAAAATGAAACTTTCCTAATTCGAAACTTTCCTAAATCAGACCTTTCCTAATTCGAACATTTCCTAAAATCCAATCTTTCCAAATCTTCCAAGTCCAACATTCGAGTCAAATCTTTCTAAATCTCAAGTCTTTCCTAAGTCTCTTATCTTTCCTAAGTCTAGGTTTCCTAAACCTTCATCTTTCCAAAACAAGTCTAAATCTTTCTTCCAAGTTTTATCTTTCAAATCAAAATACAATATCTTCAATTCCAAAATTCTAAATTCCAATTTTCAATCTTCTATTCTAAGTTCAATCTCTCAATCTTCAAATCCTTTTTCCAATTCAATCTCTTTCTTCCAATCATTCCTTCTATTGGACTCTTGTCCGAACTACGATTGACCTGATTCCTCCAAAAGGATACGTAGGCAACCCTCATGGGTACGGTCTCCACATTTTTCAAATCTCAAATTCCACAATCTTTTCAAATCTCCAATCTACTTTCAAACTTCCAATTTCAAATTTCTATTTCCAAATCTCTATTTCTAATTTTTCAAACTTTCCGATTTCAAATCTCTTTCAAATTAGATCAATTTCTTTTCAAATTTATTTTGAAATCTATTCTCCAACTCTCTCTTATCTTGCACTTGCATATCATGCATCATATCTTTTTAAATATTGTTTTTCAAAGCGGATAGGATTGAACATTAGTTAACTGAAGACTCTCATAGGTGAATCTAGGGTAGATTGACATGTAGGTACCGAAAGGGCAGGATAGGGTGATGGCTTAGTGCGTCTTCCCTACACGTAACCAACCTTTGAACTTAGATCACTGTTTTCGATAGACCAAAACGGAGTTATTTTCAAAAAAGGGCTAAAGGTTTTCCAAAGGTTGCCAAACAACCTGTTTTTCTTAAAAACTCTCTCTTGAGGTGATATTTCCAAAATCATTTTTCAAAAACCCTAAGTGTAGTTTTCGGATTATGCTTAGTTTTTAGGTGACCTAACTCACCTTAATCAAGTTAGGTGGCGACTCCGAATCTTTTTCCAAAAGCCCTTTATTCAAACCAATTTTTCAATTCAAACCTAGTTGCACTCATTCTTCTAGGAAGGTGAGTTCTAACGAGAGAGTACAGTATTTTTTTCACTTGTGTGTGTATTTCCTCGAGTGCAAAAAATCTGGGCGCAACAGCTGGCGACTCCATTGGGAAAACTTAGAGGGTTAGGCCGTTAGTCATGTCTCTTTACCCTTCACCCATGTAGAGTCTTCAATTAACTTGGTTTAATCTTATTCACTTTAAATTTTCAAAACCAAAATTTCAAAATTGTTTTAAAAAAAAACGTGCATTTATTTATATTATCTTGTACTATGTTTGCCATCCACATACTAACACTTGCATATTTATTTTGTAGGTACATATTTTGTTTAAATTTTATTAACTGCTATGCATGAATGTGATGAACAGGATGAATGGGAGTTGTTGGACTCTTTCCTCTACTTTTAAAAATCACACACACACTGCATGTGCACTTGCATTCTACATACTTGCATTATTACCCTGATGTGACCTCTCTAGTTAGAAAGGGGGAACGGTATATTGGTTGTTGGCAAGATGTTGTGTCAGTTTCTTCGCCTACAGCCTCTTGATGGTTCCCCCGCTTGGATCACCAACCGATCATGGCACCACCTCGGGGAGTGGGCCTAGGTTTGAAGATCCGGGGACCGACCCTTTTTAGGACGCATTAGTCAACCCTCAACCTCATACTCATATAGATACCATGCATAGCTGAACCTCTGCCGGATTTAAGACACGAGCACTATTTTCAAAATCACAGAGGAAAGGGCGACTGGTTTTACTTTCATTTATACCTGTCTATTCCTGTTGTTATAATGCCTGTATTTTTACTGTTATAATGACTGTCTAACTGCTCATGCATGCACGTTTACCTTACTATTGCATTCTTTCTCCTTCTACTCTTTGCATATCCATGTTCATGCATTCAATATTCGGTGTCAAGACAAGAGTTCCAAGTAACTCAAGTCACTGCATTCTCATGCATATGATCAACCCATTGAGAGTGACCTTGGTGTCACTCTCCCTTGCATTGAACCTGCCTAAACCCTAAGGGTTCCCATATAACCCTAAGGATTCATTGCATGCATCTCAATTCATTTCATAAGAGGGCCCCCAATCTCTCTATACTCACGGAGATAAGATTGCCAAGAAGACAAGGGGCAATCAATCAATAAGGTCTCTGAACGACCTCCTCGACATCAAATCCAACGAAGGCGAATCCAAAGGCTCAAGAGTAGTTTAGGTTTTTCCTTTCTAAAAGTAGATAGGTGGAAGTCCAAAGGAAAATGTTCCCCCTCCCCCTATTAAAATATATTTCAATTCCTTTGTATCTTAAACTCAAAATTCAATGTATTGCTTTTACTTTTATGAATGAATGCATGGATGGCTGAAGGTTCCTACTGGACGGTAAGGTATCCGCATACAGGGGCAAATCCCCTGTCTCCAAAAGTGGGCCAATACATCATGTTTAGTTTCCCTCCTAAACAGGGGCACCTTAGAACACGCATTGCATAAAGACTGGTCAGGATAAAACACTGACTCTTTTCCTTGGTTGGTTTCAGGTACCTTCCCTCGTTCCCTCGTCTTACAAGCATGGAATTGCTTACTCTTGATACCTTAACTCTATTACTAGCAAAGACACGAGGAGTCAAGCATAAGATGACCGAAATGGAAGGCACGCTTTCTTCACTCTTATCCCACGCAACTCATAAGCAAGCAGAATCCTCGCAGGCCCAAACCCATGATGGACGGAAAAGGATAAGGAAGGAATATCATGACTATGCCGCCACCATTGCTTGCCAACGACCTCCCCAGGCCAAGGGCCTTGCTTGGATGCCTTCCAAACCAACCCCAAACCAAACACAAGGACTATATAATCTCTTCTTTGGATATCATCCCAATCCATTTGGCTTTGCCACCGAAAATTGTCCCATTTTGAAACATAGAACCTGAAGCCTTTTTAATTCCCGAACCATTAACCCGGCTGTGACCTCACCAAAGCATGGTCCCCAATCATCAAAAACATCTGCAACACCTCCTCGGCCTAGGCGAACAAGTGGGAAAAAGCTGACGTTTACTAAACTCGCATGCTCACAAACCGCGACTTATTTTGGCCTCTTAGCAGCTGGATATCTGAAACCTATACCTACCTGACCCCAGCCCAATCCTCTGCCACATTACTTCAAATCTGCAGTAAGTTGTAAGTATCATTCGGATAGCCAAGGACATGACACTGAAGATTGTTTGACCCTCAGGCATAAGATTCAAGACCTGATAGATAACAAGATCATCGGGGTACGACCAGTAAATCCTTCTCCGAATGGCCCTACAAACCCTCCACTGGACCACACCGTCAACATCATTACAAAGTTTGGTAATAACAAGCTTTGTTTTGCTACATGCCAAGAGATATATTACAAGGATGGGGAGGAGATGGAATGCGATGATATGGAACAGAGTCGTACTCGGTTACGATACAACCCCGATAAAATACCGACCCCTAAAGACGAACTCGCATATGAATCTGTGAAGAAAATTGACCAGGAGCTGTCCAAATTAGGTAATAAAGACCTCCCATTGTGTACACCTGACGAGCACCGAGCCTCGATTGGAGGCCAGAGCAGAAATTCCGGGCTCGACCTATCAAGCTGGATGAAGACGAGCCGCCCGAGTGGTTTGTTAGAGAAACTCTGGAGCAAACAAATGAAGGCAAGACAGTTAAGAAAGCTGATAATTACATCATCACCGCCAACTCACTTGGGACTCCAGGAGAAGCATCTACCTATCCTGCCTTGGCTGAAAATCTCAACCGCAGATGGAATGCAGGCGAGGGCACAGGCCCAAGACCTTACTAAAAATGGGTTCCTTGCACAAGCGTACAAGAGAGGGGTGTTTTCACCCACTTTCTTTCTATCCCTTTTACTTCCTGTCTTTAAATTAATACTTACATTTTCTTATTGCTTAAGAACTCTATGCTTTCCATAAGAAATGGTAATAATAACCAAATAATAGTCTTTTATTCCATCACGGTTGTCTTATCTTCTGTTGGGCATGATAACTGCTTTCTATACAAGAAGCATAGTGTATCTTTTGGAATGATCCAACTTGAAGGGATGATAGTATGAGTTAACCACTCACTAAATGATCAGCTTTCCAGAGAGAGAGAGAGGATAAGGATGAGTGAGGATACTACCCAAAGGCAGCACTTACAAGACTCTGAAGCTAAGCGATGTGTGGCTAGTTTATCAAAATGAAGAAGAGTCATCTTTCACTTCCCCACATATAAATAAAAGAATAAATAACTAAATAAATAAACAAATGTGCTCATATTCCCTTTGCTTAACCCCTAGAGCCTAGCAACAAACGAAGTTTTCTTTGTCAACCCCGATCCAAGACTGTCCTCCCCACACTGGGGTAGGCAATAGTTGAGAACTCTAGGAATGGTGTCCACCTCTATCATGCTAGGATAGTGTTGGAAGCTCTATAGATCAAGTAATCTAATTTAAAGTGAAGAGAGGCCCACATTTCATTTCCCATACAGTCAAAAACAACCCCTTGCCAAACCTGTTGAGCCATCTATCTTTTTTTTGAGAAAACCCTAACCTAGGGATCACTGCCCACATTGGGTAGATTGAACCGCCAAGGAAAAGGTCTAAAGAAAAAGGGTTGAAGAATTAGTCATTCCGTAAAAGAACAGAAAGGACAAAGTAAAGGAAAAGAGTTACCAAGGGGCAAGAGGCCAAAAAAAAAAAAAATTTATCTAAAGAAAGACCTGAAGAGCCATCATTGAGTCATCTTCAAAAGCATAATAAGAAGATCAAATGAGAAGGGAGTCATGTTTATCTCAAAAAGCATATGGAAAGGGTGAAAGAAAAGGGTCATTTTCACCTTGAGAAGTATATGGTCAAAAGCAAGAAGCAAATTTAAAGGTGATCCTAGGTTACGAAGAAACCCAGTAGAAACAATAGGTTCGAGCCTTTACCCTTTCTTGCAAAACCCCGAAACCATGGCCTACATTACAACCCTTTTAAAGTCCCCTCTGATTGAAAGTAGATTGCTTGATCTAAATGAGTTAGATACGCTGCCAAAGCTAAAGAAGGATGCTAGTCCTACTGAAAGTAGTGAAGGATGGTATGGATCTAAACCCTACCGAAAACAACATCAAATTTGAGCCTGCATATCCCGTTATTTCTGAAACCCCATAACCTAGCCTACATTATGGTCCTAAGTAAAGTCTCCTCGGATTGAAAGGACTGGCCGCTTATTGCTCTGCTGAAGGTCGGATAAGCTGTTGCTAAAACTCCGAGAGTCGAGAGTTTCAGCCCAATAACCATATACACTAACCCGGAAACAGAAAGTTGGAGGTAATCAAGAGGTTGATGTCGCGCCCAGATTTTTCGCACTCGAGGAATACTCACCCAAGCGGGAAAGATGTTGTACTCTTTCGTTAGAACTCACCCTCCTAGAAGAATGAGTGCGACTAGGTTTGAATTGAAAAATTGGTTTGAATAAAGGGCTTTTGAAAAAGATTCGGAGTCGCCACCTAACTTGATTAAGGTGAGTTAGGTCACCTAAAAACTAAGCATAGTCCGAAAACTACACTTAGGGTTTTTGAAAAACAATTTTGAAAATATCTCCTCAAGAGAGGGTTTTTGAGAAAACAGGTTGTTTGGCAGCCTTTGGAAAATATTTAGCCCTTTTTTAGAAAAATAACTCCTTTTGGTCTTTGAAATCAGTGATTCTAAGTTCGGAGGTTGGTTACGTGTAGGGAAGACGCACTAAGCTATCACCCTACCCCGCCCTTTCGGTACCTATATGTCAATCTACCCTAGATTTACCTATGAGAGTCTTTAACTAACTCGCGTTCAATCCTATTTCACTTTAGAAAAACAATGTTTAAAAAATATGATGCATGATATGCAAGTGCAATAAAAAAGAATTGAAAAATAAATTTAAAAAGAGATTGATTTGATTTGAAAATAGATTTGAAGAGATGGAATTGAAATTGGAAAGTTTGAAAATTTGTAAATAGAAATTTGAAATTGGAAGTTTGAAAGTAGATTGGAATTAGAGATTTGAAAAGATTTTGAAAACCACACCCATGAGGGTGGAATTGAAAGTTTGAAAAATGTTGTGACCGCACCTATGAAGGTTGCCTACGAATCACTTTGAGGGAATCAGGTCAGTCGTAGTTCGGACCGGAGTCTGATTGAAAATAGAAGGTTTGATTTGAAAAGAGATTGAATTGAAAATTGAATTTGACTTGAAATTAGAAGAGGAGATTAAAAATTGAAATTGAGAAGATTGGACTTTGATTTGAAGAGATAGATTTTGGAAAGACTTGGTTTTGGAAAGATGGAGATTTAGAAAATCTAGACCTAGGAAAAGGTAGGAGACCTAGGAAAGACTTGAGAATTTAAGAAAGATTGGATTTAGGAAATGTTTGAATTAGGAAAGGCCCGATTTAGGAAAGTTTCAAACTTGGAAAGTTTCATTTTTGGAAAGTTCCAAGTTGTGAATTAGGAAAGTCTTCGTTTAGGAAAGTTTCAACTTAGGAAAGTTTTGAATTAGGAAAGTTTTCAAATTAGGAAAGTTTTGAAATTAAGAAAGTTTTGAAATTAGGAAAGTTTTGAATTAAGAAAGTTTTAACTTAAGAAAGTCTTAAATTAAGAAAGTTTTGAGTTTAGAAAAGTTTTAGATTTGGAAAGATGTTGAAGTTTTGGAAAGTTTAGAGTTTAGAAAGATTTAACTTAAGAAAGTTTTGAATTTAGGAAGCTTAGAATTTTAAAAAGATTTGAAATTTAGAAAGTTTAGGATTTAGAAAGTTTTAGAGTTTGAATTTTAGAAAGTCTTGAAATTTGGAAAGGCTTGAGTTTAGGAAAGGTTTGAAAACTTAGGTTTAAGAAGTTAAGATTTGAAAAGAGGGTAGAATTAGGAAAGGGTTGAATTAGGAAAGATTTGAAAGTTGAGTTTTAAAATTTAGGAAAGATTTTTATGTTCAAGTTTTGGAAACTTAAGATTTAGGAAAGTGGAAGTTTAGGAAGGATTTGAATTAGGAAGAGATTGGATTTTGTTTCTAAAAGAAAAGATTTGATTTTTGTTTCCAAAAACGGAGGACGGGATCTAGTTTCCTAAACGGGGAGATTTGATTCAGTTTCCTAAAGGGAAGATAGGATTTGGTAAGGATTTGGAAAGGAGATTCTAAAAACCCTAGGTTTGGAAAATTATAGTTTTGACGTAGAAAAGAGGTTTTGGAAACATGTATAGTTTTGGGTGTGAAAACAAGAGATTTTGGAAACCTAGGTTTGGGGCAAAGTTTGAAAATCATGTTTTTGGAAAGAAAATTAGGGTTTCCTAATTGTGGGCTCTAAGGCTTGACTTAGGCTCTAAGAAAAGAGTTTATGGAAAGTGCGTTTTTGGAAACGAAGGTTTTGGAAGGAAAACCTAGAAAGGAATTTCTAGAAGGAAGATTTTGGAAAAGAGAGTTTTTGGAAAGATTTTTAGGAGAGATTTTTTTAGGTTGGTGAATCTAGGGAGTGTTTTTAGAAAGTGAATTTTGATGAAAAGATTTTGGAGAGGAGTTGAAAAAGAGAGTTTTGAAAAATAGATTTTGGAAGGGAGTTTTTGAAAACAATTTTGAGGAGGAGAGTTTTAGGAAAGTATGTTGAAAAAGAGATTTTTAGGAAGAGATTTTGAAAAGAGAGTTTTTAGAAAGTATGAAAACGTCTCACTTTCCTAAAGCAATTCTAGCCATAAGAGGACTAGAACCACTTTAAGAAAGTGGTTTTGGAAAACAATAAGATTTGAAAATATAGACCAAAAAGGTCACTTTTAATGTAACACTTTCCTAAAGCAACTCTAGCCATGGAAAGGCTAGAATCACCCTAGAATCGTGGTTTTGAAAACATGTTTTTGAAAAAGAGATTTTGATGCAATTTTGAAAACAAGTTTGAAAACGATTTGAAAAACAACTTTGAAAACGGTTTTTGGAAGATGCAAGACTATGATATGCACAATGCAATTTGGGGTCGTGAACATACAAGGTTAAGGCTTCACCACATAATCAAGGGGGTCGGACCCACGTGGTCTTTGGTTAGACTAGAAGAAAGCCCCCGACACGGTGACTCTCCAATAGCCCAATCCTACACATGAACCGGGAATCCCCTTGTTTCAAGCATGCAAAGAAGGGGGGGGGGGGAAAGAGATGGGGGATTAAAATAGAGAAAACCCAAGTGGGTTAAGAGAGAGAAGAGAGAGGGGGGGGAAGTGCGAAAATTTAAATAGGGAGCCTACCGTATATCTTCTTTATTTTGCGCGCCGTGCAATCTTCGGTCTTCGGTCTTGATCTTCGTCTTTCATCTTCAAGAGTTGTCTTCAAGTTTCGGGTTGCAGCTCCTCAAGTCTTCAAAAGATGGTTGAAGGCTAGTGTATGAGTGTATGGGGGTGTGTATGAGTGTATAGGAGGCTAGGGTTTGTGTATGGTGGCTAGGGTTTAGTGTAGGGTGGCTAGGGTTTGGAGAACCTAAGGAAACTAGGGTTTTTGGAGGTGCTCGAGCTATGTATATCGAAATATAGGATTCTTAGGTTAAGTTTGCAGACCCCTTTCACGTTGAATGAGGCTTTGTATTTATAGAAGTTGGACAAACCTGGCACCTGTTGCAGTGGCGCTAGGGCAAAATTGCTCTTAGAGCCACTAGAAGTGGCGCCAGGCCAATTCTTGGCTTGGCACCACTACTAGTGGCGCCAGCCACTTAGGAAACTTTATAAGTCGGCAAGCAACGTATCTTTGACTAGATTTGGGCGCCTGTTCTAGTGACTACCATGCAATTTTTAGCCTGGCTTCACTAGGAGTAACTCCGGAAAGTCCGAGAAAGATTTGAAGGAGCCGGGAATGACTCGGAAGATCGGAAAAGAGCAAGAACACCTAAAATAGTGTCCTGGAGGTATTTGACTTGAGAAATGAGGATAAGATGGGTCGGAAAGGTTGACCGGGCCTTTAGGGGCAAAACAGTCAATCGAACTAGGAAGCTGCCGGGACAGACTTGGACTGTCCCGGAAAAAGACTTGGGATCTGGAAACATTATTTAGAATGTTCCCAGAGGTTTCCGGTTTGATTTCCAAAGCCGGCGTGGTTGGAAAAGGAGACCGGCTCACCAGGGGCAAAACAGTCATTTTGTACCGGGTTTGCCGGAACTGACACGGAATGGTCCGGAAAGGTAAAGGAAGGTTGAGAACACTATAAAAAGTATTCTCGGGACATTACCGGTTTGATACCCAGAGCCGGTGTGGTCGAAGAAGGAGACCGGCCCTCTAGGGGCAAAATGGTCATTTTGTACCGGGTTGGCCGGAACTGACTCGGAATGATCCGGAAAGGTAAAGGAAGGTTGAGAACACTATAAAAAGTATTCTCAGGACATTACCAGTTTGATACCCAGAGCCGGTGTGGTCGAAGAAGGAGATCGGCCCTCTAGGGGCAAAATGGTCATTTTGTACCGGGTTGGCCAAAACTGACTCGGAATGATCCGGAAAGGTAAAGGAAGGTTGAGAACACTATAAAAAGTATTCTCGGGACATTACCGGTTTAATACCCAGAGCCGGTGTGGTTCCTGGGGCGTTCGGATGCCTAGGGGCAAAATGGTCATCTTGACCGGAAAGTCTCGGAAAAGGTCCAAAGGGCAGTTTGGTCATTTTTCACCAAAGCAGGTTAACAAACACTGGTGTTGACCTGGGTTCTGAGTGTTTCCGCCACTCTGACGATGTGAGTATTTCCGCTACTCGGACGGGGTTGAAGATTTGTGAGTATTTCCGCTACTCTAACAGTTTTGATGATTTGTGAGTATTTCCGCTACTCGGACGGGGTTGAAGATTTGTGAGTATTTTCGCTACTCTAACAGTTTTGATGATTTGTGATTATTTCCGCTACTCGGACGGGGTTGAAGATTTGTGAGTATTTCCGCTACTCTAACGGTTTTGTGAGTAGTTTTGCTACTCGGACCGTCTCGAGGAATAAACTGTCTCGAGAGTGGGGATTGGAAAGGGGTCTTACCGTCTCCAAAGAGACGTGCCTGGATTGGAACCGTCTCGAGGAATAAACTGTCTCGAGAGTGGGGATTGGAAAGGGGTCTTACCGTCTCCGAAGAGACGTGCTTGGATTGGAACCGTCTCGAGGAATAAACTGTCTCAAGAGTGGGGATTGGAAAGGGGTCTTACCGTCTCCGAAGAGACGTGCCTGGATTGGAACCGTCTCGAGGAATAAACTGTCTCGAGAGTGGGGATTGGAAAGGGGTCTTACCGTCTCCGAAGAGACGTGTCTGGATTGGAACCGTCTCGAGGAATAAACTGTCTCGAGAGTGGGGATTGGAAAGGGGTCTTACTGTCTCCGAAGAGACGTGCTTGGATTGGAACTGTCTCGAGGAATAAACTGTCTCGAGAGTGGGGATTGGAAAAGGAAAGGACAATGCCCCTAAGGGCATTTTGGTTATTTTTTCTCTATTTGGGCTCGACACGCCCGCGAAGCAACGGAAAGAAGGAATTTGGACCTAGAGAATTGGTTTCGATTGGAATATGCCCACAATGACTTGAAAACAAGTCTGGATGGAGTGTAGACTGCTGAGCGGTTAAAAATGGAGTGCTTACAGTTGAGAAAGGTGCAAAGTGCTATCATCCAATCAAGGTAGGGTTGAGTCAGAAGAGAGGCTAGACCCTCGAAAAGGAAGGAGTTATCATTCCAAAGACTACAAGTTTAACAGCACCCAGTGTTATTCTATTAACATATTTCTAACATGAGCATACGTTTTAAAAAAAAAAAAATCAACATGAACTTTGCACACATATGATATAACTCCCTGTAGAAATAGAAGTCACTAACATCAACTCATATAATAGATACATAACATCCTCATCCATCACATGCATCTGATCATATACCTAGCTGGAAAAAAAAAATCAATCATAAATGTCTTTGCTTATCCATACATATGAATATCATAAATATCCATCCTTGTACATAGCTTACAAAATAAAACTGTCTAACATAAATACAACTCAGGGACAAGGGGCAAAAGAAGACCAGAGTCTCCACAAGGGGCATACATCACAGGTCAAAGTCAATATCATCTTGATCAAAATTCACGAAACCCGGCATCAGAGGAGGTGGATAACTACTCAAAGCACCGCCATCCTACAGGGAAGATAGAACTGAAATCAGCTGCATACAAGAAGAACTAAGCAATAGCAGAGCAAGAAGAAGCAGAGAAAAGAATAACATTACCCCCCCACCACCCAGCTGAGATAACCGAGCCGTCAAGGAAGCTACCTCGGCCTGGTACTGATCCCGCATCGTCTGGTACTGATCTCTCTGGTCTCTCACAGTAGTAAACTTGGCCTGGGGCACATATCCTCCTGCACAGCGCCACAAGTCAACCACCTCCTGGCCAACAGCATACCCATCGACCACTACCTTAAACCGGGTGAAGGCACCAACCGAATGAGCCCTAAAGTGTGCAGCATAGTTTGTATCTAGGGAAAGTAGGAACTTAGCACCCGGCTGATGCTCCTGATAGGGGATAGGCACTCCCGCCACCAAGGCTCCAAACATATACTTTGGCGGAGCTCCTGCTAATCGGAACTCCTCATGAAATTGCCGCCAGTGTCGCTCTCTGAGATAGGACTCCCAAGTATCATCACTGAGAAAAGCAGGCCTTGACAGGGACAACGGGACCAAGTACCGGACTATCTTATAATGGACTGATCCAATGAAGGGCCGCCAGGTCACATCCCTCACCTTAATCAGCTCCAGGTTAGCCCGGAGCATCACAAAATCGGTAATCTCCGATCGTTGGGCTACCTGGTCACGACCCCACCTCAAAGCACGAGGATAGAGGTCATCTTCAACAATTGCAGGGCGACGAATAAGAAGGTACTCGTAGCTCCACCAAACGAGAAAGGGCCAGAAACTAGTCATGTTGTCCCAACGGGAGGAAGTCCGAACCCGCATTGATCGAAGGAAGTAGCCAAAGGAAAAGGACCCCTAGCCCAGCTCAGATAAAGTTCCAAGATCGGCTACTATACTCACCAACTGACATGGCACAAGCGACTTGTTGTTGTTGCAGAAGTAGCTAAAGATGTTGTACAAAACAAGTCGCTGTCTCATAATATCCCGCCTGGCAGGTTAGCTTGTATGGTCATCCTGACTGATGAGTGGCTCAGTAGCAAAAGTACGGTCATCCTGACTGATCCAAGAGACTGGGAAGGCAGAATGCTCAGGAGGAGGCAAGTCCAACAACAAACAGGCCTCATCCCTACTGACTGGATGTAGGGTGATCCGTCGGTCGACAAAGGAGAGCCCTGTAATAATTGCCCAATCTAAAGGAGTGAGACCTAGCTCGAAGCCGACAAAGTGGAAGGTCCTGATCTCCCTGAACCACCTCTCAACAAGTGCCAGTACCAAATGCCGGTTCAGGCGATTAGTCTGTAATCCCATAAAGGCACCGAATCCGATCTACGCCAAAAAGGCACGGTATAATGGGGCAGCCCACTGCATAGTCACAAAGACCTGATGAACAGCCCCTCTGAAAGCTATATATACCCACGGAGGGGGCAAATGCTGTCTAGAGTACACGCTGGGGTGGTAAGCAAGATCCCCGAGTGGTGGGACGTCTGGAATCTATAGATCTCCCAAATCAGCATCCATTTGCCTATGCCTGGAGGAAGCTCTCCCATAACCGGTCACCTGATCCCCAAGGCCCGGTACCTCCTCCTCGACACCAACCTCCTCTGCAAAAGCCTGCTCAATTGGGGGAAAAGGGTCGACAGGTAGCCTACTCCCCCGACCACTCTGACTAGATGCTGCCTGCTTAGTAGACCGTCGGCTACCTTTGGACCGACTAGAGCTGCTAGTAGAATCTCTCTGAGCCGCCTTCCCCGAGCGGCGTCTCCTCTCAGAACCATCATCCCCCGTATCTGCCATCTTGAAAAGGTAAGGCAAGGTAAGAGGTGTGAATGTACCATATATGCAATAAATAATAACATAATAAAGCAAAACGAAATAAACAACTAACACAAACAAAACAAATAAAGGATTTTGAATGATAAGTCAAAACAAATTTCCTACGTACACATTTTGATTTTCCAACTTCAAATCAAATCTCAAGGGTTTTCTGTCTTTTTCCTTCAAAAAGATTTTATTTCTAAAAACTTTTTCTAACTCTTTTCCTAATTTCTAAAAATTTCGGCAAAATTTTGTTTAAAAATGGCCTCTACAACACCCATGACATCAACACAAAATACAAAACGTGCACTTCACATTGTCACAATCACATGACATCAACACCCGTGCGCACTTTTCAATTTTTTAAAATTTTCAAAACACATGTTTTATTTTTTCAATAAATTCATGGTTTTCAAAAATGCCTTAAAATTCTTCAAAATCATTTCAAATGTTTTTCAAAAATATTCTTACATTTTTTGAATTTTAAACTCTAAGGAATTTCATCAATTTCCTGAGTTTTCTCATTTTCCTAAATTTTCTAAGTATTTTCCTATTTTTCAAAAAATTAAAAATTTACCGAGTTTTCAAAAAATCACGAAGTTTCATACGGTTGTTAAACACATTTTTCTAAGGCACATTGCACAAAAATATAGCCAGAAAATCCAATGCCCAAGTCTGTAAGAACAAATCCCCTATTCCTGTAGAAAACTCCCTTCACATATTCACATATAATCACTCAAATTTAGTCAAACAAGCACAAAAATGCAAAAATAATATCACCATCATGTGCAAAACACATCAAAATATTAATTTCCACTATTCACATGATTCAAACGAAGTTTTACACGTCAAAATCAATAAAATTTGAAAACTCACTTTTTGGAAGTTCTCCGGGAAAATCTTCTCTTCCGGCGACTTTTCCGACAACGTGGTCTCCTTCCGGCAATCACCCGTGGTCTCCAAGAAGTGTTCCTTCAAAGTTCAAGTCGATTTTCACGTAAAGTCTCTCGGATTTGCGAAAACTCTCCAAAATGCCGCAAGTGTTCGAACTAGAAAATTTTCTGGTTTTGTTCTTAAGCCTGGAGCCACTAGCAGAGGCGCCAAGCCTTTCCTACCAAAGGTGCCACTACGAGTGGCGCTAGTTTCAAATTCTGGGCAGCTTTGCCCCCTATCTCACCCAAACTCATTTTCGAAGGTCTTTTTGGCCCGATATCCATTTTCGACCCCCGTTGTCGAAAATTTCTAACTTCCGTCCCTCCGAATGCCTCGCGGTCAACATGAGACTCTTATTTTTGTCGTTTTTTGTCTTTGACAGGCAAAGACAGAAAAAGATGGGCAGTTGTACGCACCCCATTTTTGACCGCTAGGCAGTCTACGCTCCATGTAGACTTGTATTCAAGTCAATATGGACGTATTCCAATCAAAACCAACTCTCTAAATCTAAATCCCATCTGTCCATCGCTTCGTAGGCCCACTAGGCCCAAATAGAGGCAAAATGACCAAAGTGCCCTTAGGGGCATTGTCCTTTCCAATTCCAATTCCAATCCCTCTCTCGAGACCGTTTATTTCTCGAGACAGTAAATCCACTCCAATTAGGCACGTCTTTTCGAAGACAGTAAGTCCCCTTTTCAATTCCAAATCCCACTCTCGAGACAGTTTATTTTTTGAGACAATAAATCTACTCCAATCAGGAACGTCTTTTCGAAGACGGTAAGTCCCCTTTCCAATTCCAAATCAGGCACGTCTTTCTGGAGACAGTAAGACCCCTTTCCAAATCCAATCCCTTTCTCGAGAAAGTTTATTCCTTGAGACGGTAAATCTACTCCAATCAGGCACGTCTTTTCGAAGACGATAAGACCCATTTCCAATTCCAATCCCTCTCTCGAGACAGTTTATTCCTCGATACGACCTGGCATATTTTCTGAAGAAAATCTCTTCGAAATGGTAAGTCCCTTTAAACCTGTCGATCGGGACGAGACCCCAAGTCCACCAGATGGTAGAACGTTCCACCTTTGGCGCCTGCTAGCCCGCCAATGCAGAAATGTCCGTTTAGGCACGCCTTCCGAGAAAGGTGACTTCTCAGGTGCTAAGTCCCCTTTAGTAGCTTCCTGAGATCAGGCAGTCTCGAGAATGATCGCAAACCGTTATAGTAGCGGAAATACTCGCAAACATCGCAACCGTCAGAGTAGCGGAAATACTCGTAAACAGGTCGATATAGGGAATTGCCAACAATTCCCTGTATCACACGACCGCCGTCAGAGTGGCGGAAACACTCAAAACCCAGGTCAACACCGGTGCCTGCTAGCCCACTTCGGTAAAAAATGACCATTTTTCAGGATGACCATTTTGCCCCTAGGCATCCGAATGCCCCAGGAACCACACCGGCTCTGGGTATCAAATCGGTAACTTCCCGAGAATGATTTTTATAGTATTCTCAACATTTCTTTATCCTTTTGGATCATTCTGAGTCAGTTTTGACAAACCCGGTACCAAAATGACCGTTTTGCCCCTGGTGGGCCGGTCACCTTTTCCGACCACACCGGCTCTAGGTATCAAACCGGTAACTTCTCGAGACTGCCTTTTATTGTATTCTCAACCTTTCTTTATCCTTTTGGATCATTCCGAGTCAGTTCCGACAAACCCGGTACAAAATGACCGTTTTGCCCCTAGAGGGCCGGTCGCCTTTTTCGACCACACCGGCTCTGAGTATCAAACCGGAAACCTTTGAGAACATTCTGAATAATTTTTCCAAATCTCAAGTCTTCTTTCGGGACAACCCAAGTCCGTCCCGGCAGCTTCCTGATCCGATTGACCGTTTTGCCCCTAAAGGCCTGGTCAACTCTTCCAACACATCCTATCTTCATTTTTCAAGTCAAATACCTTCAAGACACTGTTCTAAGTGTTTCTGCCCTTTTTCAGCCTTCCGAGCCATTCCTGGTCCCTTAAATCATTCCCGGACTTTCCGGAGTCACTCCTAATGAAGCCAGGCAAGAAATTGCATGGTAGTCACTAGTACAGGTGCCCAAATCTAGTCAAAGATACGTTGTTTGCCGACCTAAATACTTTCCTAACTGGCTGGTGCCACTAGTCGTGGGGCCAATCCAAGAATTGGCCTGGCGCCACTGCAACAGGCGCTAGGTCTATCCTATCTCTATAAATACAGAGCCTCTTTTAGCGTGAAAGGGGTTTGCAAACTCAGTCTAAAAATCCTATATTTTGATATTCAGAGCTCGAACACTCCCTAAACCCTAGCTTCCTTAGGTTTTCCAAACCCTAGTGACCATACACTAAACCCTAGCCTTCTATACACTCATACACACCCCCCATATACTTATACACTAGCCTCCAACCCTCCTTTGAAGACTTGAAGAGCTGCAATCTGAAGTTTGAAGATTGAAGACAACTCTTGAGAATTGAAGATGAAGATCAAGACGAAGACCGAAGACAAGCAAGGCGCGCAAAATAAACAAGACACAAGGTAGGCTTTCGTTTTACGTTTCTGTACTTCCCCCTCTCTCTTCTCTCTCCTAACCCACTTGGGTTTTCTTTACTTTAATCCCCCATCTCTTTCCCTCCCTTTCTTTGTATGCGTGAAACAAGGGGACTCCCGGTCCATGTGTAGGATTAGACTATTGGAGGATCACTGTGTCAGGGGCTTTCCTTTAGGCTAACCGGAGACCACGTGGGTTCAGCCCCATTGATTATGTGGTGAAGCCTAAACCTTGTATGTTCACTACCCCAAACTTGCATTGTGCATATCATGATTCTTGCATTCTTCCAAAAGTCGTTTTCAAAGTTGTTTTCAAAATCGTTTTCAAACTTGTTTTCAAAGTTGCATCAAAATCTCCTTTTTCAAAACATGTTTTCAAAATCACGACCCTAGGGCGATTCTAGCCTTTCTATGGCTAGGATTGCTTTAGAAAAGTGTTACATTTAAAGTGATTTTCATGGTCCATATTTTCAAAATTTGTTGTTTTCAAAACCATTTTCTTAAAGTGATTCTAGCCTTCTTATGGCTAGAATCGTTTTAGGAAAGTGAGACGTTTTTATACTTTCCAAAAACTCTATTTTCAAAAATCTCTTCTTAAAAATCTCTTTTTCAACATACTTTCTTAAAACTCTCCTTTCCAAAGTTGTTTTCAAAAACTCCCTCCAAAAATCTATTTTTCAAAACTCCCTATTTTTCAAAATTCCTCTTTAGGTTTTCCTTCTAAAAATCTTCGTTTCCAAAAACGCACTTTCCAAAAGCTCTTTTCTTAAAGCCCAAGTCAAGCCCTCAAACCCACAATTAGGAAACCTTAATTTTTTTTTCAAAAACATGATTTTCAATCTTGCCCCAAACCTAGGTCTCCAAAACTCCCATTTTCTACGTCAAAATTAGGTTTCCAAAAACCTCTTTTCTATGTCAAAACTATACACTTCCAAATCTAGGGTTTTTAAGACTTCCCTTTCCAAATCCTTGCCCAAATCCAATCCTCCATTTTGGGAAACAAAATCTAATCCTTTGTTTTAGGAAATAGGAATCTTAACCCTTCATAGTTTAAACCTTTCCTAATTCAACTCTTTCCCAATTTTCTACTTTCCTAAATCTTAAGTTTCAAAAACTTGAACATAAAAACCTTTCCTAAAATTTTAAAACTCAACTTCCACATCTTTCCTAAATTCAACCCTTTCCTAATTCTACCTCTTTCCAAATCTAGGTTTTCACATCTTTCCTAAACTCAAACCTTTCCTAATCTCAAGATTTTCTAAAACTTGAAAACTTTCTAAATTTTAAACTTTCCAAATTTCAAATCTTTCCAAATTCAAAGTTTTCCAAATTTAAAACTTTCTTAAGTTAAATCTTTCTAAACTTCCAAACTTTCTAAACTCTAAGCTTTCGTAAATTTCAAATCTTTCTAAATTTCAAAATTTTCTAAACTCAAAACTTTCTTAACTTCCTTGTTTTCTAAACTTTCCAATTTTCAAAACTTGCTTATTTTAAAATATTCCAAATTCAAAACTTTCCTAAGTTGAAACATTCTAAATTCAAAACTTTCCTAAGTTGAAACTCTCCTAATTCAAAACTTTCCTAAAATGAAAACTTTCCTAATTTGAAAAATTTCCTAATTCAAAAGTTTCCTAATTCGAAACTTTCCCAAATTGAACCTTTCCTAATTCGAACATTTTCTAAAATCTAATCTTTCCAAATTTTCCAAGTCTAACATTCGAGTCAAATCTTTCTAAATCTCAAGTCTTTCCTAAGTCTAGGTTTCCTAAACCTCCATCTTTCCAAAACAAGTCTAAATCTTTCTTCCAAGTTCTATCTTTTCAAATCAAAATCCAATCTCTTCAATTCCAAAATTTAAAATTCCATTTTTCAATCTTTTATTCTAAGTTCAATCTCTCAATCTTCAAATCCTTTTTCCAATTCAATCTTTTTCTTCCAATCATACCTTCTATCGGACTTTTGTCCAAACTACGACTGGCCTGATTCCTCCAAAAGGATACGTAGGCAACCCTCATGAGTGCGGTCTCCACATTTTCCAAATCTCAAATTCCACAATCTTTTCAAGTCTCCAATCTACTTTCAAATTTCCAATTTCAAATTTCTATTTCCAAATCTCTATTTCTAATTTTTCAAACTTTCCGATTTCAAATCTCTTTCAAATTAGATCAATTTCTTTTCAAATTTATTTCCAAATCGATTCTTCAACTCTCTCTTATCTTGCACTTGCATATCATGCATCATATCTTTTTAAATATTATTTTTCAAAGCGGATAGGATTTAACATTAGTTAGCTGTAGACTCTCATAGTTGAATCTAGGGTAGATTGACATGTAGGTACCAAAAGGACAGGGTAGGGTGATGGCTTAGTGTATCTTTCCTACACGTAACCAACCTCTGAACCTAGATCACTGTTTTCAATAGACCAAAATGGAGTTATTTTCAAAAAAGGGCTAAATGTTTTTCAAAGGTTGCCAAACAACCTATTTTTCTTAAAAACCCTCTCTTGAGGTGATATTTCCAAAATCGTTTTTCAAAAACCCTAAGTGTAGTTTTCGGATTATGCTTAGTTTTTAGGTGACCTAACTCACCTTAATCAAGTTAGGTGGCGACTCCGAATCTTTTTCCAAAAGCCCTTTATTCAAACCAATTTTTCAATTCAAACCTAGTCGCACTCATTCTTCTAAGAGGATGAGTTCTAACGAGAGAGTACAGTATTTTTCCCGCTTGTGTGTGTAATCCTCAAGTGCGAAAAATCTGGGCACAACATATACCCTTTTCTTGACCCACTAGTGCCTCGCAGAAGGCAAAGATTTCTTGTCAACCCTGATTCAATATCATCCCCCCACACTGGGGCAAATAGATAACTGAAGATTTCACAAGGCATGTCATTCATCCTCCATCAATCTGAAATAATGTTGGAACCTCTATAGATCAAGCAATCTAGTTCAAAATGAAGAGAGACCTTCATTTCATTTTTCATACAGTCAAAAATAACCTTTAGTAAACCTATTAAGCCGGTTACCTTTCTTTTCAAAAGAAAAATCCCAACCTAGGGATCACTGCCCACAATGGGTTAAATGGAAATACTATGAAAAAGATATGAGAGAGAGAGAAGTTTTAGAAATGTTCGTCTCGCAAAAAGGAAAAAAAAAAAGAAATGGACGAAAATGCATAGTAAAAAAAAGGGGCATATATAAGAAGAGGCCAAAGAAGAGTCATGTTTATCTTGAAAAGCATATAGAAGGCCAAAAGAAAGGAAAATATTCATTTTCATAATATCCTGAGAACTATATAGTAAAGTCAAGAAAGAAGATCCAAATGTGATCCTAGGTAATAAAGAAGCCCAATAGAAGTTGTAGGTTTGAGCCTTTACTTTTCTTGCTAAACCCCAAGCCATGAACTACATTACAACCCTATTTAAGTCCACTCCAATTGATAATGGATTGCTTGATCTAAATGAGCCAGACATGTTGCCAAAGCTAAAGAAGGATGCTAACCTTGCCCGGGCAAAAAAAAAAAAAAAAGAGGATGGTATGGATTAAAACCCTGCTGAAAGCAACATCAAAATTGAGCCTGTATATCCATTGTTTCAAAACCCCATAACCTAGCCTACATCACGGTCCTAAACAAAGTCTTCTTAGATTGAAAGACTGGCTACTCATCACTCTACCAAAGGTCAAGTAAGCTACTGCCAAAGCCCCGAATGTTGAGAGTTCAAGCCAAATGATCCTTTACACTAACCCAAGGTAAAGAATCAGAGTCGATCCAAAGGTTGAGAAAGGTATAAAATGCTATCATCCAGTCAAGGTAAGGATGAGTCAAAGGATAGACCAGATCCCTGACAAGAAAGGAGTTACCATTTCAAGGATGTATAATTTGATAGCGCTCCATTCATTGTATTAATTGTTACATCCTTAACACGTGCAAATATTTTAATAAAATTTTGACATGAGCTTCGCATATATAGGACATAGCTCCTTGTAGAAATAGAAGTCACCAAAGCAGTTTAATATCATCTCATGTTATAAATACATATCATCATCATTATTCTTGGACATGCATCTGTTCATATACCTAGCTGTATGAATATCTCTGCCGGTCCATGCATTAATACATACATCTAACTATTTGAAGCATAAATATCCACTCTATGCAAAATCTACAAAAAAATAAACTGTCTGATAACGAAACCAAATACATGTCCAGGATAGAATACAGGAAAAATCTAAGCCAATGTCCAAGGGGCACTCATCACAGATCAAAGTCGATGTCCGGGTCAAAGTCTCTAAAGCCTGGTTTTGGAAGAGGCGGATGATTGCTTGAAGCACCAGCATCCTACAAAGAAGAAAAAAAAATAGAATCAACAAGGCAAAAGAATAACCAAGCAACGTTAGGACAAAGAAAGGAAAAGAATAACATACCTCGCCACTTCCCATCTGTGCCAACCATGCTGTCAAAGTAGCTACCTTCGTCTGAAAGTGGTCCCTCTCCATCTAGAACTAATCCCTCTCAGTTTGGTACAGGTCCTTGTAGTCCCTCACAGTGGTAAACTCAGCTTGGGGCACGTATCCTCCAACTCGACACCACAAATCCACTACCTCCTGGCCAACGGAGTACCCACCGACTACCACCTCAAACTGAGTAAAAGCACCTATAGAATAGCTCCAAAGTGTGCGGTGTAATCAGTCTCTGGAGGAAGTAGAAAATTGGCATCGCACTGACACTCCTGATATGAATAAGAACTCCCCTAACCAAGGCTCCGAACATGCACTCTGGTGGATCCTTTGCTGACCGGAACTCCTCGTGGAACTGACGCCAATGCTGGTCTCCCAAATAAGACTCCCAGGAATCATCGTTAAGAAAGGAAACCCTCGATAGAGACAATGGAACCAAGTACCTAACTGCCTCATAATGAACCGATCCGACGAAGGGCCGCCACGTCACATCCCTCACCTTAATAAGCTCCAGGTTAGCCCGGATCGTCACAAAATCAGTAATCTCCGACAGCTGGGCTACTCGATTGTGAGCCCACCTCAAAGCTTGGGGATAAAGGTCATCCTCAATAACCTCAGGACAACGGATTGGCAGGTACTCATAACTCCACTAGACAAGAAAAGGCTAAAAACCAGTCATACTACCCCAACGGGAGGAAGTCTGGACCCACATCGATTGAAAGGAAGCAGTCGAAGGAGAAGGACCCTTAACCCCCAATCTAGCTCAGACAAAACCCTAAGATCAGCTACTATGCTCACTAACCGAAAAGGGATGAGCGACTTCTTGTTGTTATAGAAGCAGCTGAAAATGATGTATAATACAAGTCGCCGCTCATGATGTCTCGCCAGGCCAGTGGTGGCTCAATAGAAAAGTTACTATCATCCTAACTAAGCTAGGAAATTGGAAAGGTAGAATGCTCAGGAGGAGGCAAGTCTAACAAGACACACGCATCGGCTCTGCTGACTAACTGTAGGGTGATCCACCAACTGACAGAGGAAAGCTCAGTGATGATAGCCCAATCCAATGGAATAGGTCCCAACTCGAAGCCAACAAAGTGAAAGGTCCCGATCTCCTCAAACCATCTCTTGACTAATGCCAACACTAGATGTCAATTCAGGTGGGTAGCCTATAAGCCCATGAATGCACCGAACCCAATCTCTAATAAGAAAGCACAGTAGGATGGAGCGGCCCACTACATAGTGACAAACACTTGGTGGATAGCCCCTCTGAAGGAGGTATGTATGCGAGGAGGAGGCAAATGCTGTCTAGAGTATACGCTGGGGTGATAAGCTAAATCCCCCAATGGTGGAATGTCCGAAATCTCCAAATCACTAAGATCAGCATCTGTTTGTCTATGTCGAGAGGAGGCCCTCCTGTAGCCAATCACCCAATCGTCAAGGCCCGGTACCTCTTCCTCTACATCCATCTCCTCCTCAAAGGCCTGCTTAACTGGAGGGAAGGGGTCGATTGGAGGTCCACTCCCCCTTTCGCTCTGACTGGAGGATACCCAGCTAATAGACCTCTGATTACCTCTGGAATGGCTGGAACTACTGGCAGAATTCGTGCGAGCCCCTTTCCCAAATCAGAGTCTCCTCTCCCAATCGTCATCGCCTGCATCTGCCATCTTGAAGATCAAGGTAAGAATATCGACATATGGTAAGTATAGCTTAAAAAGGTAAAAGAGATAACCAAAAACAAAAAAGGAGAAAGAAGAAAAGAGAAAAATGAAAACGATTTCAAATGATAAGTCAAAATGAATTTCCTACCCATTTCGATTTCAAAAATTTAGGTTTCAAGTCAAAATGAATTTTCTATATGTTTTGTCTTCAAAAATGTCAAATTTCGAGTCAAAATGGATTTCCTACACATTTTGATTTTTAAAAGTCAAGTTTAGAGTCTAAATGAATTTCTCATACATTTTTGTCTTGAAAAATGGTCAAGTTTTGGGTCAAAAAGAATTTCCTCTACGTTTTGTTTTAAAAAAAAAAAATTCAAATATTAAGTTAAAATGAATTTTCTGCACATTTTTGTCTTCACAGGTTAAGTTTTGAATCAAAATGAATTTTCTATACATTTTGTCTTTAAAATTTTTATTTCGAGTCAAAACAAAATTTTCAAACATTTTGCCTTCAAAAAAGCCAATTTCAAATCAAAGCAAATTTCCTATACATTTTGTCCAAATGGTTTTTAATCCAAAGTCAAAGGATCATGTCAAAATCAAGTTTAAAATTTTTTCTATTAAAGTCTATTTTAAGTTCCTTCCTCAAAAAGATTTCTATTCCAATCAAGTTTTAAGACTTTCGAAAAATCCTTTTCCTTCAAAACCTCTTGTTCAAAAATCAATTCTCTAATAAATTCTCAAGTTTTCAATCCTTTAAAAGTTCTCATCAAATTCCAAGGTTTCCAATTTCAAAATGCATTTTCAAAAATTTTCTAAGTGTTTCTTCCAAAAGTTTTCATTCAAAATTCCATTTTTAAAATTTTGTTCATAAGTTTTTCTCCCATTAGTTTTAGGGCCCCCGAGTTTCTCGGGGCCTTCTCTACCAAAAAGGCCCCTCTCAAAGGTTTTACATATTTTATCTTCAAAAAGATTTCATTTCAAAAAATTCTCTAACTCTTTCCTTGAATTTCCAAAAAAAAAAAAATTCAGCGGAGTTTCGTTTAAAAATGATCCCCACAACGCCCACAACACTACAACAAAACACAAACTATACACTTCGCAACATCACAATCATATGACACTAACACCTGTGCACGTTTTCAATGTTTTAAAATTTTCAAAAACATCTTGCTCTTTTCAAAACTTGACTTTTTTTCAAATTGTCACAGAATTTCTCATAATCATTTCAAATATTTTCTAAAATATTTTCACATTTTTCTAAATATTAAACTCTAATAATTTCACCAACTTCCTAATTTTCTCTATTTTTTTCAAGTATTTTCTATTTTTAAAAAATTCAAAAATTCAAAAAAGTTTTCAAAAAATCATGAAACTTCATAAGGTTATTAAAAACATTTTTCTAAGCACATAGTACAAAAATCTAGCCAACAAACTCAATACCCAAAAACTGTAGGAACAAATCCCAAATTCCTGCAGAAACCCTCTTCACATAAACATGTAAAATTGCTTAAATTCAATCAAACAAGCATCAAAACGAAAAAATAACTCCACCAAAGTGTTCAAAAACACATCAAAGCATCGATTTCAACTATTAGCACGACTCAAACGGAGTTCTATACATCAAAATCAACATAAAACCAAAAACTCATCTCTTGGAGTTCTCCGGCGAAATCTTCTTCTTCGGCGACTTTTCTGGTGACGGTGAGTACTATTAACTCTGGTTGATCCCCATGTTGATTTTGATGAGAACAAAATCATGTGGTTATTATTTAATGATTTCAATTGAGTGTGCAGGTTACATTATAATCATTTGATAATAAGAAAAATAATTTAGTTGATCGGTTGAGTATCCAACAAGAAGATTACTTAGGTAATCTTATTCTCCAAAAGATTAAAGATGCTTAAGGAGTTCAACAAGTATTGAAAAGAAGGGTGCAAGTATTGAAGAACTTGTGTTGACAAGCTTGTCAAGAAGGATTTGAAGGGTGATGAGTATGATGAGTTGACACATTCAACAAGTTCATCCTACAGATTGAAGATATCCAAAATATGAAGGAGATCGATAACAAGTGCTTATACCTTTTACATTGAAGACCTTGTGATAAGAAATCACAAGACTTAAAAGCTTCATTGAAGATTATGTTGAAGTCTTGAATAGATGGAAGAAGTTATATTGATTGAAGAATTCTAGAAGAAATCAAGTTGATGAAGAACAAGTAAAGAGATTGAAGATGTTCAAAGAATGATAGAAGATCAATTGAATAAAAGAGATCTCAAGTCTTGGAAGCTCTCTTGAATATTTTGAATAAGACTTGGATTAATAAAAGAAGTAATTTTGATTGAAGAACTCTACAAGTAATCAAAATGGAGTGAATTCATCTCGAAGAGATTGAAGGTGTTCTTGAAATCAACATACCTTGAAGATGTGTTTTCAAGCCTTAAAAAGCTTATTTTGATGACCCTTGAAGAACTTGAAAATAATAGAAAAGATTATATAAAACTTGCAAAAATCAAGTTTTCTGACACAAGGTGTCGACACATGGGGTTGAAGTGTCGATACATGAAGACAGTGGCCGAAATCTGAAGAATGAATGATCATGTGTCGACACATGGGGTTGATGTGTCGACTTATGGAGGCAGTGAACAAAATTTGGGGAATGCAGACTTAATGTGTCGACACATGAAAGTCAGGTGTCGACACTTGGGCTCCAACGGCTATATTTTTTTACCGTTATAACAGTGCGATCTTGCATCAAATGGTCTCTCATCTAACACCAACGGCCATAATCAACTCAAGACTATATATAGAAGATCCCTAACCCATATATGAAAAGAAGAACATAAGATGAAGTGCTAGAAAGTTAGATTTCATCTCATACATCTCATACTCTGTTTTTATTCTTTTTTTTTTGGAGGGGGGGGTTCTTAAGTAAGCTGAAAATTTGTTTATCTACTCTTTAAGAGAGTGTTCAACCTTCATCTATTGTTGGGTGGGTTTGTATACTTGTAAGTTTGAGTGAAACTTGGACAAAAGCACTTGTAAGTTTGAGTGAAGCTTGGACAAAATCACTCGAGATTTTGAGAGCTTGGGAAGAGCTCTTGTAAGAGTGAACTGGGGCACTTGAAGCAAAACTAGCAGCTGTGTAAGGAAATTTTACATAGTGGAATACTTTAGAGTGGATCGAGGATGAGAGGACGTAGGCAAGGATTGGCCAAACCTCTATAAAATTTGTTTGCCTTCATTCTTCATTTCTTGCTTTGTTTTTCTTCTTTGTTCATAACACTTGCTTATATTACATCTTATTATTTACTTGTTTGGTTTTCAGTTTGATTACCCACTACTACATTTCTTAATAAGTTTTTAATTGCATTGTTTACTATTAATTTCATAAAACTCAATTCACCCTTCCTCTTGGGTTGCCTACTTGGGCCAACAATTGGTATCAGAACTTGTATTCCTGCATTTGGCTTAACATCCTAGGAATTAATCAATGGCAACCAACTTTGGAATCTCTTCAGGTGAGGGTCAATCCACCAATAAACCACCTATGTTTAATGGCACCAATTACAACTATTGGAACAATAGAATGATAATATATATTCAATCCGTTGATTATGAATTGTGGAGGATTATAGTAAATGGTCTCAAGACTCCTACTAAGAGAGTTGAAAAGGTTTATGTCCCTAAGCCCGAGTCCGAATGGGATGAGGATGATTTGAAAATGTTGCAATTTAATGCTAAAGCCATGAACATTTTATATTGTTCCCTTGATCCTAACAAATTTAATCGTATCTCTACTTGTGAATCGGCTGAGGAAATATGGGATAAACTTAAGGTAACCCATGAAGGTACTAATCAAGTCAAGGAATCTAAAATCAGTGTTTTAGTTCATAACTATGAATTGTTTAAGATGAAATCGGATGAGTCTATTACCAAAATGTTTACAAGGTTTACCGATATTATTAATAGTTTGAAATCTCTTGGAAATGTGTATCCTAACAATGAGCAGGTAAGAAAAATCTTGAGGTCATTGCGAAAGACTTAAGAAGCTAAGATCATGACAATTCAAGAAGTAAATGACCTCAACACATTGCCTTTTGAAGAATTCTTGGGCTCCTTCATGACATATGAGCTTACTAAAAAGCAATATGCCCAAGAAGAGGAAGAAAAGAAAAAAGAGGTCAGTGGCATTCAAGTCCACCAGCCAAGAAAAAGAATCAACAAACGATAAGAATGATGACGAAGACATTGCTCTCATCACATGAAAATTCAAGAGGTTCATGAAGAAGAAATGGAAAGGTGGAAAAAAGCATGAAGCTAAAGGAGATTCTAGTAAAGAATCAACCATTATCTGCTTCAAATGTAACAAGCCTGGACATTTTAAGTCTGAATGTCCACAACTGGAAAAGAGATGGAAGAATAGCAAATGAGTAAAGGCTCTAGCTACAAAATGGAGTGAAAGTGAAGATTCAAGCTCGGATGAATCTGAAACCAAGGAAATGGTCAATCTATGTCTAATGGCTCATGGAGATGAAGAAGAAAATGAGGTAACAAATTTTGATTTTACATTTGATGAGTTACAAGATGCTTTTGATATATAGTTGCCGAATTTAAGAAATCTAGTATAAAGAATAGAATGCTTAAAAAGATGATTGCTTCTCTTATAAAAGAAAATGAAGATTTACAAGATGAAAAAAAGATTTTGAAAAAAGAAAATTCTGTTTTGAAAGACAAAGTAAAGGATTTAGAAAAATCTCTTGCAAAGTGTGTTGATGGGAAAGAAAATCTTAATGTTATGCTTGATAAACAAAAGTACTCTCTTGACAAGGCTGGAATAGGTTATAATCCTTTCAAGAAGAAAAATATTTTCAAAAATTATTTTGAGGCCCCCTTGATAAAACCTCAAATTACTTGTTTTTATTGCCATAAGAAAGGTCATCCTGCAAATCAATGTTTTGCTATGCAAAAATTATATACTCCTAAAAAGGCTTTGGTTCCAAAAGGAATATTGAATACTAACCCCCACTACAAGAAAATTGTTCTTTTTCGACATTTATTTTGCGGCGATTTGAAAAACTATCACAAAAAGCAATTTTTTCCGACACATTAAAAAAAGCATCGGCATTTTTCGGTAATCCCCATCGTTTGAATTGCACGCCATATTCTAATTGATTAAATTGTGTTGTTTCAAATAAGACAGAAATTAAAAAAATTTCTCAAATCCGTTTTTGCTCTTGTCAAGACGCTCAAATATCTTTTCAATCCCCCTCTATATTTTCTCTCTTGCTCCCACGCAAACTGTCTGCCCCCTTGGGCAGTTTCGCCCCTTTCCGATTTTTCTTTGGAGCTGCTGACCACCGTTGATTGCTAAAAGCCACCACCGCCACCCAATCTCAAAGAACAGGTAAGGTTAGTTTCTCCCTTTCTCTGTGGGCGTCATTTTCTACTTTTCCCTCTTTCTACGGTTGATGATTTTTCTTTTGCTTTTTTAGACCTCACATCATCCCCACCGAACTCAAACCTTTTGAATTCCTTGTCCAGAATCTTTATTATAATTCTATATCTCTTGCTTCCTATCCGATTCTCAGATATTGTTTGTTTGCAAAAGTTGGGGTTTTGTTTCGAATTGACTTTTTCTTCATTTTGCTCTCAACTTCTTCAATTTTTCTTCACCCTCATATTTCTTCCATTTTCTTCTGGGTTCCTAATTGTTTATGTGTTCTATACTCTTTTTCTAGTAATTTTAAAATTTTTTCTGGGTTTCTTCAATCTTCTCTTCTTAGCTTTACTTTTATTGATCAACGTCTTATGTGGTTTGATTTGAAAACATTCTCTGGAGTGTTTGGTTCATGCATGGTGTCTTATCTACTTTTGTATGCAAGTAGATAAGGGTCAGGGTGCATTCTGCTTTAGCCTAACGTTGTGGGAAACATGAAAGGTTGTGTAGCAAAGGTGTCAATACATGTATATATGTATGTATGTATTTGTAAATGTCTATACGCCCATAAGTACATATAGTTTTATATGTATAAACTTTTTTCGTAGGTTATTTTAATGGTTGTTGTTTCTGCAATTCTTGGAATTCAATTGTAACCTGATCATGTGGTGCTTGATTTGAGGAACTTTGGGCGCAACAATGATGGAGATTGTGGGAGAAGAGTGTAGTGGTTGAAGTAATATCTTGGGAGCCAAGTTCCTTCAATATTTATATCATAATTTCTTGGTTTCTCTCTCTCTCTCTAAATTTTTGGTCATTCCAATGTTTGCATTTGTCAATTATGAAGCATGTTGGATGTCTATTTTTTGCTAGTCATTATAATTTTTTCCTTTTGCACCACCAAACCCAGAAGCCATGTAGCGTCGTGCGAAAGAGCTCCATTGAAATGGTATATAATGAAAGCCTCCGTGTTTAAATTTTACACAATTATAAAGGAAAATGGGTCAATGTATGAGCAAACAAAAGATATGGTTGTTGCGCGGGATTAGTGACAAGGCCAGAAATAATGAACTTGGTTATGGATGTATGTAGGACCTAAGGGAGTAGAAAACAATGTTGATTAGTAATTTTGGATTTTTAGAGGGTAAATATTGGAAATAGTTTTATAGAAAATTCTACAATGAATATAAGAGCTGAAAATACAATGCTTCGGTTATCATGGAAAGCACAAATTGGGAATGACTCTACTAGCAATGTTTACCCTGGATGTTTGGTGTTCCGCTACAACAAATCTGATTTGCCATTATGCTCTGTCTAGGCAGTATCTTTTGCCTATGTTTTTTTTTTCTTCAACTGTAGGCTTTTTGTGTCGCTTACATCCTCGACTTATTCCTTTTAGCTTTATTATTTCTGTACTTCTTTCAACAAGAGCCCCACACGACTTAAAGAAGCAAAAGAATCTTAATTGCTGATGCCTAGGCAAGTTTGGAATTGGCAACAAAATGTGTTTATTAGGACATGAAGGGTTGGCCTATTTAAGCTGTGATTCTTAGCATATATGTCTGGAGGACAATAGATTTAAGGATGTGGATTCAACTTTTGGTTTGTGTAACATAGATTTTCTTTCTTTCTTTCTTCCTTTTTCATTTTTAAGGATGTGGATTTTATCTTCGGTATGGAGGAGGATAGATTTTCTTTTCAACTTCTTTCATCAGTTGTCTAAGTACATCAAACCATGTTCTTTGTTTTGCAGTAGCTGGCTACTGGCTGCTTCTTTTGTTGTTATAGCTTCTTTTCTATCTCTTCTTTTTTTTTCTTTTCTATTTTTTCCTACTATTATTAGACCTGCTGTTGCTGCCTTCTTTGGTGACAAGTGAGATGAACACCTCTTCAAGTTTGAGAATTATAATTGTCAAAATTATGCTCTAAAAAATTGATTATACTTCACACCTGTGCCCTGCAACTTTAAGATTATTAAATTGTTATAAGGATAGACAATGTTAAGTTTCATGTACATAATGTGAGTTGGTAGCTGGGATTTTTGTTTTTTGTGGCTGCTGATGCTACAACAATCCCATTTTCTAGCTGTGGTCTGCTGGTAAAGATGCTACAACCATTTTCTTGCTACTAGTTTTTTTGTTTCCAGCAGCTTTATTGGTGATGGGAACTTTTACAGCATCTACTGGTTGGCTGCTTTCAGCCATTATTTTTGTTCTGTTGTGTTTTATATAGTTTTTTAAGGTTTGTTCTTGATCATTTGATTTTCAGGAAGCTGGGCCTACTTATTTGTGGCAGCTATTATGCTCTCTTTATTATCATGTTGGGTTTCCTAAGGGCATTACTAGTTCTACTTTTCTTCACGTAGTAGCTATTTCATTCTAATAGCATTCCAATGAAGTAGCATTCCAGCTACTAGTTACTACTTGTTGCCTAGTTGGCCCATTCCTGTTGCTGTTGTTTGCCTAATCCTTGTGTTTTTTTTTTGCTTTTTGTAATTTTCCTATTTGTCTGATTTTTTTCCCCCTCTATCTATGAGGAGTTGTTTGATGTCTCTATTTTCCAAAATTTAAAATTTTAGCATTTAAAGACCTTGTTATCTTTAGTCAGGTCTTGTTTATTATACTCAGATTAGCTTTATTGAATCTAATTACTTTCTTATTATGCTCTTTTATTCTATCCTAGGGAGGAATTGCGTTTTGAAGACTGATAATGACTAGCGATAAGAAAATTGAGAATCATGTCATTTGTTTATTAACTATCGAGGCAGCCACCCTTGAATTTGTTTCATTCAACACACATCTGCACATGATATTAAAGAGGTTGTCTTGTTTGATGTGAAGGTACCTTGGACCATGATTTCTAACATTGAACCATTGTATTAAGCTTATTAATTTACTTATACGTGTATTAAGCTTATTAATTTACTTATACATTTTCCTTCTCTCTATGGTTTCATCGCATTTTATGCCTGCGGCAAATAAAATTGTTTAAACAGGCATGGTAAGCTTTGGAAGGATTGGAAAGTAGGAGTGAAAAGAAAGTGCTACAAGACGTGATTGACTAATGTAGAACTAATTGCCAATCATCCGCCTAGGGTTGAGAAGGATCAATGACCAATAATTGTTGAATATTGGACCTCTAAGAGGTAATTGCAAGGAAAATTTTGGAACTTGTGGATATGATTGAATTTTATTAAACACTTCTTAGTTTGGTCCATTAGTCAATTCAGATAATAATTATCCAATTGATATACTTTTTTTTTTTGCAGGTCTTAAAGATATTGAGGTAAGCGATGCTGACTTTCAGTGATTTATTTTGGAGCAATGGAGTAATTTTCATATTTTGCACTTTGAATTTCTATTTTAACATGTTGGAATGTAATCATGAAGTTTCTCATATTGGATTCGGTCACAATCACATATTTAATTTGAATACAAGAAATTTTTTATACTTCGGATTGCTAGCAAATTTGTGAAAAAAGTTCAATTAAGATAGGACTACATTGTTGATATCAACTTGGAGGGGTTTTTTCAAATCTTGATGAACTTTATGTATAAATCAAAATGGGCAATATTTTTGTCTTGAAAATTTGATTTTGCGGCATTTGTCCCGATGGTAAAACTTGGTGTGCATTGCCCAATTTTTATGGTGCGTAGCGGAAAGCGACCCCAAAGTATGCTTGTTTTAGTAGCACAACAAGAAAAAGTGTACTAAAAAGTTATGGGAATTTACGGCAACTTTACAATAAAATGTCTAAAAAGAAGCATCTTCCCGGCACTTTTTATACAAAAGTGCCACAAATAATCGGCATTAATCTTTTTGTCGGAAAATAAGTCATGAGGGTGTTCACTTTTTGGGACATTTATTATTGCCGCTACTTGTGTTGCAAAAGCCCGACATTAGTGTGAAAGTGCCGTAAAGTATTTATGACACGGGTATAGCCCACCCTATTTCAAAGTGTTGATAAAGTGCTGTAAAAAGTTTTTGCGGCACTTTTTGGACATTTAGTGGCAGTTTTTGAGCACCACAAAAAGCTAATTTTCTTGTAGTGCCCCAAGAATCTAAGATGATTTGGGTACCAAAGAGCAAAACTTGAATTGTTTTCATTGTAGGTTTGCCTACCATCCATAACAAAGAAAGACTTCTAGTACTTGAACTGTGGATGCTTAAGGCACTTGATTGGTGATATGATTCATTTCATCTCTTTCATACTAAAAGATGGAGGATTGGTGACTCTCAATGATAATAAAATTGTTTAATATGAGAAACTCCAATATATTAAGTAATCCCATGGCCACATTAACCAAGTTGGATGGTGATAACAAAGGTACTCCTCTTGACACTAGAATTTATAGAAGCATGATTGGCTAATTACTTTTTTGACTGCAAATTAGACTAGATATCATGTTTTGTTATGTTCTAGATCTCATTATGGCTATTAAGAGTATTGAGCATGTGCAATCTTTAATTTGATTGATTTTGTTGATATATATGCTATGTATTTTATGTTGAGCATGAGCAATCCATTATCTTGAATGCTTAGGCTGTTATATACATTTGATAATGCATAAGAATATTTTAAAATAAATTATATGTTTATTTGCTGCATTTCATGGCATTCAAAAATTCATTTTTTCATTTCATAAGAAAAAGAGTCAACCCCTTGGCATATTTATAAATGTGTTTGAATCTTATTTACATTAACATGTACTTACATTTTGCATAGATTTCAATCCTTACTGCTAAGCAATCTTTATCAGTTACATTTCCAAACACCAAGAATGAATTTTGCCTCTTATCCTACCTATTCAAATTTTCAAAATCAACCTTTATCTACCTAAACCTCTCACAAGAAGAAAGAAGTCAAGGAGAAATTTTTGAACAAGGAATTATGAGATATGAATGAGAAGTAAGAAGAGGAAAGGGAATGATGAATCTTCAAAGGCTGTAGAGAAAATAAGAGAAAAAGAGGTCATTGAAGAAGAGAATGATTAGCTGAAAAATGATTTCTATCTTGAGAAGATATCTCCAAAGAAAAGGTCACTTTGGCAACATATATGTTGATCCATACGGCTGAAACTAAGAAGGTCTAGCTTATAAAAATAATCTTGTTAAAGATCTTTTAAATTCTTGAGAATGGATTTTGAAAGAGGAAGTGAAGAAGAAATGATGTCAAGGACCAATGAGCATAATCAGTCTACTCTAAAGAGAATGAAGAAATAAATGTTTGGATTTTGAAGCAATAAAGAACAAGAAGTGAATATCATTTTGAGAGGGAGGAAATTTCAAACAGGGCTAGACCTTCTAGAACTTTTAAAGCTGCAAGGCAGTTATATCAAATCATTCCTAGCACTGGATAGGGGCAATATGATGTATTGATGAATATGATAAAAAAGATGAAGAAACATTAAGAAGAGATGTTCACAAAAATCAACATAAAGGAGGATAATGGAGAATTTAGATTGATGAGCTTAGAGAAGAAAGTGAAAGAGGATATTTTATAGATCACCACTAAGCATATTAGGAAGCATATTGCCTTGATTATTGGAGATAACTACAAACCTCTTTACCTTGCAGCAGCGCCAAAAACAAAGGACTCCACTGATGACTTGAGTGGATCTTGTAAGGATAGTAGCACTCCATCACAATCTTCTCAGCCTCCACCAAAAAAATCTGAAGAGTTTACTTATCTAGCACAACAAGCTAAATATCCTATTGGCAAATAACCACTTGTTGAAAAACAACTGACAGCCCCTTCTACCAAGCAATATTCTCTTAGGCCTATAACTTCAATCTCCACATTCTTCAATACTACTGAAGAACCCAGCTTCCTTCATCAAAATTGGCATGAGCATACATCATCATCATATATTTACATATTTTGAATGATGGTAACTTGTTTAGCATATCTTTATATGGATGCCTATGCTATGATGGTTTAACTATCTTGATTTTGATGATTTGATAAATTTATTGGTTAGTGTTCTCACAATACGTATAATTCTATTTTAATATTTTTACTATTGTACCTCTCATAAATTTCTCATAAATTCTTTTTGATAAGTTGACAAAAAGGAAGAGAACTATTGTATGCCATAGCAATGAGAAATCATCCATTAAGGGGGAGAGATAATCTATATGAAGATAGGGGAAAATATTTTTTTGAAAAAAAAAAATCTGAAATATGAATAAATATTTTCTATTCTAAATTTGCATTCTATTTTGTTGTTCCTTTTTGACTAATTGACAAAAAGGGGGAGATATACACTATGAAAAATATATGAATTTTATGTGCAAAGAGTATACTTATTATGAAGTAGTAAGAGGGAGTATTACAAGAAGCATGTTCCTTTAAATTCTTTAATCCTTATACTTCATTTATATTAAGCTTAATTACATATATTTTTAAGGTTTTGTCATCATCAAAAAGGGAGAGATTGTTGACTCAAGTTTGATCCCCATGTTGATTTTGATGATAACAAAAACCATGTGGTTGTTATCTAATGATTTCAATTGAGTGTGCAGGTTACATTATAATCATTTGATAACAAGAAAAATAATTTAGTTGATCTGTTGAGTATCCAACAAGAAGATTACTTAGGTGATCTTATTCTCTAAGAGATTAAAGATGCTTAAGGAGTTCAACAAGTATTAAAAAGAAAGATGCAAGGATCTTATAATGATTCAAGAAGTTATTCAAAAAAGCAAAGCACTCAAGCAAGATCATTTGAAGAGTTTTCAAGTTGACATGGAATCAATTCTTGAAGACCGAAGAGCTAACACCATGCAAATATGGTAGACACTATGAAGACCCTTGATTCTCATGGCCATATCAATTTACAAAAGCATCATGTAACTTAAACACGTTGTCTTCAAAGCATTATGATGAAAGCATAAAAGAAAAGGGGAGTAAGTTTCTGCTTATCACATTCGAAGATATTGAAGAACTTGTATTGAGAAGCTTGTGGAGAAGGATTTGAAGGGTGATGAGTATGATGGGTTGACACATTCAACAAGTTCATCCTATAGATTGAAGATATTCAAAAGATGAAGGAGATCGGCAACAAGTGCTTATACCTTCTACATTGAAGACCTAGTGATAAGAAATCACAAGACTTAAAAGCTTTATTGAAGATTATGTTGAAGTCTTGAATAGATGGAAGAAATTATATTGATTGAAGAATCCTAGAAGAAATCAAGTTAATGAAGAACAAGTAAAGAGATTGAAGATGTTTAAAGAAGGATAGAAGATCAGTTGAAGAAAAGAGATCTTAATTCTTGGAAGCTCTCTTGAAGATTTTGAATAAGACTTGGATCAATAGAAGAAGTAATGTTGATTGAAAAACTCCACAAGTAATCAAAATGGAGTGAATTCATCTCGAAGAGATTGAGGTGTTCTTGAAGTCAACATACCTTGAAGATGTGTTTTCAAGACTTAGAAAGCTTATTTAGATGACCCTTGAAGAACTTGAAAACAATAAAGAAGATTGGACAAAACTTGCAAAAATCAAGTTTTCTGACACAAGGTGTCGACACATGGAGTTGAAGTGTCGACACATGAGGACAGTGGCCAAAATCTGAAGAATAGATGGCCATGTGTCGACATATGGGATTGATATGTTGACACATGGAGGCAGTGAACAAAATCTCAGGAATGCAAAGTTGATGTGTCGACACATGAAAGTTAGGTGTCGACACTTGGGCTCCAACGGTTATATTTTTTACTGTTATAACACTGTGATCTTGCATCAAATGGTCTCCCATTTAACACGAATGACCATAATCAACTCAAGGCTGTATATAGAAGATCCCTAACTCATATATGAAAAGAAGAACACAAGATCAAGTGCTAGAAAGTGAGATTTCATCTCCTACATCTTATACTTTGTTTTTATTCATTTGGAAAGGTTCTTGAGTAAGCTGAAAATTTGTTTATCAAATTTGTTCATTATACAACCTTCATCACTTGGGATTTTGAGAGCATGGGAAGAGCTCTTATAAGAGTGAATTGGGCACTTGGAGCAAAACTAGCAACTGCGTAAGGGAATTTTACATAGTGGAATACTTTCGAAAGGATCGAGGAAGAGAGGACGTAGGCAAGGATTGGCTGAACCTCTGTAAAATTCGTGTGCCTTCATTCTTCATTTCTTGCTTTGTTTTTCTTTCTTG
The DNA here is from genome assembly GCA_033060915.1 of Euryodendron excelsum. Taxonomy (NCBI): domain Eukaryota; kingdom Viridiplantae; phylum Streptophyta; class Magnoliopsida; order Ericales; family Pentaphylacaceae; genus Euryodendron; species Euryodendron excelsum. The sequence goes on along the minus strand of CM065382.1, from coordinate 26,796,415 downwards.
CTCATAATACTTGCTTGCATTGCATCTTATTATTTGGTTGTTTAGTTTTCAGTTTGATTACCCACTGCTACATTTCTTAATAAGTTTTTAATTCCATTGTTTGCTATTAATTTTATAAAACCCAATTCACTCCCCTCTTAGGTTGCCTACTTGGGCCAACAAATACCTCAGGCTACTCTTTGAGGTCCCCAAATGTCACTCTTTCAATGTCCAAGTCAATCCTCTTACAATGGCTCTCAAATTTTTGAAATATCTTTCAAAACCCGTAAAGCTTCAAATCTAAAATGTGGCTGCTTTTAATCTCAAACCTAGCACCACTAGTAGTGGTGCCAAGGCAAATTTAAGCCAGGAGCCACTCCTAGTGGCGCTAGTGTCAAGTTATAGGCAGCTTTGCTTTTTTCCTGCCAAAACTCGATTTCAAATGCCCCCTTGGGCCGGATATCCATTTTTAAGCTCGAATCCTCACAAAATTTCCCAAGTTCGTCCCTTCGATCACCTCGCGATCAACATGAGACTCTTACTTTATCATTTTTTGTCTTCGATAAGCAAAGACATAAAAAGAGAGACAGCTATGATCACCCTATTTTTGCCCACTTGGCAATCTCCGGTCCAACCGGACTCATATTCGAATTGACATAGACATATTCATGTTCAAAATCAACTTTTCAAACTCAATCTAATCGATCAATTGCTTCGCCGGCCCGCTGGGCTCAATAGAGCCAAAATGACCAAAATATCCTTGTAGCATTGCTCAGTAGTCCAATTCCAATTGGTATGTCTTCTTAGAGATAGTAAGTTCCCGTTCAATCTCAAATTCAATTTCAAGTTCAATTCCAATTTAAATCAAATCTGGCGCGCTTTCAAGAAAGTTAATCCCTCAAGTGATAACCATCTAATTCGGCACGTTCTTTTAAAAAAACTCTTTGAAACAGTAAGTCCCTTCAAACCCGTTAACCGGGATGGAACCCAAGTCCCTGAGATGGTAGAACGGTCCACCTTTGGCGCCTGTTAGCCCGCCAATAAAGAATGTCCGTTATTCGGCACATCTTTCGAAAAATTAATTCCTCAAACAATAAGTCCTCCTAGTAGTTTTTCAAGATCAGGCAGTCACTGGAATGAACGCAAACCATTAGAGTGGCAGAAACACTCGTAAATATCGCAACCATCAAAGTGACGGAAACACTCAGAAACAGGTCGACATTAGGAATTGCTAATAAACCCCCTATGTCACGAGACTGAATTCGCCTCTTGGCCGTGACACGTTTACCAAAGGACGAGATACCTTTGGAAACCAACTCATCATAGACAGTTAAAGTGGCAGAAACACTCAAAGCCCAGGTTAACACAAGCGCCTACTAGCCCACTTCGGTGAAAAATGACAAAACTACCCCTTGGGCCATTTTCAACACACTTCTTGAGAACGTACTTAATGCCTCAGAGCGGTAAGTTCACCTTTCCAAGATCGTCCCAAAGATGATCCAGTATGTTCAAATGTTTTCTAGTCGGCTCCAGACTAATTTCGGGACCATTCGGTTAAAATGACCATTTTACCCCTAGACATTCGAGCGCTTCTGGGAATCACACTGGCTCTGGGTATCAAACCGGTAACCTCTCGAGAGTGCTTTTAATAGTATTCTCGACATTCCAATACTTTTTCGAATCATTTCGAGTCTATTCTGACAAACCCGGTACAAAAGAACCGTTTTACCCCTGGTAGGCCGGTCGCCTTTCTGACCACATCGGCTCTGGGTATCAAACTAAAACTCTCTCGAAACACTCTGGATAGTGATTCCAACCTTCAAGTCTGCTCATGAGTCATTCCGAGTCTATTCCGGTGGTTTTTCGGTCTAATTAACCATTTTGCCCCTACTACCTTGGTCGACAATTTTGACCTTTTTCTTTAAGTCTATTACTCCTGGGACACTATTTCAAGGGATTCTACCCATTTCTGGCCTTCTGGACCATTCCCGGCCTTTCAGAACATTTTTGGACCTTCCAGAGTTACTTTTAGTGGAGCCAAGCCAAAAAATACATGGTAGTCACTAGGATAGGTGCTTAAATCTTCTACCTTGCGTATCAATGGTCGAAGATATGTTTTTTGCCGCCTTAAAAGGTTTCCTAACTGGCTGGCGCCAGTTAAAAAATGGCTTGGCGCCACTGTAACAGGCACCAGGTCAATCTTTTGTCTATAAACATGGAGCCTCCCATTGTGTGAAAAGGGTCGGCAATCTAAGTCTAGAAACTCCGTCTCTCGATATACAGACCTTGAACTCTCTCCAAACCTTAGTTTTCTTAAGCTTCTTCAAACCCTAGCCCCCAAACACTTTAACCCTAGCATACATACACTCAATACACTCCTATACAAGTCTCCAAGTTGACCATTGAAGACTCAAGGTGCTGCAATCTCAAAGCTCTTAAAGATCAAAGCAAAGTAAAGCAAATAAAACAAGCAAATCAAAGAAGACACAAGGTTGGTTTTCTATTTAGGTTTATGTAATTCCCCCCTCTCTCTTCTCTCTCCTAACCCATTTGTGTTTTCTTCTATTTTAATGCCCTATCTTTTTTCCCCATTTCTTGCATGCTTGAAATAAGGGAATCCCCGATTCATGTGTAGGAAGAATGGTTGAAAGTCACCGTGTCGGGGGCTTTTTTCTAATTCAACCTTAGACCATGTGGATTTGGCCCCCTTGATTATATGGTGAAGCCTAAACCTTGTATATTCACGACCCTACTTGCCTTATGCATATTATATTCATATATCTCTTCAAAATTATTTTCTAAAATTGTTTCAAAACTTGTATCAAAATATTTTACAAAACTTGCATTAGAAATCTTCTCTTTCAAACTTGGTTTTGAAAATCACGATCTTAAGATGATTCTAGTAACTCCATGGTTAGGATTGTTTTAGAAAAGTGTTACATAAGTTTTGAGTATAAATTCTAAATTGTTTTTGTCCAAATCACAATCTTAAGGTGATTCTAGCTATTCCATGGTTAAGGTTGCTTTAGAAAAGTGTTATATTTCAAGTGACCAACATGGTCCATATTTCCAAACCCTTGTTCTTTTCAAAATCACAATCTTAGAATGGTTCTAATCTTCTTATGGTTAGAATCATTTTAGGGAAGTGAGATATTTTTAGAGGCTTGCAAAACTCCACATTCAAATCCCTTTCCAAATTGTTTTTCAAACTTACTTTCTAAAACCTTTTTTTAAATTCTCTCCAAAATCTCTTTTCAAATCCACTTTCTAAAACTTCTTTTCCAATACACTTTCTAAAAACTTTCTTCAAATCTCCTTTCTAGAAATCCTCTCTTCAAAATATCCACTTTCTAAAATCTCTTTTCGTTGAAATCCAAGTCAAACCTTAGAATCCATGATTAAGAAACTCTAATTCCTCTTTTGAAGTTTTGATTTCCTATTTTGCCTCGAAACATAGATTTCCAAAACTCCATTTTTTACATCAAAATCATAGGTGTCCTAAACCTCTTTTTCATGTCAAATCATATTTTCTAAATCCAAGTTTTCCAAATCTCATCCTTTCCAATTCCATGTCAAATCTAATCTTTCGACTTAGGAAACCAAATCCCATCTCCAATTTAGGAAACCAAATCCAATCCTCTGCTTTTGGAAACAAAATCAAATCATCTCTTTTTGGAAATAAAATCCAATCTTTTATTTTAGGAAATAGAAATCTAATCTTTCCTAATTCTAACCTTTCCTAATTCTATTCCTTTCCTAATTCCATACCTTTTCTAAATCTCAACTTTCTAAATTCTAAATTCTAAATTATAAAATCGTTCTTAAACTCAAATCTCTCTTACCTTCAAGTATTTCCACTCAAACTTTCAAGTCTTTCTTAATTTCAAATCTTTCTAAGTCTAAACCTTTCTTAAATTCAAAACTTTCCAAAATTAAAACTGTCCTAAAGTGGAACTTTCCTAATATGAAACTTTCTTAAAATGGAAATTTCCTATTTTTGAAACTTTCCTAATTTCAAAATTTCCTAAATTCAATCTTTCCTAAACTCAACTTTCCAAATTTTCTAAATCAAACTTTCAAGTCAAATCTTCTCCAACCAATCTAAGTTTTTCTAAATCAAATTAAATCTTTCCTAAACCCTATTCTAAGTTTTCTAAAACCAACTTTCTAAAATCAAACTTCTTAAGTTCAAATCAAGTCCTTCTAATCCAATTGCATGTTCCAACTTTAGGTAACCTAAACCTTAGGAGGCCTAAGCCCTAGTTCAACCCTAAAGTTAGGAAGCTTCAACCCTTTTCTAAAACTCCTTTCCAAACCAAGATGGTTTTCCAAATTCAAACTTCAAAAATATTTTCAAAACTCAACTCTATCTTTCCAAATCTAGTCCAAGTTTTCTTTCAAAGATCAAAACCCCTTTTTCAAGTCTAATCCTAAGTCTAGGTTCAATTTCAAATCAAATTTCAATTTCAAATCTTCTATTCCAAGTTTAAATCAAATCTCCTTTTCAAATCAAATCCTTTCAACACCTCAAAGTGTCTATTTTCAAATGGACTCTTATCTGAACTACGACTAACCTGATTCCCAACAAGGGGATATGTAGGCAACTCTCATGGGTGCAGTCATAACCTTTTTTAAATTTCTATTTTCACAACTCGTTTAAAGTTTCCATTCCTCTTTTCTAAGTCTTCTATTCCAAAATCTTTCTAAAACTATAATCTTTTTCAAATCTCTAATTCTACAATATTTTTCAAATTTCAACTTCTTCTTTTAAATTTCAAATCTTTTCTTCAAATCTATTTCTAAAATCAAACTCTTTTTCTTGCACTTGCATATCATGCATCATTCTTTTTCAAAAAAACAAAAAAAAAAAACTCCTTTCAAAGTAGATAGTAATTGGACATTTAATGATTAAAGATTCTAAATGAGTGAACCTAAGATGAATAGACATATAGGTACCGCAAGGGCAGGATAGGGTGATAGCTTAGTGCCTCTTCCCTATACGTAACCAACCCTTGGACCACAAATCCTTGTTTTCAAAGACCAAAATGGAGTTATTTTCTAAAAGGGCTTAAATCTTTCTAAAAGTTGTCAAACAATATGTTTTTCAAAAATCCCTCTATTCAGAAAATTTTTCAAAACCTTTTCAAAAACCCTAAGTGTAATCTTCGAATTGTGCTTAGTTTTAGGTGACCTAACTCACCTTAATTAAGTTAGGTGGCGACTCAAAATATTTTTCCAAAAGCCCTTGATCAAATCAATTTTCAATTCAAACCTAGTCACACTCGACCTTCTAGGAGGATGAGTTCTAACAAGTGAGCAATGTGTTTTTTTCACTTGTCTTTTTCGAGTGAGAAAAATTGGGGTGCAACAAAGAACTCACAACCCTAAGGTGCCCCTATTCCTTTTATGGTTAGGGATTCCAAGGGAAGGTGATACATTAAATAAAACCTCTAAGGTTGTCCATATTAGGGTTCCAAAACCCCAAGTGTTTTTCAAAGGCCCTTTTAAAAAATGATTTTCAAACATCACATTCTTGAAGCAACCCTAATCCTTCCATTGTTAAGATTGGTTAAGTATAAGTGAGATATTCAAGAAGGTTCTATAACCCTAAAGTTTTAAAAACCAAAAAAGAAGTTTCTAGCTCCTTTTCCAAACATGTTTTCAAAACTCATAGCCTTAAAGGAGTTTAGTTCTTCAATGACTGACCTTCTAAAAGAAATGAAATATCAAACATGCCTTTCAATAAGGAATTCAAAAACTACTTTCAAAAGATTTTCGAAGACATGTTCACAAGAGCATTTCCAATCCCAACTCTACCTCCAAAGTTTTCAAAACAAGACTTCAAACCATTTTGAAATTTCCTTGAGTTATTCCAAAACCTTTCCAAAACTCTCTTGAGTTGTTTCAAGAACATTTCAAAACTCGCATGAGTTAATTTCAAAAACATTTAGAAACATCTTCAAACCCAATTTAAAAAATACTTCAAACATCTCAAGTTTTATCTCAAATGCATTTTTCTAAACTCTCAAGTTCTCTTTTTCCAAAGACCTCAAAGCATCTTCAAACCTTGCCAAAGACCTCAATGTGTTTTTAAAGTATTCAAAAGACCCCAATGTGCCTCTTTTCTATTGGGGCCTTGCCTGAATTACGAATGACCTGATTCTCGCCAAATGAGATACGTAGGCAACCTAAAATAGTGCGGTCATAACTTTTATTTTAACTCAAGTTCCCTTTTTAAAAGTTTTCATCAAGTCAAAATTTTCATCCCAAATCACTTCAAAATTTCCATGTCTTCAAATGTCTATTCTCAAAACTTGCATCATTCATGCAAAAAGTGATGACCAAACCCATTTTTCAAAATTCTAAAGTGGATATTAGTAACCGGTTATTTAAGTGAGTGAATTAAAGGTGATTAGACATATAGGTACCGAAAGGGCGGGGGAGGGTGATAATATTAGGATCTGTTCTCTGCACGTAACCAAGCCCCATACCATAGATTTCTATTTTGAAGACCAAAATTGGAGTCACATTTTCAAAAGGGCTTTCAAAAGGTTTTTCAAACCTCTTTTTCAAAAACCTTCTTAAAAGAATGTTTTTAAAATCTTTTCAAAAAATCTAAGTTTAGTCTTCTGATTACACTTAGTTGGCGACTCCTATTTTTTCTAAAAAGCCCTTAATCAAATCAATTTCAAGTTCGCACCTAGTCGCACTCATTTTTCTAGGAGGATAAGTTCTTACGAGAGAGTACCATGCTTTTTCCTGAGCCAAGAGGGCTTGGTTCCAAAAAACGGGGCGCGACAAGTGATGTATTCAAAATGGCCACCAAGGTCCATATTAGGGCTTCAAAACCTTAATTTGTTTTTCAGAATCACAAACTTAAAATGATTCTAGCCTTTTTCATGGGTAGGGTTGCTTTAGGAAAGTGAAACATTCAATGGGACTTTCAAAGTCCAAATTAGGGTTTTGAATCCTAAACATCCTTTTCAAAATTTTACTTGTCATCGTCACTATTTCATTTTCTAAATTGCATATTCAAGTATTTTTTCAAAAATTGGTCCAAGATTTGTTTTCTTGAAGCCTAAGTCAAAACCCTGATTTTTGGAAGCTCTCTTTGTCCCCTAAACCTTATCTTACATCTTTGTATTCATTACATTTTGAATTGCATCAAAATGATTTTCAAAATCCTTGTTACATTGTACTTTTCAAAACGTGCATAACTCTCTTGAGTTGTTTTTAAAAAAGTGCCATATGAAATCATATTTTTTCACATAATATCTTTCACATGAAATCATAAGATTTTCAAATCTAATCTTACCATTTTCAATTTCAAATCAAATCAAATATTTCATTTTTGGAAGCAAAATCAAATATTTTCATTTTGAAAACAAAATCAAGTCTTCCATTTTTTGAAACAAAATCAAATCTTTCCTTTTTCACATCAAATCAAATCTTTTTCTTTTTGCATAAAATTATATATTTTCATCACATAAAATCATAAAGATTTTTCACATAGAATTATAGATTTTCCAAGTGCATGCATAAAACCACTAGGGCCAAACCCTAACCTAAAACCATTTTCCAAAACCACTAAAGCCAAACCCTAACCCTAAACCACTTTTCAAAACCACCTTTTAAAACCCTAGGTCTACCAAACCCTAGTTTGCCTAACCTAGGTCACCTAAACCCTGGTTGGTCAACCTAACCCTAGTTGGTCAACCATAGGTCAACCTAACCCTAGTGGTCCAACCTTAGGTCAACCAAACCCTAGTTGTCCAACCCTAGGGCAACCAAACCCTAGTTGGTCAGCCCTAGGTCAACCTAACACTGGTTCACCCAACCAAGGTTAGATAGCTTTAATATTTCAACTCTAAATACTCCTTTCAAACCATACCTCATATCAAATGGTTTTCATAGCATGTTTCTAAAAGTGATATTCCATCTCTTTTGAGTGTCCAAACTAACTTCAAAGCCTTTTCAAATGTTATCATACCCCATTTTTAAATCCTTTCAAAAGCTCTTCACAAGTTTTTTTTAAACTTCAAATAGCTAGACAATTACTACTTTCAAAAACCATTTTTAAAATGATTTTAAAAAACTCATAATCCTAAGGGGATCTTTGTCCTTCTATGGTTAAGCTTCTCAAAGGAAAGTGACATAACAAGTGTGACCTTCCAAGGTCCATGATACGATTCCATAACCCTAAACATTTTTAAAAACTATTTTCAAAGTCTTTTCAAAAGCTCACAACCCTAAGGTGATCCTAACTCTTATGGTTAGGGTTGTTTAAGGAAAGTGATACATCAAATGAAACCTACATGGTTTATTTTAGGGTTCTTAAACCCTAAACCTTTTTCAAAACTATTATCAAACATCACATTCTTAAAACAACCTTGGCCTTCTATAGTAAGGGTTGTTCAAGATCAAGTGACATATTCAAACAAAGGAAGTTTCTAGCCCCTTTTTCTAAAAATGATTTCTAAAACTCATAACCTTGGAGGAGTTTAGTTCCCATATAACTAATCTCTAAAAGGTAATGAAACATCAATATGCCTTTCATAAGGTGTTCAAAAACTATTTCAAAAATCTTTTGCAGATAACTTCACAAGAGTTTTTGCAAGTCCAAATCCCACTTTCAAATCCCTAATCAAGTTCTCAAAACTTCCGAAACTCTTTTAAGTTATGTTCAAAAACAATTCAAAACACTTCAAATCCCATTCAAAAGCACTTTCAAAATCGATCAATTTCTATTTCAAAAACACTCCAATTTCAAATCAAAACTCTCTCGAGTTATTTCTAAATTTTGAGTAAAAAACTCTCAAGTTCTCTTTTTTGAAACAAGAGCCCAATAAGTCTTCAAAACTTTTCAAAAGCCCCAATGTGCCTATTTTCAATCGAACCCTTAGTCCGAACTACTACTAATCTGATTCTTCCCAAATGAGATATGTAGACAACCTTCATAGGCGCGATCACAACCTCTATTTCGAAATTAAGCGCTTTTCCAGAGCCAAGAGGGCTTGGGTGAAAACCGAGGTGCCACACTCATAATATTCCACCTCTCTAAGACTTCAATTGCTCAGTGGACCACTTCTACTACTGCACACCTTAAATAAGTTTCCATAAAATGGGTAAGCTAACCACGAGCTTAGTGAGTATACTAAAACCATATAAATAGAAAATATGTAAAATAGTTATGTATCAAGATTAAGCTCAAAAAACTTTTTCAAAGAACATTTCAATAAAAATCATCCACAATAAGGATATAATTTGATCTATCAATGAAAGATAGTCTTTGAAATTGGCTTAAGTACTGATGTTGGCAGAATTAGCGGCCATTCATTATTGTTAAGTAAAATAGTTATAGTACTGTTACCTTAACTATTGGCTTAACTACTGATGTTGGCGGAATTAGGGGTCATTCATTATTTTTCCAATGGTAGGGATCCTTCCCTACTAAGCCTGGAAGTGAGACATACACATCCTTGTTACGCCTAGAAGCAAGGTGAATACACTTCTCTATAAATCCCGAAAGCTAGGCAACGAGGCTTTAATAGCATGAATCCATTATTGCATTTGAGAAAAATACTTGATCCAATAACTAGAAATATTTCACAAAACCACCTTTGTAAATAAAACTATTCCATTTCAATAAAGAAACATAAGATCTCGTCTTCCATTCCTCTTTTCTAAGTCTTCTATTCCAAAATCTTTCTAAAACTATAATCTTTTTCAAATCTCCAATTCTACAATATTTTTCAAAACATAAGATAATCATAGAATAGTTAAGTTTTCAATTCATATAATCTATATACTTACCTTACAGCGATTGTCGCCTAATTCTAGATCTCGCTAATTCTTAGACAGAGCTGAAGTGGGCATAGAACTCTCTGAACCTAACACAAGTAAAAAACTATGATATAATGAGTAATAAATTCACATTCTTATATTCATGTGTTTAAATGCAAAGTCCACTTTCCATACATATGCATTATCGTAAATGCACATGGAGTGCATGGATAGGCATAACTCACCTATTCCAAGGTTTAAGAACTTCTAATCTCATTAACATGTTTTAAATAGCTAAGGATCTACTTAAAGTGATAAGATACACAAAATGTAGATTACCTGACAATGACCACCTTAACATATGTGTACTCTTTTCCTCATATCTTTTAGAATAGTAAGAATTTATATTGTAACTAGTGTTATTAGAAAATAGACTTAGAGGGCTTTAAACTAATAGGTCATATGTCTAAAATGGACTTCAGCTGAAGGAGATACACCCACTTAAATATGAACTAAATAATTTGCCAATCAGAGTTGTAGTCAACATTTTTAGGCTAATTTTAAATTGAAATCTGAATGAATCTACAATGATTTGGGTTACGAGCCTTATACAAATAAAAAGATATACAAGTCTAGTTTCAAACGCATCAAACAAAAAAAGTTTTTGATTTTTCTAGAGAGAGTTATGACCATTTTCCCAAAGTGCATCAGGCTTTCCCAAAGTGCGTTAGTGCTGACTGACAACTTATGAATTCAGCCCTAAACTACTTCAAATTCCTCCTTACCTTCTAATATATGATTTAATGCATGAATTCCTAACATGGAATTTTTTAAAGAAGATTTCTAATAAATAAATGAAAAGAATAAAACATAAGATATTATTTCTTACCAAGTATAAGGATTACACAAGTTTATCCCTTCACTTTCTCTTCCTTCTCTTCTTTTCTTCCCTTTTCTCTCTCTTTTTCTTTCACTTTCTCTCTAAGTAATTAGAATTTCTAACAAGCTCCTCAATCTTTAACAAGCTCCTCTCTTCTCTCTCCTTTATCTCTTATTCTAATTAGGACAAATAGATACATCATTCATATGGTACACACACATGCACACACCTTGTTGGTGAAGCACGCACCTAGGTGTCACAATCACAAGACACACTAACAAGCACTTCTATGACTAAGTACATGAACTTAATCACTTGATTAAGACTAATTAATCTCTACCGAAGTTAATTAATTGAGTTTAATTACAAATAAAAATGTAAAGAAATTATGAACATTAAACCATGCTAATTAAGCACCTTGATTAGGCTAATCAATACTTAATTAAATTAAATGCCACTATTAACTGCATGGATGTCACAATTCTCCTCCTCTTAAAAGAATTTTGTCCTGAAATTCACTTACCTGTCTAAAATAAATAAGGACAATAATTTCTCATGTTCCCTTCATTTTCCCAAGTAGCTTTTTCAACTGTATGACTTTTCCACAAAACTTTTATCAATGATACAGTCTTATTTCATAAAGTATGATCTTTATGATCCAACAGCTGAACTGGATCTTTTACATAAATTAAATCCTTTTTTAGCTCCACTAGTTATGCTACCAATACACGTGACAGATCTGGAATATACTTCCATTGCATTGATATGTGAAACACATCATGCAGCTATGACAATTCAGGAGGGAATGCCAATCGATAAGCTATAGTTCCAATCCATCCAATAATCTTATAAGGCCCAATATACTGTGGACTTAACTTACCTTTCTTCTTGAATCTCATAAACCCTTTCCAAGGAGATACTCATAAGAATACACAGTCACCCTTTTCAAACTCTAAATTTCTTCTCCAGTTGTCAGCATTACTCTTTTGTCTATTTTGAGCTATTTTCATCTTGTCCTGAATAATTTTAATCTTATCGGTAGTAACTTGAATAATTTCATGGCTTAATAACTTTCTTTCTCCGACTTCACTCCAACACATTGGAGTTCTACACCTTCTACCATATAAAACTTCATACAATGCCATTTCAATGGTAGCTTGGTAAAGCAAACTCTATCAATGGTAAATGATTATCCCAATTAACTTGAAACTCCAAGACACAAGCTTGTAGAATATCTTCAAGAGTCTAGATAGTACTTTCTGTGTAACATCCTATACCTTGCATTCCATCATATGCATTTGAATATGTGTTTTGTGTGCTTAATTATACTTGAGTTGTGAAATGAGTACATCTTGGTTACTTAAATTGAATAAAATTGTATAATGTCTATATTTGATTAGGGATTTTTCATTATTGGTGAGAATTAGATTTTTTATGCTATAAATGTGTTTAAATATTCTAATCAATGTGCTTAATTAAGTATATTTAATGTTAATTGTATTTTGAAACACTTTTTTGAAAAGTGATTTTGATTAGTTAAACTTAATCGTGATTAATTAGACTAATTGTTGTTTAATTAGGGTTAAGCATGATTAGTCTTAAGTAAGGACTAATTAGTTAAAGCTTGATTAATTGGTTCTTAATCATGATTAGTTTGTTAGACTAGGTATTAGTGGGAGAGTGCCACCTCACATGGAAAGACACCCCCATCTCTTTTTTAAGGGACATGTGTCCCTCTTATCGTTATTGTCTTGTAAATTATAAGACGTGTGTGTGTGTGATATGCCATGCTTCTAACATGTGATAGAGAGAGAAGAGGGAGAAGTATAAAGGAGAAAGATATTCTACAGATAAAGAAAAGAAAGAAGAAAAGAGTGTTTGATTAGAAAGAAAGTGAAGGAAAAAGCGTAGGAAAAATCTAGAAAAATTGCTAAGCCTTGAGATAAGGTAAGGAATCTCGGTATAATGATTGTTTTTATGTATTAAATTAATTGATGCATTTAGAAAGGCCCTTTTCATGCTCTTGGAATTGTCAAATTGAACTCTAGAATTAGAGACTTCAAGTTAAAGATTTAGAATCCTTTATAATGTTCATATTTTGATGTTTGAAGTCTTGTTTGAGACTTTAGAACCACACTCAAGACCTTAGGAGGCTTAGGAATGTGTTAAACTAGTTAGAAGTTACTTAAAACCCTCTTTTTTGGATGCATTATTCTAGGACCAATGTAGCGTGCCACTGCGGGGTGGAGTGCGCCTAATGGCGAAGTTCACTGGAATGAGCATGCCAGTGCAGGATGGAATACGCCTACTGGTGGAGTTCACTAGAATCAACGTGTCAGTGTGGGGTGGAGTGCGCCTACTGGAGGAGCTCATTGGAATGAGTGTGCCAGTGCGGGGTGAGTGCACCTATTGGCAGGGCTTAGTGGAATTCTTTTATTTGCATTAGAATTACCCTCTAATCTTAAATATTAGCTACAATTTGGAGACCTTTATTTTATTTTTAACATTAATTCATGCTTTTATTATGTAGGATAATTAGCTTAAATGGGTTCAAGGCTTTTTAAAGAACCAAGGTGAGTGGTGTGGACACTTGGAGATATTCCTTTCAACTTAATTTATCTTTAAATATTATTATTCTACATTTCAATGGCAAATGTATGCTTTTGACTCAAATGCTTTATATTTGACAATTTGAATTTCGTGGATATTACACTTGTGAAATGCTTTAGAAATGTGTTTAAATGTATTTTGTGTTGCACTTGGGGGTCTTAACTTGAGGGACTTAAAATAAAATGTTATATGAATGGGGGAGATGTCCCCTAGGGGCCACATGGTTCCTTATGGGTTCTACACGTGTAAGAATAATTATAGGCTTCGACTTATTGTGTCCAAAGAGTGTGAATGCATACTAAGAAATGAAGTTTATTTTAAGTATAAGTATTAGTTTATAATAGAAATGTGAATGACCCTCCACTATTTCAATGAGAAACTATTACTTTTATGCTATGCTTTTGAATGACAATGTTTTATGAATTGTCCACGGGATTAATTAGAATATATTCTTTATATCTATATAATTCATTGGGTTTTGCGCATACTGTTGATTAACATTTTAAAAATTTTGGAATAGGACCATGCCTAGAAATATTTATGTAAGTTTGCTTGAAAATGTGTTTTGGGAGATTAATGCTTTTGTTTTTGTGAAGAAGAGTGCATTTCACATTTCAAGCTACTGACCCTATGTGAATAGTTGGAAGACGTTGTCTTGTATATATATATTTTATATGGCCTTGAGGATAGGCCTATAGGTTTGTAATAATTCGTATAATGTTTTTGACTTCAGATGTGTTAAAAATGTAGGCACTTACTCTGAAGCTCGGTTTTGAATACACAATACTATATTATGCTTTCACTATTACCTATATTATAAATTATGGATGAATGCACAGGTAATCAACCAATTTCATATGTTAAGCCTTTGGTAGCTATGCTACTAGCTGGTTATGACCCTTAATCCATATCAGATGGGGTTTGGGTCGTGACATTTTAACTGTCCATCTGTCTGAGAATGAACAGTAGTACTAGATTTCAAAGAAGTTCCCATAGCATGTTACAAGCTTGGCCAAAATTTAAAAGTAAAATTGGGATCTCTATTAGAAACAACAGACATAAGTGCACCATGTAGACTAATAATCTCATCAACATATAATTGAGCATATCTGTAAAGACTAAAGGATGTCTTAATAGGAAGAAAATGAGCAGATTTAGTCAATCTATCCACAATTACCCAAACAGAATCATGCCATTTTTGAGTATGAGACAAACACGAGACAAAGTCTATAGTAATGTCTTCCCACTTTCACTCAGGAATTGGTAAAGGTTGTAGTAGACCAACTGGGCCTTGGACTTCAGTCTTAACTTGTTGACATACTAAATACTTAGCTAAAACAATATGCTATTTCACATTTGGAACTACTTGGGTGCATAGCATAAGCTGAACTTTGAGTCTCTTCAAGAATCTCTCTCTTCAAATTTGTATCATTTGAAACACACAACCGAGTCCCAAAAACCAATACATCATCTTCTTTGACAATAAAATCTATTCGGGCACGACTTTTCACTTCCTTTTAATCTTCATTAACTATAGATTTGAATTTTAAGCCTCCAAAATTTTATTCACAAGCAATGGTTTTAAAGGAAGAGTAGCTAATTAAGCTATGGTATCTCTAGCTACTAAATCAACTTTCATAGATTTTAAATCAACAAATAGATTTGTTCGAATAACTCGAAGATGTGCGAAACTCCCCAAAGACTTTCTGCTCAAAACATCTGCTACCACAGCTTTTCCAAGATGATAATTTATCATACAATCATAATCCTTAATTAAGTCTATCCACCTCTGCTGTCTCAAGTTCAATTCTTTTTATGTAACCAAATATTTCAAACTCTGATGGTTAGTAAAGATTTCACAAGTCTCCCCATAAAGATAACCTCTCCATAATTTTAGTTCAAATACAATAGCTGCTAACTCAAGATCATGTGCAAGATAATTACATTCATGAGTCTTCGACTGTCTAGATGCATATGCCACTACCTTTCCATGTTGCATCAATCCACAATGCAATCTTTGATGAGATGCATCACTGTAAATCACAAATCCTCCATTTCTAGAAGCAATAGTTAATGCAGGTGCTGAAACTAGTTTGTTCTTCAGTTCTTGAAAACTCTTCTCACATCAATCTGTCCTTACAAATTTCACCTCTTTTGTTGTTAATTAAGTCAAAGGCATAGCAATAGTAGAGAATCCCTATAGAAAATGACGATAATACCCTTCTGTAAGCACACCATTTTTGCCTGCTTGGCAGTCTCCAGTCCGTCTAGACTTGTATTCAAGTCAATATAGACGTATTCCAATCTAAATCAACTTTCCAAGTCTAATCTAGTCAATCCATCGCTTCGCAGGCTTGCCAGGCCCAAATAGAGGCAAAATGACCAAAATGCCCTTGGGGGCATTGTTCAGTCCAATTCCAATAGGCACATCTTTCCGAAGACGGTAAGTCCATTTTTCAATTCCATTTCTAATTCCAATTCCAATTAAATCCAGCACACCTTTTGAGAAAGTTGATTCCTAAAGGTGGTAAGACTCTCCAATCCGGCACGTTTCCGAGTGAACTCTTCAAAATGGTGAGTCCCTTCAAACCCGTCGATCGGAATGAGACCCCAAGTCCCTGAGATGGTAGAATGGTCCACCTTTGGCGCCGGCTAGCCCACCAATGCAGAAATGTCTGTTTCAGCACGCCTTTTGCGAAAGTTAATTCCTCAGGCGCTAAGTCCATTTAGCACCTTTCTGAGATCAGGCAGTCTCGGGAAACATCGCAACCGTCAGAATAGTGGAAGCACTTGTAAACAGGTCAATATAGGGAATTGCCAACAAACCCCTGTATCATGGGACCGCCATCAGAGTGGCGGAAACACTCAAAACCCTGGCCAACACCAGTGCCTGTTAGCCCACTTTTGTGAAAAATGACTAAACTACCCCTAGGGCCATTTCCGGCATGTTTCTCGAGAAAGTATCTAAGTCCTCAAAAAGGTAAGTCGACCTTTTCAAGATTATCTTAAAGGCAATTCGGCATGATTAGGTGGCTTCTAGTCAGTTTCGGGCCAATTTCGAAACTTTCCGGTCAAGATGACCATTTTGCCCCTAGGCATCCGAATACCCCGGGAACTGTAAGCACCCCATTTTTGACTGTTCGGTGGTCTTCACTCCGTCTAGACTTATGTTCAAGTCATTGTGGGTATATTTTAATCCAAATTAACTTTCTAAGTCTAATCCCATCAATTCATTGCTTCACAGGCCCCGCCGGGCCCAAATAGAGGCAAAAGGACCAAAATGTCCTTGGGGGCATTGTTTGGTCTAATTCCAAAATTAAGCACGTCTTTCCGAAGACGGTAAGTCTCCTTTCTAATTTCAAATTTGGCACGTCTTTCTAAAGACGGTAAGTCCCCTTTCCAATTCCAAATCAGGCATGTCTTTTCGAAGACGGTAAGTCCCTTTCCAATTCCAAATCAGGCACGTCTTTCCGAAGATGGTAAATCCCCTGTCAAATTCCAAATCAGGCACATTTTTCTGAAGACGGTAAGTCCCCTTTTCAATTCCAAATCAGGCGTGTCTTCCTGAAGACGGTAAGTCCCCTTTCCAAGTCCAATTCCAATTCCAATCCCTCTCTCGAGACAGTTGATTCCTCGAGATGGACCAGCACGTTTTTCGAAGAAAATCTCTTCAAAACGGTAAGTCCCTTTAAACCTGTCGACCGGGACGAGACCCCAAGTCCCCTAGATGGTAGAACAGTCCACCTTTGGCACTTGTTAGCCCGCCAATGCAGAAATGTCTGTTTAGGCCCGTCTTTCGAGAAAGTTGATTCTCAGGCGGTAAGTCCCTTAAGCAGTTTCCCGAGATTAGGCAGTCTCGAGAATGATCGTGAACCGTCAGAGTAGCAAAAATACTCACAAACATCGTAACTGTTAGAGTAGCAAAAATACTCGCAAACAGGTCGATATAGGGAATTGGCAACAAACCCCTGTATCATGCGACCGCCGTCAGAGTGGCGGAAACACTCAAAACCCAAGTCAACACCAGTGCCTGCTAGCCTACTTCGGTGAAAAATGACCAAACTACCCCTAGGGTCATTTTCCGACACGTTTCTTGAGAACACATTTGAATCCTCAAAACGGTAAGTCCAACCTTCCAAGATTGTCTTAAAGGCAATCCGGTATGATTAGGTGTCTTCTAGTCAGTTTTAGGCCAATTTCAAGACCTTCCGATCAAGATGACCATTTTACCCCTGGGCATTCGAATGCCCCGAGAACCACACCGGCCCTGGGTATCAAACCGGTAACTTTTTGAGAATGCTTCATATAGTGTCCTCAACCTTTCTTTATCTTTCTGGATCATTCCAAGTCAGTTCTGGCAAACCCGGTGTAAAATGACCGTTTTGCCCCTAGAGGGTCGATCGCCTTTTCCAACCACACCAACTCTGGGTATCAAATCGGCAAGCCTTTGGGAACATTCTAAATAATGTTTCCTAATCTTAAGTATTCTTTCAAGATATTCTGAGTCCGTCCCGACAGCTTTCCGGCCCGATTGACCGTTTTGCCCTTAATGGCCCGATCAATCCTTTTGACACATCTTATCTTCATCTTTCAAGTCAAATACCTCTGGGACACTATACTAAGTGTTCCTGCCCCCTGCCCTTTTTCGGCTCTTTTGGGCCAATCCCGGTCACTCAAATCATTCCCGGACTTTCCGGAGTCACTCCTAGTAAAGCTAGGCTTAAAATTGCATGGTAGTCATTGGTATAGGCACCCAAATCTTCCAAAGATACATTGCTTGCCGACCTTAAAACTTTCCTAACTAGCTGGCGCCACTAGCAGTGGCGCCAAGCCAAGAAATGGCCTAGCGCCACTCCTAATGGCGCCAAGAGAAAATTTGGCCTGGCGCCACTGCAACAAGCACCAGGTCTATCCTATCTCTATAAATACAGAGCCTCTTCTAGCGTGAAGGAGATCCGCAAGCTTAGTCTAAAAACCCTAATTCTCGATATATTGATCTCGTATACTCCCAAAACTGTGTCGGGGGCTTTCTTTTAGTCTAACCGGAGACCACGTGGGTTCGGCCCCTTTGATTATGTGGTGAAGCCTTAACCTTGCATGTTTATGACCCCAAATTTGCATTGTGCATATCATGATTCTTACATTCTTCCAAAAGTCATTTTCAAAGTCGTTTTCAAAATTGTTTTCAAAATTGCATCAAAATCTCCTTTTTCAAAACTTGTTTTCAAAATCACAATCCTAGGGTGATTCTAGCCTTTCTATGGCTAGGATTGCTTTAGGAAAGTGTTATATTTAAAGTGACCGATATGGTTTATATTTTCAACTCCTAGTTGTTTTCAAAACCACTTTCTTAAAGTGGTTCTAACCTCCTTATGGTTAAAATCACTTTAGGAAAGTGAGATGTTTTCATACTTTCCAAAAAACTCTATTTTCAAAAATTTCTCTTTCAATATGCTTTCCAAAAACTCTTCCTCCTAAAATTGTTTTCAAAAACTCTTTTCAAAAATCTATTTTTAAACTTCTTTCCAAAACACTCTCCTCAAAATTCATTTCCTAAAAAACACTCCCTAGGTTTCCTTTCTAGAAAAGGCCTTCCTCAAAATTCACTTTCCTAAAAATTCTTTCCAAAAGTTCTCTTTTTAAAACTCATCTTCTAGAAACTCCTCTCTAGGATTTCCTTTCAAAAACTTGTTTTCAAAAAACACACTTTCTAAAAATCCCTTTCCTTAGAACTCAAATCAAGCCCTAGAGCCACGATTAGGAGACCCTAATTTTCTTTCCAAAAACATAGTTTTCAAACTTGCCTTATAACATAGGTTTCCAAAATCTCTTATTTTCTATATCAAAACTATACATATTTTCAAAACCTATTTTCTACGTCAAAACTATACACTTCCAAATCTAGGATTTCTAAAATTTCCTTTTTCAAATCCTTGTCAAATCAAATCTTCCCTCTAGAAAACAAATCCATTCTCCCGTTTAGGAAACTAGATCCAATCCTCCATTTTTGGAAACAAAATCAAAATTTCTCTTTTAGAAACAAAATTCAATCCCTTCCTAATCCAAATCTTTCCTAATTCAACCCCTTCCTAATCTTCTACTATCCTAAATCTTAAGTTTCCAAAACTTAAACATAAAAATTTTTCCTAGATTCTAAAATTCAATTTTCAAATCTTCCCTAATTCAACCTCTTCCTAACTCTATCCCTTTTCAAATCTTAACTTTCCAAATATAGGTTTTCCAATCTTTCCTAAATTTAAACATTTCCTAATCTCAAGATTTTCTAAAATTCAAACTCTAAAATTTTCTAAATCTTAAACTTTCTAAATTTCAAATCTTTCACAATTCAAAGTTTTCTAAATTCAAAACTTTCTTAAGTTAAATCTTTCTAAATTTTTAAACTTTCTAAATTCTAAACTTTTCTAAAACTTCAAATCTTTCCAAATCTAAAACTTTTTCAACTTAAAACATTCCAACTTTCAAAACTTTCCTATTTCAAAATATTCCAAATTCAAAACTTTCCTAAGTTAAAACTTTCCTAATGTGAAAATCTTTCCTATACCTAAAACTTTTCTAAGTTGAAACTTTCCTAATGTGAAAACTTTCCTAAACCTAAAATTCTCTGAAGTTGAAATTTTCCTAAATCAACATCTTTCCTAATTCCAAGTTTTCTAATCTTCCAAGTCTAATATTCAAGTCAATTCTTTTCTAAAATCTTTTCAAGTTAAGTTCAATCATTCTTTTCTAAATTCCTAAGTCTACGTTTCCTAAAACCAAGTCCTAAAACCAAGGGCGGGGTAGAGTGATGACTTAGTGTGTCTTCCCTATACATAACCAACCTCCGAATCTAGGATCACTGTTTTCAAAGACCAAAAACAGAGTTTTTTTTCAAAAAAGGGCTAAATATTTTCCAAAGGTTGCCAAACAACCTGTTTTTCTTAAAAACCCTCTCTTAGGGTGGTATTTTTTTAAAATCTTTCCAAAAACCCTGAGTGTAGTCTTCGGATTATGCTTAGTTTTTTTTAGGTGACCTAACTCACCTTAATTAAGTTTGGTGGCGACTCCAAATCTTTTCTAAAAGCCCTTTGTTCAAATCTATTTGCAATTCAAACCTAGTCGCACTCATTCTTCTAAGAGAGTGAGTTCTAACGAGAGAATACAGTGTTTTTCCCGCTTATGTGAGTATTTCTCGAGTGCGAAAAATTTGGGCGCGACAGCTGGTGACTCCACTAGGGACACTTAGAGGGTTAGGCCGTAGTCATGCCTTTTTACCCTTAACCCATGTAGAGTCTTCAATTAACTTGGTTCAATGCTATTCACTTTAAATTTTCAAAACTAAATTTTCAAAATTGTTTTCAAAAAACATGCATTTATTCATGTTATCTTGTATTATGTTTGTCATCCACATACTAACTCTTGCATCTTTGTTTTGTAGGTGCGCTTGTTGTTTAAATTTTATTAACTGCCATGCATGAATGTGATAAACAGGATGAACGAGAGTTGTTGGGCTCTTTCCTCTGCTTTTAAAAATCACACACACTGCACGTGCACTTGCATTCTGCATACTTGCATTATTACCCTGATATGTCCTTTCTAGTTAGAAAGAGGGAACAGTATATTGGTTTTGGGCAAGATACTGTGTCAGTTTCTTCGCCTACGACCTCTTGATGGTTCCCCCGCTCGGATCACCAACTGATCATGGCACCACCTCGGAGAATGGGCCTAGGTTTGAAAATCCAGGGACCGAGCCTTTTTAGGCCGCATTAGTCAACCCTCAACCTCATACTCATATAGACACCATGCATAGCCGAACCTCTGCCGGATTTAAGACACGGGCACCGTTTTCAAAACTACAGAGGAAAGGGCTACTGCTCTTACTTTCATTTATACCTGCTTATTCCTATTGTTATAATGCCTATATTCTTGCTGTTATAATGACTGTTTAATTGCTCATGCATACACGTTTACCTTGCTATCGCGTTCTCTCTCCTTATACTCTTTGCATATCCATGTTCATGCATTCAATATCCCATGTCAAGACAAGAGTTCCAAGCAACTCACGAAGATAGGATTGCCAAGAAGACAAGGGGCAATCGATCAACAAGGTCTTTCAGCAACTTCCTCGACATCAAATCCAACGAAGGAGAATCCGAAAACTCAAGAGTAGTTTAGGTTTTTCCTTTGTAAAGCTAGATAGGTGGAAGTCCAAAGGAAAATGTTCCCCCTCCCCCTAGTAAAATGTATTTCAATTCTTTTGTACCATAAACCCAAAATTTAATGTACTTTTTTTTACTTTTGCGAATGAGTGCATGAATGGTTAAAGGTTCCCACTTGACGGTAAGGTATCTGTATATAGGGGCACCTCCCTTATCTCTACAAGTGCGCCAATACATCATGCTTAGCTTCCCTCTCAAAAGAGGGGCACCCTAGGACATGCATTGCATAAAGCTCTCTAAAAGCCAAAAACTGACTTGTAGTTTGTGTTTCTGTCTTTTTCTTTCTTTCATTTACAGAGATCACCTTGCACTGAGTCAACATTTCTTCTAAAAAGGGGCAACATCCACCTAGAGATCCCATTATCACCCAGCAAAGAGCATCACTGATGGCTGCTAACCCTGAAGAATCATCTCAAGTCTCTCGGGAAGAGGTCAATGAAATGAGGACCAAGATGGATGAGATGCTTAAACTCATTCAAACTATGGCTATGAAAGATACTGTTGCAGTTCCATCATCATCCATGACTCCGTCAAACGACCCCGAACTTGCTAATCCAAGGACCGTGCTTTAGTCTGACAATGCGGGGAAGAATAAGGAAGATGCCAAAGGGATCAGCGCTGAAGAGGACGAGACCATATTACTTTCACCTGTCGTAAAGAAGGCCCCTCTAGACCCTCTCAGTTTGAAAATCCAAGGGCTAGAGGATTCACTACGAAGTCTCCATGGCCATAACAATTACGGGTTTACTGCCTATGACAAGTTATGTTTCTTCCCTGACCACCCGAGACTTGCTAGGTTCAAAATGCCTGATTTCCAGAAGTATGATGGCACTGGTAACCTTGTCGCTCATCTTCGTCTCTATGTTGGAGCCCTAAGTGGTCATGGTAACGATTCAAAAATCCTCATGCAGCTATTCCAACACAGTCTCATGGGGTCTGCTCTACAATGGTTTGCTCGTCTGGACTTAAGGAAGATCACAACCTGAATTGAACTGGTCAATGCGTTTAAAGCCCAATACCGTCACAACATTGACCTCACTTCTGATCGATGGTCCTTGATGACAATGAGCAAGGGTGAGGAGGAAAGCTTTAAAGGATATGCCTTAAGATGGAGGGAGGCCGCTGCATAAGTTAATCCCCCGCTGGAAGAGAAGGAGTATGTACAATTATTCGTACATATTTTTCAAGGTATATTCTACGAGAAGCTCTGCACAAGTGTGGGCAAAAGCTTCTTTGAACTGATCATTCAAGGGGAGATGATAGAAAATGGTCTCAAGACAAGGAGGATTACAGACCCTTATGCCAAGATTGGAGAAAATACCGCCAACATAGCCAAGAAGGTGGCTACTACAAGGGGCACAATTAAGAAGGAAAGTGAGGTATCTGCCATCCTGCCTAGCCAACCACCCCAATATCATCCCCCACTACAATCAGCCCCAGTCCTGCCCTTACCCACCTTGACCATGCCCGTTCCACCCCCTAACTATGGTCCCGCTGGGGCACGACCCAACTTTAATAGACCTGCCCGATGCCTTAGCATGTACCCAAACCGAGGCCTACCATAACTTGCTGAGGAATAATATCCTGAAGCCCATACCTACTCGCCCACTGCCAAGCCCTCTACCCCCGACCTTTAATGCCGTCCTAACATGCGAGTACCATTCGAGTGGCTAGGGGCACGATACCGAAAGCTGCTTCACTCTCAAACATAAAATCCAAGACTTGATCGACAATAAAACCATTGATTTGCAGTCGGTAAAACCTGCTCCGACCCCCAATGTGACCATTAACCCAGTGCCAGATCACACCGTCAACATGATACTAGTAGAGATGGAAGGCAAGGGAGATTTCGACGAGCTCAGAGCCGAAGGTTGTGAGGACGATTGGGAGACCGATGAAGAAGATGACTGGGAGGAGGATCTCCCATTATGCCCGATTTATCTCTATAACCCTGATGAGATACCGGATGCTTCTGAATGGCCCATTGAGGAGCCAATGTTCCCAGAAGATGAGATGGCTGAGAACATGGTTGTTGATGGATGGGGTGCTGAATTTCTGCATCCAAAGTATGCCGCGGCGGAACAACACTTACTAGAAAATCCTTGGCCCACAACTGAGTACAACTATGAAGACATGGGTTGGGGGCTAAAGGAGTCAAGAGAGCGGACAGAACCATTCGAGTTGGAAGGGGGTGAACTAGTCACCCTGTTTACATAAGAACCCACTGCAAAGAACTAGAAGGAGGCCGATAACCGTGCTAGCAGCGTCAACATCTTCGGAGCTCTAGGAGAAGCCTTTGCTTGTCTCGCCTTGGCTAAAGACCCGGGTCGCGAATGGAGCATTGAAGATGTGGGCATTGTCCCAAAGCCTTACTAAAAGGGAACCCCTTCAAAAGCGTACAAGAGAGGGGTGCTTTCACCCACTTTCTTTCTATCCCTTTACCTTTTGTTCTTAAATTAAAATCTGCATTTCTTTTTTCTATCAATCAAGGACTATATACTTTTCGCTAATATTATAAAATGATTAAGTCTTTTTATTCATTGCTGCTATTTTATATGTCTTTTGGGAATGATAGCTATTTCTTATGCAAAGGGGCATGGCCTGTCTCATGGAATGATTTGACTTGAGGGGATGATAGCATAAGCTAATTACTCACTAAATGATCAGCTTTCCAGAGAGAGGGAGGATAAGGATGAGTGAGGATACTATCCAAAGGCGACACTTACAAGACACTGAAGCTAAGCGATGTGTGGTCAGTCTATCAAAATGAAGAGGAGCCATCTTTCACTTCCCCACATATAAATAAAAGAATAAATAACTAAATAAATAAACAAATGTGCTTATATTCCCTTTGCTTAATGTTGCGCCCAGATTTTTTGCACTTGAGGAATACTCACACAAGCGGGAAAAATGCTGCACTCTCTCGTTAGAACTCACCCTCCTAAAAGAATGAGTGCGACTAGGTTTGAATTGAAAATTGATTTAAATAAAAGGGCTTTTAGAAGAGATTTGGAGTCACCACCTAACTTGATTAAGGTGAGTTAGATCATCTAAAAACTAAGCATAATCTGAAGACCACACTTAGGGTTTTGGAAAAACAATTTTGAAAATATCTCCTCAAGAGAGGGTTTTTAAGAAAAAAGGTTGTTTGGCAACCTTTGGAAAATATTTAAGCCCTTTTTGAAAAATAACTCCGTTTTTGGTCTTTTAAAAACAGTGATCTAGGTTCGGAGGTTGGTTACATGTAGGGAAGATGCACTAATCCATCACCCTACCCCGCCCTTTCGATACTTACATGTCAATTTATCCTAGATTCACCTATGAGAGTCTTTAACTAACTAATGTTCAATCCCATCCACTTTAAAAAACAATATTTAGAAAAACATGATGTATGATATGCAAGTGCAATAGAAGAGAGTTAGAAAAGTAGATTTGGAAAAAGATTTGAAAAGAAGAATTTGATTTAAAAGGAAAGAGATAGAAGCTTGAATTTGAAGATTGAAATTGAATTTGGAAATTGAAATTGAAGATTGAAAATAGAAATAGATCATAGAATTGGAAACTTAAAGAAAATTGTAGGATTGGAGATTTGAAAAGATTGTAGAATTTGAGATTTGGAAAATGTGGAGATAGAAATTTAAAAACTATTATGACCGCACCCATGGGGTTGCCTACGTATCCTTTTGGAGGAATTAGGTCAGTCGTAGTTCGGACAAGAGTTCGATTAAAAATAGAAGAGTTGATTGAGAAGAGAGAGATTTTGATTGGAAAAAGGATTTGATTTGAATTTAGAATAGAAGATTGGAAATTGGAATTTAGAATTTTGGAATTTGAAAAGATTGGACTTTGATTTGGAAAGATGGAACTTGGAAGAAAGATTTAGATTTGTTTTAGAAAGATGAAGGTTTAGGAAACCTAGACTTTGGAAAGAGAAGAGACTTAGGAAATATTTGACTTGGAAGAGTTTTAGGAAAAGATTTGACCCAAATGTTAGACTTAAAATATTTGGAAAGATTGGATTTAGGAAATGTTTGAATTAGAAAAGTTCTGTTTCAGGAAAGTTTCGAATTAGGAAAGTTTCATTTTTGAAAATTTTCAAATTAAGAAATTTTTGAATTAGGAAAGTTTTCAAATTAAGAAAGTTTCAAAATTAGGAAAGTTTTGAATTAAGAAATTTTTAACTTAGGAAAGTCTTGAATTAGGAAAGTTTCAACTTAGGAAAGTTTTGAAAGAGGAAAGGTTAAGAAAGTTTTGAGTTTAGAAAGTTTTGAATTTGGAAAGATTTGAAATTTGGAAAGTTTAAGATTTAGAAAGTTTTAGAGTTTTAGAAAATCTTGAGATTAAGAAAGGTTTGAGTTTAAGAAAGATTTAAAAACTTAGGTTTGAAAAGTTATGATTTGAAAAGAGAGTAGAGTTAGGAAAGGGTTGAATTAGGAAAGATGTGGA
This sequence comes from Euryodendron excelsum, assembly GCA_033060915.1. Taxonomy (NCBI): domain Eukaryota; kingdom Viridiplantae; phylum Streptophyta; class Magnoliopsida; order Ericales; family Pentaphylacaceae; genus Euryodendron; species Euryodendron excelsum. Next base: position 26,770,501 of record CM065382.1, on the reverse strand, counting down.
AGCTTAATGTTTAAGGAAAGATTTGAAAGTTTTAGGAAACTTAAGATTTAGGAAGGTAGGAAATTAGGAGAGAATTGAATTAGGAAGGGATTAGATTTTGTTTCTAAAAGGGAAGGTTTGATTTTATTTCCAAAAATGGGGGATAAGATCTAGTTTCCTAAATGGGAAGATTTGATTTGGTTTTCTAAAGGGAAGGTTTGATTTGACAAGGATTTGGAAAGGGGAAGTTTTAGAAACCCTAGATTTGGAAGGCTATAGTTTTGATGTAGAAAATAGGTTTTGGAAATGTGTATAGTTTGGATGTGAAAACAAGAGGTTTTGGAAACCTAGGTTTTAAGGTAAGTTTGAAAACCATGTTTTCGGAAAGAAAACTAGGGTTTCCTAATCGTGAGTTCAAGGGCTTGACTTGGGCATCAAGAAAAGAGATTTTTGGAAAGTGCGTTTTTGGAAATGAAGATTTTTAGAAAGGAGTCCTAGAGAGGAGTTTTTGGAAAGTGAATTTGAAGATAGAATTTTTGGAAAGAGATTTTAAAAAAGGAGTTTTTGGAAATGAGTTTTTAGAAAGAAAATCCTAGAGGGAGGTTTCTAGAAGGAAGATTTTGGGAAGAGAGTTTTTAGAAAGATTATTGGTAGAAGATTGTTGGAGAGAGTTTTTGAAAAAAATTTTAGGGAACGTTTTTTAGAAAGTAGATTTTGGGGAGAGTTATTTTGGAAAGGAGTTGAAAAAGGGAGTTTTGAAAAACAGATTTTTGGAGAGAGTTTTTGAAAACAACTTTGGAAAGGAGAGTTTTAGGAAAGTATGTTGAAAAAGAGATTTTTAGAAAGAGAGACTTTTGAAAAGAGAGTTTTTAGAAGGTATAAAAATGTCTCACTTTCCTAAAGCAATTCTAATCATAAGAAGGCTAGAACCACTTCAAGAAAGCGGTTTTGAAAACAACCAGATTTGAAAATATGGACCATAAAAGTCACTTTAAATGTGACACTTTCCTAAAGCAACCCTAGCCATGGAAAGGCTAAAATCACCCTACGGTTGTGATTTTGAAAACATGTTTTGAAAAAGGAAATTTTGATGCAATTTTGAAAACAAGTTTGAAAACGATTTTGAAAATTTTGGAAGATGCAAGATCATGATATGCACAATGCAAATTTGGGGTCCTGAACAAACATGGTTAAGGCTTCACCACATAATCAAGGGGGCCGGACCCACGTGGTCTCCGATTAGACTAGAAGGAAGCCCCCGACACGGTGATTCTCCAATAGTCCAATCCTACACATAGACTGGGAATCCTCTTGTTTCGAGCATGCAAAGAAAGGGGGAGAAAGAGATGGGGGATTAAAATACAGAAAACCCAAGTGGGTTAGGAGAGAGAATAGAGTGGGGGAAGTGCAGAAACGTAAAGCGAAAGCCTACCTTGTGTCTTCTTTATTTTGCACGCCTTGCTTATCTTTGGTCTTCATCTTGATCTTCGTATTCAATCTTCAAGACTTGTCTTCAATCTTCAAACTTCAGATTGTAGTTCTTCAAGTCTTCAAAAGAGGGTTGGAGGCTAGTGTATGAGTGTATGGGAGTGTGTATGAGTGTATAGAAGGCTAGGGTTTAGTGTATGGTGGCTAGGGTTTGGAAAACCTAAGGAAGGTAGGGTTTAGGGAGTGTTCGAGCTCTGTATATCGAAATATATGATTTTTAGATTGAGTTTGCGGACCTCTTTCACGCTGGAAGAGGCTTTGTATTTATAGGGGTAGGACAGACCTAGCGCTTGTTGCAGTGGCGCCAGGGCAAAATTCCCCTTAGCGCCACTAAGAGTGGCGCCAGGCCAATTCTTGGCTTAGCATCACTACTAGTGGTGCCAGCTAGTTAGGAAAGTATTTAGGTCGGCAAGCAACGTATCTTTGACTAGATTTGGGCGCCTGTACTAGTGACTACCATGCAATTTTCAGCCTGGCTTCACTAAGAGTGACTTCGGAAAGTCCGGGAAGGAGTTTGGAAGACCGGGAATGACCCGGAAGGCCGGAAAAGAGCAGGAACACTTAGAATAGTGTCTCGGAGGTATTTAACCTGAACGGTAAGGGTAGAATGTGTCGGAAGGGTTGACCAGGCCTTTAGGGGTAAAACGGTCAATCGGATCAAGAAGCTGCCGGGACGGACTTGGACTGTCCCGGAAGAAGACTTAAGATTTGGAAACATTATTTAGAATGTTCCTAAGGGTTGCCGGTTTGATACCCAAAGCCGGTGTGGTTCCCGGGGCATTCGGATGCCTAGGGGCAAAATGGTCATCTTGACCGAAAAGTCTCAAAAAAGGCCCAATAGGCAATTTGGTCATTGTTCACCGAAGTGGGCTGGCAAGCATTGGTGTTGACCTGGGGTTTTGAGTGTTTCCGCCACTCTGACGGTGGTCGTCGTGACACAGGGGTTTGTTGGCAATTCCCTATATCGACTTGTTTGTGAGTATTTCTACCATTCTAACAGTTGAAATATTTGCGATTATTTTCGCTACTCTGATAATTCGTGATCATTCCCGAGAATACCTGATCTCGGGAAGCTACTAAAGGGGACATACCGCCTGAGAAGTCAACTTTCTCGGAAGGCGTGTCTAAACAGACATTTCTACATTGGTGGGCTAGCAGGTGCCAAAGGTGGACCATTCTACCATCTAAGGGACTTGCAGTCTCATCCCAGTCGACAGGTTTAAAGGGACTTACCATTTCGAAGAGGTTTTCTTCGAAAAACATGCCGGACTGTCTCGAGGAATAAACTGTCTCAAGACAGGGATTGGAATTGAAAAGAGGTCTTATCGTCTTCGAAAAGATGTGCCTGATTGGAACCGTCTCGAGGAATAAACTGTCTCAAGAGAGGGATTGGAAAAAGGAATTACCGTCTTCAGAAAGACGTGCCTGATTGGAACCGTCTCGAGGAATAAATTGTCTCGAGAGAGGGATTGGAAAGGGGGCTTACCGTCTTCGGAAAGACGTGCCTGATTGGAACCGTCTCGAGGAATAAACTGTCTCGAGAGAGGGATTGGAAAGGGGGCTTACCGTCTTCGGAAAGACGTGCCTGATTGGAACCGTCTCAAGGAATAAAATATCTCGAGAGAGGGATTGGAAAAGGGACTTACCATCTTCGGAAAGACATGCTTGATTTGGAACCGTCTCGAGGAATAAACTGTCTCGAGAGAAGGGTTGGAAAGGAGACTTACCGTCTTCAGAAAGACTAGCCCGATTTGGAACCATCTCGAGAAATAAACTGTCTCGAGAGAGGGATTGGAAAGGAGACTTACCGTCTTCGGAAAGACGAGCCTGATTGGAGTAGATTTACCATCTCGAGGAATCAATTGTCTCAAGAGAGGGGTTGGAGTTGGAATTGGAAAGAACAATGCCCCTAAGGGCATTTTGGTTATTTTGCCTCTATTTGGGCCTGGTGGGCCCGCGAAGCAGTGGACAGATGGGATTTGGACTTAGAGAGTTGTTTTGATTGGAATATGCCCACAATGACTTGAATACAAGTCTGGACGGAGCGTAGATTGCCGATCGGTCAAAAATGGGGTGCTTACACTTAACCCCTAGTGCCTTGGGGAAAGCAAAATTTTTCCTTGTCAACCCCAATCCAAGACTATCCTTCCCACACTGGGGCAGACAATAGTTAAGAACTTTAGGATTGGTATCCATCTTCTATCATTTTAGGATAGCGCAGGAGGCTTTATAGATCAAGCAATCTAGTTCAAAGTGAAGAAAGGCATTCATTTCATTTCTCATACAGTCAAAAGCAACCCTTTGCCAAACCCATTGAGCCATTTACCTTCTTTGACAAAATCCCAACCTAAGGATCACCACCCCATTGGGTAGATTAAACTGCCAAGAAAAAGGTCTAAGGAAAAAGGGTCGAAGAATTATTCATTTCATGAAGGAAAAGAAAGGACAAAGTGAAGGAAAAGAGTTGCCAAGGGGCAAGAGGCTGGAAAAAAAATAAGAAGAAAAAAAAGTCATGTTTATCTCAAAAAGCATATAGAAAGGGTGACAGAGAAGAGTCATTTTCACCTTGAAAAGTATATAGCCAAAGCAAGAAAGAAATTTAAAGGTGATCCTAGGCTGCAAAGAAACCCAGTAGAAACAATAGGTTTGAGCTTTTATCCTTTTTTGCAAAACCCCGAAACCATGGCCTACATTACAACCATACTAAAGTCCACTCTGATTGAAAATGAATTGCTTGATCTAAATGAGCTGAACACGCTGCCAAAGCCAAGAAGGATGCTAGCCCTACAGAGAAAATAGTCAAGGACGGTATGGATCTAAACTCTATTGAAAATAACATTCGAATTTGGGCCTATATATCCTGTTGTTTTGAAAACCCCATAGCTTGGCCTACATTACAGTCCTAAACAAAGTCTCCTTGGATTGAAAGGACTGGCCACTTATCGCTCTGCTAAAGGTCAGGGAAAATGTTGCTAAAACCCCGAGAGTCGAGAGTTTCAGCCCAGTAACCCCATACAGAGAATCGGAGAGGGTCAAAAGTTGAGAAAGGTTCGAAGTGCTATCGTCCAATCAAGGTAGGGTTGAGCTAGAGGAGAGGTTAGACCCTCGAAAAGGAAGAAGTTACCATTCCAAAGACTAAAAGTTTAACAGCACCCCTTGTCATTCTATTAGTTAATGTGTTTCTAATATGTACATATAAAAATAAAAAAATAATAATAAAAAAATTTAAAAAAAAGAAACAATCAGTATGAGTTTTGCACAAATAGGGTATAACTCCATGTAAAAAACAGAAGTCACCAACATCAACTCATACAATAGATACCTAACATCATCATCCATCACATGCATCTGATCATATGCCTAGCTGTAAAGATCATAAATGCATTTGTTTTTCCATGCATCTAGAATACCATAAATATCCATCTTTATACAGAGCTTACAAAATAAAACTGTCTAACATAAATACGTCTCAGGAATAGGGGTAAAGGAAGATTAGAATCTCCACAAGGGGCATCTGTCACAGGTCGAAGTCAATGTCATTTGGATCAAAATCCCCAAAACCCGGTATCGGAGAAAGCAAATAGCTGCTTGAAGCACCAGCATCCTGCAAAGAAAGAGGAGCCAAAATCATCTACATGAAAGAAGAACTAAACAACACAGAGCAAGAATAAGGAGGGAAAGAGTAAAATACCCCCCCCACCGCCCAGCTGAGATAACCGAGCCGTTAGGGAAGCTACCTCGGCCGGGTACTAATTCCGCTCCATCTGGTACTGATCTCTGTGGTCTCTCACAGCAGTAAACTCAGCCTGGGGCACATATCCTCCGGTACGACGCCATAAGTCAACTACTTCTTGGCCCACAGCGTACCCACTAACTACTACCTCAAACCGGGTGAAGGCACCGAATGAATGAGCCCCAAAGTGTGCAGCGTAATCTGTATCTGGGGGATGCAGGAACTCGACACCTAGCTGACACTCCTGATAAGGGATAGGCACTCCCACCACCAAGGCTCCAAACATATACTCCGGCGGAGCTCCTGCTGATCGAAACTCTTCATGAAACTGCCGCCAGTGTCGTTCTTCGAGATAGGACTCCCAAGTGTCATCACTGAGAAAAGCAGCTCTCGATAGGGATAACGGGACCAAGTATTGGACTATCTTATAATGAACTGATCCAATGAAGGGTCGCCAAGTCATATCCCTTGCCTTAATCAGCTCCAGGTTAGCCCGTAGCGTCACAAAATCGATAATCTCCGATCGCTGGGCTACTCGGTCACAAGCCCACCTTAAAGCATGAGGATAGAGGTCATCCTCAACAACTGTAAGGCGATGAATAGGAAGGTACTTGTAGCTCCACCAGACGAGAAAAGGCCAGAAACTAGTTATGCTAACCCAACGAGAAGAAGCCCGGACCTACATCTACTGAAGGAAGCAGTCAAAGGAGAAGAATCCCCAACCCAGCTCAGATAAAGCTCCAAGATTGGCTACTATACTCACCAACTGACTTGTTATTGTTGCAAAAGCAGCTAAAGATGATGTACAAAACAAGTCGCCGTCTCATTATATCCCGTTTGGCAGGCGATGGCTCAGTAGCAAAGGTACGGTCATCCTGACTCATCCAAGAGACTGGGAAGGCAGAATGCTCAGGAGAAGGCAAGTCCAACAGCAAACAAGCCTTGTCCCTATTGATTGACTGCAGGGTGATCTGCTGGCCGACGAAGGAAAGCCCTGTGATGATCGCCCAATCCAAAGGAGTGGGACCTAACTCGAACTGACAAAATGGAAGGTCCTAGTCTCTCTAAACCACCGCTCAACCAGTGCCAGTATCAATGTCAATTCAGGCGGTTGGCCTGTAACCCCATGAAGGCTCCGAATCCGATCTCAGCCAAGAAGGCACAATATAATGGGGCAGCTCGCTACATGGTCACGAAGACCTGATGAACAGCCCATCTAAAGGTTGTGTGTACTCGAGGAGGGGGCAAATGCTGTCTGGAGTATACGCTAGGGTGATAAGCCAAATCCCCGAGTGGGGCAGTATCCGGTACCTGCAAGTCTCCCAAGCCAGCATCTGTCTGCCTATGCCTGGAGGAAGCTCTCCCATAACCGGTCACCTGATCCCCAAGGCCCGGTACCTCCTCCTCTGCACCAATCTACTCTACGAAAGCCTGCTCAACTGGGGGAAAGGGGTCGATAGGGGGCCTACTCCCCCAACCACTCTGACTAGACGCTGCCTGCTGTAAGCATCCTATTTTTGACCGTTCGGCAGTCTACACTCCGTCCAGACTTGTTTTCAAGTCATTGTGGGCATATTCCAATCGAAATTGGTTTTCTAAGTCCAAAGCCCGTCTGTCCATCGCTTCGCGGGCCCACCAGGCCCAAATAGAGGCAAAATGACCAAAATGCCCTTAGCGGCATTATCCTTTCCTTTCCAACCCCTCTCTCGAGACAGTTTATTCCTCGAGACGGTTCCATTCCAGGCACGTCTCCTCGGAGACAATAAGTCCCCTTTCCAATCCCACTCTCGAGACAGTTTATTCCTCGAGACGGTTCCAATCTAGGCACGTCTTTTCGAAGACGGTAAGACCCCTTTCCAATCCCACTCTCGAGACAATTTATTCCTCGAGACGGTTCTAATCTAGGCACGCCTCCTCGGAGACGATAAGTCCCCTTTCCAATCCCACTCTCGAGACAGTTTATTCCTCGAGACAGTTCTGCTCCAGGCACGTCTCCTCGGATACGATAAGTCCCGTTTCCAATCCCACTCTCGAGATAGTTTATTCCTCGAGACGGTTCCAATCCAGGCACGTCTCCTCGGAGACGATAAGTCCCCTTTCCAATCCCACTCTCGAGATAGTTTATTCCTCGAGACGGTTCCAATCTAGGCACGTCTCCTCGGAGAAGATAAGTCCCATTCCAATCCCACTCTCGAGAGGGTTCCATTCTAGGCACGTCTCCTCGGAGACGATAAGTCCCCTTTTCAATCCCACTCTCGAGACAGTTTATTCCTTGAGACGGTTCCAATCTAGGCACGTCTCCTCGGAGACGATAAGTCCCCTTTCCAATCCCACTCTCGAGACAGTTTATTCCTCGAGACGGTTCCAATCCTGGCACCTCTCCTCGGAGACGATAAGTCCCCTTTCCAATCCCACTCTCGAGACAATTTATTCCTCGAGACAGTTCCAACTCAGGCACGTCTCCTCGGAGACGATAAGACCTCTTTCCAATCCCTCTCTCGAGACAGTTTATTCCTCGAGACGGTCCGAGTAGTGAAACTACTGACAACATCGTTAGAGTAGCGGAAATACTCACAAATAGGTCGATATAGGGAATTGCTAACAAACCCCTGTGTCACGATGACCATCGTCAAAGTGGCGGAAACACTCAAAACCTAGGTTAACACTAATGTCTGTTAGCCCACTTTGGTGAAAATTGACCAAACTGTCCCTTGGACCTTTTTCGAGACTTTTCGGTCAAGATGACCATTTTGCCCCTAGGCATCCGAATGCCCCGAGAACCACACCGGCTTTGGGTATCAAACTGGTAGCCCTATGAGATTACTTGTTATAGTATTCCCAACCTTCCTTTACCTTTTCGGATCATTCCGAGTCAGTTCCGGCTAACCCGGTACAAAATGACCGTTTTGCCCTTGGTGGGCCGGTCTCCTTTTTCGACCACACCGGCTCTGGGTATCAAACTGGTAACCTTCTAAGATTGCTTTTTATAGTATTCTCAATCTTCTTTTATCTTTCCGGATCATTCCGTGTCAGTTCCGGCAAACTCGGTGCGAAATGACCGTTTTGTCCCTAGTGGGCCGGTCTCCTTTTTCGACCACGCCGGCTCTGGGAATCAAACCGGCAACCTCTGAGAACATTCTGAATAATGTTTCTAGATCTCAAGTCTTCTTTCGGGACAGTCCGAGTCTGTCCCGGCAGTTTCCTAGTCCGATTGACTGTTTCGCCCCTAAAGACCTGGTCAACCCTTCCGACACATCCTATCCTTACTTTTCAAGTCAAGTACCTTTGGGAAACTATTTTAAGTGTTCTTGCTTTTTTTCAGGCCTTCCGGGTCATTCCCGGCTTCTTCAAATCCTTCTCGGACTTTCCGGAGTCACTCCTAGTGAAGCCAGGCTAAAGATTGCATGGTAGTCAGTAGTACAGGCGCCCAAATTCAGTCAAAGATACGTTGCTTGTCGACCTTAATCCTTTCCTAATTGGCTGGCACCACTAGTAGTGGCGCTAAGCCAAAAAATGGCCTAGCGCCACTCCAAGTGGCGCCAGTGTAAAATTTGGCCTGGCGCCACTACAACAGGCGCTAGTGTTGTCTAACCTCTGTAAATACAGAGCCTCCTCCAGCGTGAAAAGGATCTGCAAACTCAATCTAGAAATCATATAATTCGGTATACAGAGCTCGAGCACCTCCAAAACCTTAGCCTCCTATACACTCATACACACCCCCATACACTCATACACTAAACTTCAACCCTCCTTTGAAGACTTGAAGAGTTGTAATATGAAGTTTGAAGCTTGAAGACAACTCTTGAAGATTGAAGATGAAGATCAAGACCAAAGACCGAAGAAAGCAAGGTGCACAAAATAAACAAGATACAAGGTAGGTTCTCCATTTAAATTTCCGTACTTCCCCTTTCTCTCTCTTCTCTTTCCAACCCACTTGGGTTTTCTCTATTTTAATCCCCCATCTCTTTCCCCCCCTTTCTTTGCATGCTTGAAACAAGGGGATTCCCGGTCCATGTGTAGGATTGGACTATTGGAGAGTCACCATGTCGGGGGCTTTCTTCTAGTCTAACCAGAGACCACGTGGGTCCGGCCCCCTTGATTATGTGGTGAAGCCTTCACCTTGTATGTTCACGACCCCAAAATTGCATTATGCATATCATGATCTTGCATCTTCCAAAATTCATTTTCAAACTCATTTTCAAAATCGTTTTCAAACTTATTTTCAAAATTGCATCAAAATCTCTTTTTCAAAAACTTGTTTTCAAAACCACAACTCTAGGGTGATTCTAGCCTTTCCATGGCTAGGGTTGCTTTAGAAAAGTGTTACATTAAAAGTGACTTTTATGGTCTATATTTTCAAATCTCATTGTTTTCCAAAACCACTTTCTTAAAGTGGTTCTGGCCTTATGGCTAGAATCGCTTTAGGAAAATGAGATGTTTTTATACCTTCTAAAAACTCTTTTTCCAAATCCCTCCTCCTAAAAATCTCTTTTTCAACGTACTTTCCAAAAAGTTCCTCTTTTCAAAGTTGTTTTGTAAAAACTCTTTCCAAAAATTCATTTTTCAAAACCTCCCTTTTTCAACTCCTTTCCAAAAACACACTCCTTAAAATTCACTTTCTAAAAACATTCCCTAAATTCACTTTCCTAAAAACTCTCTCCAACATTCTCCTTCCCAAAAATCCTTCTAAAAAAACTCTCTTTCCAAAATATCCCCTCTAGAAATTCCCCTCTAGGATTTTCCTTCTAAACCTTGTTCCCAGAAATACGTTTTCCAAAAACTCCTCTTTAAAATCTTTTTCCAAAAACTCCATCTTCAAATTCACTTTCCAAAAACTCCTTCCTAGAGTTCCCTTCTAAAAAATCTTCATTTCTAAAAACACACTTTCCAAAAACTCTTTCCTTAGAGCCCAAGTCAAGCCCTAGAACTCGCAATTAGGAAACCCTAATTTTCTTTCCAAAAACATAATTTTCAAACTTTGCCCCTAAACCTAGGTTTCCAAAACCTCTTGTTTTCACATCCAAACTATACATATTTCCAAAACATATTTTCTACATCGAAACTACATTTTTCAAATCTAGGGTTTCGAAAATCCCCCTTTCCAAATCTTGATTTTCCAAATCCAAGTTTTCAAATCTTTGCTAAATTCAAACCTTTCCTAATCTTAAGATTTTCTAAAACTCTAAAACTTTCTAAATCCTAAACTTTCTAAATTTTGAATCTTTCCAAATTCAAAGTTTCCTAAATTCAAAACTTTCTTAAGTTAAATCTTTCTAAACTTCCAAACTTTCTAAATTCTAAATTTTCCCAAAACTTCAACATCTTTCCAAATCTAAGACTTTCTCTAAACTCAAAACTTTCTTAATTCAAACACTTCCAAAATTGAAAACTTTCCTTTTTCAAAAACATTCCAAATTCAAAACCTTTCTTAAGTTGGAACTTTCCTAATTCAAAACATTTCTAAACTCCATTCTCTCCTATTTCAAAACTTTCTAAACTCAAAACTTTCCAATTTTCAAAACTTCTTAATTTCAAAACCTTTCCTAAAACAACACTTTCCTAAGATGAAACTTTCTAAATTCAAAACTTTTCAATTTCTGAACTTTCTTAAATTCCAAATTTTCCTAATTTCAAAACTTTCCTAATTTTGAAACTTTCCTAATTCGAAATTTTCCAAAAATAAAACATTCATAATTTGAAAACTTTCCTAAATCGGACCTTTCCTAATTCAAACATTTCCTAAATCTAATCTTTCCTAATCTCCTAAACCTCCATCTTTCCAAAACAAGTCTAAATCTTTTCCAAGTTCTATCTTTTTAAATCAAAATTCAATCTTTTCAATTCCAAAATTTCAAATTCAAATTTTCAATCCTCTATTCAAAGTTCAATCTCTCAATCTTCCAATTCAATCTCCTTCTTCAAATCAACTCTTCTATTTTCAATCGGACTCTTTCCGAACTACGACGGACCTGATTCCCCCAAAGGGATACGTAGGCAACCTTCATAGGTGCGGTCACAATACTTTTCAAACTCTCAATTCCACCCTCATGGGTGTGGTCACAAATTTCAAATTCCTCCATATTTTCCAATTCTCAAATTCTATAATCTTTTTGAATTTCCAATCAATTTCCAAATCTCTATTTTCAATTTCCAAAATCTTCTTTTCAAATTCAAACTTCTATCTCTTCTTTTTCAAATCAAATCAAATCTCTTCTCAAATCTATTTTTAAATCAACTCTCTTTTATTGCACTTGCATATCATGCATCATGTTTTTTCTAAACATTGTTTTTCAAAGTGGATAGGATTGGCCAATAGTTAGTTGAAGATTCTCATAGGTGAATCTAGGGTAGATTGACATGTAGGTACCGAAAGGGCGGGGTAGGGTGATGGCTTAGTGCGTCTTCCCTACACGTAACCAACCTCCGAACCTAGATCATTGATTTCAAAGACCAAAAGGAGTTATTTTTCAAAAAGGGCTAAATGTTTTTCAAAGGTTGCCAAACAACCCGTTTTTCTTAAAAACCGTCTCTTGAGGAGATATTTTCAAAATCATTTTCCAAAAACCCTAAGTGTAGTCTTCGGATTATTCTTAACTTTTAGGTGACCTAACTCACCTTAATCAAGTTAGGTGGCAACTCCAAACGTTTTTTTTTCAAAAGCCCTTTATTCAAACCAATTTTTAATTCAAACCTAGTCGCACTCATGCTTCTGGGAGGGTGAGTTCTAACGAGAGACTACAATATTTTTTCCGCTTGTGTGAGTATTCCTTGAGTGCGAAAAATCTGGGCGTGACAGCTGGCAACTCCGCTAGGAACACTTAGAGGGTTAGGCCGTAGTCATGTCTCTTTACCCTTTACCCATGTAGAGTCTTCAATTAACTTGGTTCAATCCTATTCACTTTAAATTTTCAAAACTAAATTTTCAAAATTGTTTTGAAAAAAAAAAAAACAACATATTCATTTATTCATATTATCTTGTATTATGTTTGTCATCTACATACTAACACTTGTATCTTTGTTTTGTAGGTGCGCTTTTTGCTTAAATTTTATTAACTGCTTTGCATGAATGTGATGTATAGGATGAATGGGAGTTGTTGGGCCCTTTTCCTCCACTTTTAAAAATCACACACACGCTGCATGTGCACTTGCATTCTACATACTTGCATACCCTGATATGTCCTTTCTAGTTAGAAAGTGGGAACGGTATATTGGTTGTGGGCAAGATGCTGTGTCAGTTTCTTCGCCTACAGCCTCTTGATGGTTCCCCCGCTCGGATCACCAACCGATCATGACACCGCCTCGGGGAGTCGGCCTAGGTTTGAAGATCCAGGGATCGAGCCTTTTTAGGATGCATTAGTCAACCCTCAACCTCATACTCATATAGACACCATGCATAGCCGAACCTCTACCGGATTTAAGACACGAGCACTATTTCCAAAATCACGGAGGAAAGGGCGACTGATCTTACTTTCATTTATACCTGCTTATTCCTACTGTTATACTGACTGTATTCATACTGTTATAACGCCTGTCTAACTACTCATGCATGCATGTTTATTTTGTTATTGCATTTTCTCTCCTTATACTCTTCGCATACCCATGTTCATGCATTCCATATTCCATGTCAGGACAAGAGTTCCAAGCAACTCAAGTCACTGCATTTTCATGCATATGATCAACCTATTGAGAGTGACACCAAATTCACTCTCCCTTGCATTAAACCTACCCATACCTTAAGGGTTCCCACGTAACCCTAAGGACTCATTGCATGCATCTCGATTCATTCTATAAGAGGGGCCCCAATCCCTCTATGCTCACGGAGATAGGGTTGCCAAGAAGACAAGGGGCAATCAATTAACAAGGTCTCTCAGCCACCTCCTCGACCTCAAATCCAAGGAAGGCGAATCCGAAGACTCAAGAGTAGTTTAGGGTTTCCCTTTGTAAAAGTAGATAGGTGGAAGTCCAAAGAAAAATGTTCCCCTTCCCTCTATTAAAATGTATTTCAATTCTTTTGTACCTCAAACCCAAGATTCAATGTGCTTTTTTTTTTTTACTCTTATGAACGAATGCATGGATGGTTGAAGCTTCCTACTTGACGGTAAGGTGTCTGCATACAAGGGCAAGCCCCCTATCTCCAAAAGTGAGCCAATACATCATGTTTAGTCTCCCTCTCAAGTAGGGGCACCCCTAGGACATGCATTGCATAAAAAAATTTTCAGATCAAGGCACTAACTTTTCTTTTGTTTTTTGTCTTCTATCCTCCTCCTCCTCATTTCCAAGTACTAAGAGAACCGAAGACAGAAGCAAGACAAGAAGGGGGTTTTTCTAAACCATTCATTTATTGTTATCATACTGCTCACATGTTCACTTTTAATATGCTCATACACCCATATCCATTCCAAGGCAAGAGTTCCAAGAAACTCAAGTCATTTCATTTTCATGCATTTAATCAACTGTAAAGAGAAAGGAGCAATCCAATCTCATGTTAATCGAGCCTACCAAAACTCCTAAGGGTTCTTAAACCCTAAGGATTCATGGCATGCATAGAACCATATCTCGGGAGAGGCCCAAATCTCTCTCAGTCCATGGAGGTGGGATTGCCCAAATAAAGAAACATCAACCGGCCCACGCCGAAGAGGTATTGTATAGCATAATAGGGGCAAAACCCCACCTCCCAAATGGACTTGGCATCATGCCTAGATTCCCTCAAAGAAGGGACCTCCATAGGACATGCGTCGCATAGAACTTCCAACTCCACATGCTAACTGCATTCTGTTTTTTTTTTTTCCTTTTTCTTTTCCTAGGTTAGAGAGCACAACTGAATTCATGGAATCCTTCTAGTACCTCAGCAAATTCAAACTTATGGGCGGATAAGCCTAGTTGTGAGAAGAAGCCGAACTTACTTTAGGGAGCAATAAGAACTAACCATTCATCAACAAGACGTTGCCTCCACACCATGCCGCGACAACCACCGTCCATGCAAAAGGAGGCTTCACCGTTTGCAAAGTTCTATCAGACCCGTGCATTGCTATCAAGAATCTTTTAACTTCTGAATGCATGCCAAACACTGCAAAAGATCTATCAATTAGCCCTCCGTCGTTTAGTGATACACCCGAAAATACCAAAGCAGTCGACACAGTTTCAAGACCCTGTCATGGGTTCTTATCAAGAGATCCACAAGAAAAAGGAGATTTTCACCAAATTCATCTATTTTCTTTTGATCTTTCTATTTATCACATATCTTCTTTAAATAAACATTGCATGCCATGTAATCATGTTTTTAAATAGGTAGTTCCCAGTTTATTCCCATTATTTCATACTATTGTGGACGATTGTCACATTTAGAGATTCTTCCCCATTTGGTAAATGACTTGACTTAAAGGATGGGATAGCATAGGCAACCTATTCAAAAGGGGGTCAAAACCTTTGAGAGACAAAGAGAGAGTGAGAGATAGGAAGGAGATAGTCTCATCAAAAAAGTATAGAGTTCATTGAAAAGGCGCCTCTTACGTGGTATCCTGGCTAAGCGATGGGCAGCTGAGTCCTCGAAATGATGAGAAGCCATTGTTCTATTTATTCTAAATAAACACTACCCCTTGCTCAGCCCACTAGAGCTACAACTGATTTTTATTCAGATGTCCCCAAACCAATAACCATCCCCACATTGGGGTAAGCACATAGTAGTTGATTCGGCAGAAACACACCATTTTTTAGAAACATTGTCTAAATTTTGTATAAAGGCTTTATGGACTAAGCAATTTAATTTGAAATGATGAAAGACCTTCATTTCTTCTACCATAAACAAAAATATCCCCTTTGCTTAACCCACTAGTGCCTCACAGAAAGCAGAAGATTCTTTGTCAACCCCAATCCGAAACCATCCCCCCACACTGGGGCAAACATGTAGCAGAAGATCTAGCAGATAATATAATCGACCATCAAGCTAAAGTAACGTGAAGGCTCTATGGATCAAGCAATCTTGTTCAAAATGAAGAGAGGCCCTCATTTCACTTCCCATACAGTTAAAAGCAACCCTTGTCGAACCTATTGAGCCGGTTATCTTTTCTTTTCCAAAACACACCCCAACCTGGGGATCACCGTCCACAATCAGTTAAATGAAAATGATAAGGGAAGGATTTGAGAGAAAGAAGTTGTAGAAATGTTCTTCTTGTCAAAGGCAACAAGCAAAAAAAAAAAAGGCAAAAAGGCATATCAGTAGAAAGACCGAAAAAGAGTCAAGTTATGCTATCTTTAAAAAGCATATAAAGCCAAAAGTCAGGAAAAAGGGGCAAATATCAGACTAAGAAGGTCAAAAGTTACAAGAAAGGTCAACTCCTCTTGTAGAATGGAAAATTCGAAGGTGATCCTAGGTAACAAAGCCACCAAGTAGAAGCTATAGGTTTGAGCATTTACCCTTTCTTGTTAAACCCCAAACCATGGCCTACATTACAACCCTACTAAAGTCCACTCTGATTGAGAAGGATTGCTTGATCTAAATGAGCCAAATATGTTTCTGAAGCTAGAGGAGGATATCAAGGGATGAAACCCCACTGGAAGACCAACCAAGGATGGTGCAGATCTAACCCTACTGGAAGCAACATCAAATTTGAGCTTACATATCCTGTTCATTTATAAACCCCTTAACCTAGCCTACGTTACGGTCCAAATTAAAGTCCTCTCTGATTAAAGAGAATTGCTTAGTCCAAATAAACCCAAACAATACTAAGAAAAGTAGGGTGAGAAAGGAGAATTGGAAGGGAATGCAAGAGGCAATCTCATGCTCCAAGATGTGCTCAGATGGTTTCGGTTTTAACAACCCATTAAAAGAAAATCTTTAAGCCTAAATATCCCTTTATTTCTTACAACCCCTAAACCTAGCCTACATTACGGTCCTAAAAGAAGTCTTCTCAGATTGAGGGCTTAGCTGTTTATCGCTCTGCAAAGGGTATGCGAGTTGTCGCTCGAGCCATGGTGGCATCTTGGAGATCTGTGAGAGAAACCCAAGTGAGCTCAGAGACACCCCAAATAGTAACCCTGTAGAAAGTAGGAGTAAGATAGCAAACCAAGAGGTCAAGATCCCTCGAGAATGGAGCGAATGCTATCGCACCCCGATGAGAATGGGACAAAACTAAATGGGGTAGAATCTTGGAAAGGAACAGAATCCTGAGAGTATGGGCCCAAGGGGCAATCCTGGGGTTTTCTTTGTAAATAGCTTATATACATATAGTACTGATGCATCCATGACATGTATAACCTGTACATCCATTTAGATTCATGTGTAGTTTGTATCTATGCATGCATTCAACTACGTTCCTGTATGAACTTGTTCATTTGTAAGGAAGTAGATTATGCATTTAAATCAATTCTTACATAAATCTATGCATTTATCACAAAAAATGGGGAACATTGCATTTAATTTTATTTATGCATGCGCATTATCCAAAAGTATAACATGCATTCAATTCCAATTCTGTGTGAACTTGTGCATTCATAAAAAGTAGGACACACATTCAATTCATAAAAAAAAAAAAAAAAGTATGACACGCATTCACCCCTTACCGAGGCATTCTTAAACTGTTTTTATACAAAACTCATTCTATGTTTTTCTCTTTCTCTCAAATTGGAAACAAGGAATAAAGCAAAACATAAAAAGGAGCTAAAGCCACCCCTCAGATATCTTCAGTACCAGCTTACACCTCAGAAAGCTTAGATTTCCGGGACCAACAAGAAACAGAGAATGGGGCAATGACCCACCCCCGACCTCCCCAATCAAACGACTTTGAAAGAGGGGTAATGAATAAGTGTCCGATCACCCAAAGCTGGAATAATGAAGCACATCCCCAATAATGAGCATTCCCCTCTTGCCAAAATCTAGTAAGGCTCACGAAGGTCTGTCCCACAACCATAGGAGCATATGGGTGCCCCTCATGAATCCTGGCAAGCAGTACAAGTAATTGGCAGTCAACCACGTCATTCCCTCGAGGAGAAACACCTAGAATCTTAAGAAGAGCAAAGTTGGGGCCACCATGTGAGAGATTGACCAATCTTGAGAAGTGTGCCAATCCCTTATCCGTCGCAAACTCAAAATGAGAGAAGCAAGAACTTCATTGAGACATAAGGAAACTGGGGCCATAGATCAGAAGAAAAAGCCTGCAAAATGGAGCCCAAGCTGAAGAGCGACAATCATGATGCAGCCATCAGGAAAAGTAGGTCCCATAATGTCAGTTGAACCATCCCGAAGACCTAGGAGGAAGCCATACTCATGGGGAGTAGGGGCAAGCTCACATTCTCCAAAATGGAAGAAAGACAGGTCAGGTGGGAACCACTATTAAAAATCAAGCTACACTAACAGGAGAGAAGCCATGCAACCAAAGGACCAGCAAAAATGTCTTGCTCATCTGAAGGATGCCCGTCATACCAAACCCGTAGTCAGCTCAAAATAGCATCGGCCATCCAAAAAGTCAAAAGTGGAAAACCTCGATGTCCATCTCATCCTCGAGGGTTGGCTCAATAGAGGGAAGGGGTCGACTGGAGGCCTACACCCCCCTCTCACCCTGGCTAGAAGGTGCTCGATTGGCAGAGTGCTGACTACCCCTGGAGCAGCTAGAGCTGCTGACAAGAATCTGTTTGGGCCATCTTCTCGAAGCAATGACTCTTCTCAGAACCCTCATCGCCTGCGCCCGCCATCTTGAAAGGTAAGTCAAGGTAAGAGGTATTAGAATTCGATATATGCAGTTCAAAAGATAAAGAAATAAAAGCAACAAAGAAATAATAATGATAATAACCAAAGGTGAAACATAAAATAAAAACGAAGGACACAACTTCCATATACATCCTATTAAGACCAACCTAAAAGTTTCTTAAACTTTTCATTCAAAGTTTCTTTTCTAAAATCAACTATCAAAGGTTCCTTAAAAATTTTTCGAAAAGTTTCTTGACTTTTTCTCTTCAAAAAGTTCTTTTTCAAAAATTAGTTTCCCAATGGTTTCTTATTATCCTTTGAAAGTTTTCAAAAATTCTTGCTTCTAAAATTTCCTTTCCAAAGTTAGTTTTCAAAAGGTTTTCTAATTCTGTTTTCTAAAAGTTCTTTTTCAAAATCACTTCTTAAAATCAAATTCTACTTCAAAATCAGGGTCAAAAATTCATTTTCAAAATCAGATCTCAAATTTTTTTCAATCCATCTCCAAGTTTTTCTGATTCAGTTCTTCAAGAAAATCCCTTTTCCAATCAGGTTTAAGATCCCCCTCAAACTTTTCTTTCAAAAAGAGTCTTAGACAAAATAAATCCTTAAAAAGTGTCAAGGTCTCACTCCAAAATTTCTATCAGGTTCAAAGGTTTTCCATCCTACATCCTTGTCAATCTCAAAAATTTTCAAATCCGAAAGAGTTCTTAAATTCTTACCTCCAAAATGTCTCCTAACATGCTATTTTCCAAAATCTTTCCAAGTTTTCTGTCCAACAGGATCTCAAAACTCAAGTCTTAGATCAAAGTGAATTCTCTACACATTCTGGGCAGTTTTGCCCTTTTCCCCGCCAAAACTCGTTTTTGAAGGCCTTTTCGGCCCATTATCCATTTTTGACCCCCATTGTCAAAAGATTTCCAATGTCCGTCCCTTCGACTGCCTTGCGGTCAACATGGGACTCTTACTTCTATCGTTTTCTGTCTTTGACAAGCAAAGACAAAAAAAGAGGGGTAGCTATAAGCACCCCATTTTTGACCGCTCGGCAGTCTACACTCCGTCCAGACTTGTTTTCAAGTCATTGTGAGACATATTCCAATCGAAATCGGTTTTCTAAGTCCAAATCCCGTCTGTCGATCGCTTCGCGGGCCCACCAAGCCCAAATAGAGATAAAATGACCAAAATGCCCTTAGGGGCATTGTCCTTTCTTTTCCAACCCCTCTCTCGAGACAGTTTATTCCTCGAGACGATTCCATTCCAGGCACATCTCCTCGGAGACAATAAGTCCCCTTTCCAATTCCACTCTCGAGACAGTTTATTCCTCAAGATGGTTCCAATCCAGGCACGTCTTTTCGAAGACGGTAAGACCCCTTTCCAATCCCACACTCGAGACAGTTTATTCCTCGAGACGGTTCCACTCCAGGCACGTCTCCTCGGAGACGATAAGACCCATTTCTAATCCCACTCTCGAGACAATTTATTCCTCGAGACGGTTCCAATCCAAGCACGTCTCCTCGGAGACGATAAGTCCCCTTTCCAATCCCACTCTCGAGACAGTTTATTCCTCGGGACGATTCCAATCTAGGCACGTCTCCTCGGAGACGATAAGATCCCTTTCCAATCCCACTCTCTAGACAGTTTATTCCTCGAGACAGTTCCACTCCCAGCACGTCTTTTCAAAGATGATAAGACCCCTTTCCAATCCGACTCTCGAGACAGTTTATTCCTCGAGACGGTTCCAACCCAGGCGCGTCTTTTCGAAGACGGTAAGACCCCTTTCCAATCCCTCTCTCGAGACAGTTTATTCCTCGAGACGGTTCCAATCCAGGCACGTCTCCTCAGAGACGATAAGTCCCCTTTTCAATCCCACTCTCGAGACAGTTTATTCCTCGAAAAAGTTCTGCTCCAGGAACGTCTCCTCAGAGACGATAAGTCCCCTTTCCAATCCCACTCTCGAGACAGTTTATTCCTCGAGATGGTTCCAATCCAGGCACGTCTCCTCGGAGACGATAAGTCCCCTTTCCAATCCCACTCTCAAGACAGTTTATTCCTTGAGACGATTCCAACCCAGGCGCGTCTTTTCGAAGACGATAAGACCCCTTTCCAATCCCTCTCTCGAGACAGTTTATTCCTCGAGACGGTTCCAATCCAGGCACGTCTCCTCAGAGACGATAAGTCCCCTTTTCAATCCCACTCTCGAGACAGTTTATTTCTCGAGAAAGTTCCACTCCAGGAACGTCTCCTCGGAGACGATAAGTCCCCTTTCCAATCCCACTCTCAAGACAGTTTATTCCTCGAGATGGTTCCAATCCAGGCACGTCTCCTCGGAGACGATAAGTCCCCTTTCCAATCCCACTCTCGAGACAGTTTATTCCTTGAGACGGTTCAAATCCAAGCACGTCTCCTCGGAGACGATAAGTCCCCTTTCCAATCCCACTCTCGAGACAGTTTATTCCTCGAGACGGTTCCAATCCAGGCACGTCTCCTCAGAGACGATAAGTCCCCTTTCTAATCCCACTCTCGAGACAATTTATTACTCGAGAGGGTTCCAATCCAGGCACGTCTCCTCGGAGACGATAAGTACCCTTTCCAATCCCACTCTCGAGACAGTTTATTCCTCGAGACGGTTCTAACTCAAGCACGTCTCTTCGTAGATGATAAGACCCCTTTCCAATCCCTCTCTCGAGACAGTTTATTCTTCGAGACGGTTCGAGTAGCGAAACTACTAACAACACCGTTAGAGTAGCGGAAATACTCACAAATAGGTCGATATAGGGAATTGCCAACAAACCCCTGTGTCACGACGACCATTGTCAGAGTGGCGGAAATACTCAAAACCTAGGTTAACACTAGTGTCTGTTAGCCCACTTCGGTGAAAGATGACCAAACTGCCCCTTGGACCTTTTCCGAGACTTTCCGGTCAAGATGACCATTTTGCCCCTAGGCATCTGAATGCCCCGGGAACCACACCGGCTCTGGGTATCAAACCGGTAACCCTATGAGATTACTTGTTATAGTATTCTCAACCTTCCTTTACCTTTCCGGATCATTCCAAGTCAGTTTCGGCCAACCCGATACAAAATGATCGTTTTGCCCTTGGTGGGCCTGTCTCCTTTTTCGACCACACCGACTCTGGGTATCAAACTGGTAACCTTCTAAGATTGCTTTTTATAGTATTCTCAATCTTCTTTTATCTTTTCGGATCATTCCGTGTCAGTTCCGGCAAACCCGGTGCGAAATGACCGTTTTGTCCCTAGTGGGCCGATCTCCTTTTCCGACCACGCCGGCTCTGGGAATCAAACTGGCAACCTCTGAGAACATTCTGAATAATATTTCCAGATCCTAAGTCTTCTTCCGGGACAGTCTGAGTCTGTTCTGGCAGTTTTCCAGTCCGATTGACAGTTTCGCCCCTAAAGACCCGGTCAACCCTTCCAACACATCCTATCCTTACTTTTCAAGTCAAGTAACTTCGGGACACTATTTTAAGTGTTCCTGCTTTTTTCCGGCGTTCCGGGTCATTCCCGACTTCTTCAAATCCTTCCCGAACTTTCCGGAGTCACTTCTAGTGAAGCCAGGCTAAAGATTGCATGGTAGTCACTAGTACAGGCGCCCAAATCCAATCAAAGATACGTTGTTTGCCAATCTTAAACCTTTCCTAATTGGCTGGTGCCACTCCTAGTGGCGCCGTTGTAAAATTTGGCCTGGTGCCACTGCAACAGGCGCCAGTGTTGTCTAACCTCTGTAAATACAGAGCCTCCTCCAGCGTGAAAAGGATCCGCAAACTCAACCTAAAAATCATATAATTCGATATACAGAGCTCGAGCACCTCCAAAACCCTAGCTTCCTTAGGTTTTCCAAACCCTAGCCTCCTATACACTCATACACACCCCCATACACTCATATACTAACTTTCAACCCTCCTTTGAAGACTTGAAGAGTTGTAATCTGAAGTTTGAAGCTTGAAGACAACTCTTGAAGATTGAAGACGAAGATCAAGACCGAAGACCGAAGAAAGCAAAGCGCGCAAAATAAACAAAATACATGGTAGATTCTCCATTTAAATTTCCGTACTTCCCCCTTCTCTCTCTTCTCTCTCCAACCCACTTGGGTTTTCTTTATTTTAATCCCCCATCTCTTTCCCCCCCTTTCTTTGCATGCTTGAAACAAGGGGATTCCTGGTCCATGTGTAGGATTGGACTATTGGAGAGTCACCGTGTCAGGGGCTTTGTTTTAATCTAACTAGAGACCAAGTGGGTCCGGCCCCCTTGATTATGTGGTGAAGCCTTAGCCTTGTATGTTCACGACCCCAAAATTGCATTGTGCATATCATGATCTTGCATCTTCCAAAATTCGTTTTCAAACTCGTTTTCAAAATCGTTTTCAAACTCGTTTTCAAAATTGCATCAAAATCTCTTTTTCGAAAACTTGTTTTCAAAACCACAACTCTAGGGTGATTCTAGCCTTTCCATGGCTAGGGTTGCTTTTAGGAAGTGTTACATTAAAAGTGACTTTTATGGTCTATATTTTCAAATCTTATTGTTTTCCAAAACCACTTTCTTAAAGTGGTTCTAGCCTTCCTATGGATAGAATCGCTTTAGGAAAGTGAGATGTTTTTATACCTTCTAAAAACTCTTTTTCCAAATCCCTCCTCCTAAAAATCTCTTTTTCAACGTGCTTTCCAAAAAGTTCCTCTTTTCAAAGTTGTTTTCCAAAAACTCTTTCCAAAAATTCATTTTTCAAAACCTGCCTATTTCAACTCCTTTCCAAAAACACTCTCCTTAAAATTCACTTTCTAAAAACATTCCCTAAATTCACTTTCCTAAAAACTCTCTCCAACATTCTCCTTCCCAAAAATCCTTCTAAAAAAACTCTCTTTCCAAAATATCCTCTCCAGAAATTCCCCTCTAGGATTTTCCTTCTAAAACTTGTGTCCAAAAATACGTTTTCCAAAAACTCCTCTTTAAAATCTTTTTCCAAAAACTCTATCTTCAAATTCACTTTCCAAAAACTCCTTCCTAGGATTCCCTTCTAGAAAATCTTCGTTTCCAAAAACACACTTTCCAAAAACTCTTTCCTTAGAGCCAAAATCAAGCCCTAGAACTCGCAATTAGGAAACCCTAATTTTCTTTCCAAAAACATAATTTTCAAACTTTGCCCCAAAACCTAGGTTTCCAAAACCTCATGTTTTCACATCCAAACTATACATATTTCCAAAACATATTTTTTACGTCGAAACTACATTTTTCAAATCTAGGGTTTCTAAAATCCCCCTTTCCAAATCTTGATTTTCCAAATCCAAGTTTTCAAATCTTTGCTAAATTCAAACCTTTCCTAATCTTAAGATTTTCTAAAACTCTAAAACTTTCTAAATCCTAAACTTTCTAAATTTCAAATCTTTCCAAATTCAAAGTTTCCTAAATTCAAAACTTTCTTAAGTTAAATCTTTCTAAACTTCCAAACTTTCTAAATTCTAAATTTTTCCAAAACTTCAACATCTTTCCAAATCTAAGACTTCTCTAAACTCAAAACTTTCTTAATTCAAACACTTCTTAAATTGAAAACTTTCCTTTTTCAAAAACATTCCAAATTCAAAACCTTTCTTAAGTTGGAACTTTCCTAATTCAAAACATTTCTAAATTCCATACTCTTCTATTTCAAAACTTTCTAAACTCAAAACTTTTCAATTTTCAAAACTTCTTAATTTCAAAACCTTTCCTAAAACAACACTTTCCTAAGATGAAACTTTCTAAATTCAAAACTTTCCAATTTCCGAACTTTCTTGAATTCCAAACTTTCCTAATTTCGAAACTTTCCTAATTCGGAATTTTCCAGAAATAAAACTTTCATAATTTGAAAATTTTCCTAAATTGGACATTTCCTAATTCAAACATTTCCTCAATCTAATCTTTCCTAATCTCCTAAACCTTCCGAGTCAAGTCGAATCTTTCCTAAACCTCCATCTTTCCAAAACAAGTCTAAATCTTTTCCAAGTTCTATCTTTTTAAATCAAAATTCAATCTTTTCAATTCCAAAATTCCAAATTCAAATTTTCAATCCTCTATTCAAAGTTCAATTTCTCAATCTTCCGATTCAATTTCCAATTCAATCTCCTTCTTCAAATCAACTCTTCTATTTTCAATCGGACTCTTGTCCGAACTACGACTGACCTGATTCCCCCAAAGGGATACGTAGGCAACATTCATAGGTGCGGTCACAATACTTTTCAAACTTTCAATTCCACCCTCATGGGTGTGGTCACAAATTTCAAATTCCTCCATATTTTTCAATTCTCAAATTCTACAATCTTTTCGAATTTCCAATCAATTTCCAAATCTCTATTTTCAATTTCCAAAATCTTCTTTTCAAATTCAAACTTCTATCTCTTCCTTTTCAAATCAAATCAAATCTCTTCTCAAATCTATTTTTAAATCAACTCTCTTTTATTGCACTTGCATATCATGCATCATGGTTTTTCTAAACATTGTTTTTCAAAGTGGATAGGATTGGCCAATAGTTAGTTGAAGATTCTCATAGGTGAATCTAGGGTAGATTGACATGTAGGTACTGAAAGAGCGAGGTAGGGTGATGGCTTAGTGCGTCTTTCCTACACGTAACCAACCTCCGAACCAAGATCACTGATTTCAAAGATCAAAAGGAGTTATTTTTCAAAAAAGGCTAAATGTTTTCCAAAGGTTGCCAAACAACCTGTTTTTCTTAAAAACCCTCTCTCGAGGAGATATTTTCAAAATCGTTTTCCAAAAACCCTAAGTGTAGTATTCAGATTATTATTAGCTTTTAGGTGACCTAACTCACTTTAATCAAGTTAGGTGGCGACTCCAAACTTTTTTTTTTTTCAAAAGCCCTTTATTCAAACCAATTTTCAATTCAAACTTAGTCGCACTCATTCTTCTAGGAGGGTAAGTTCTAACGAGAGAGTACAACATTTTTCCCGCTTGTGTGAGTATTCCTCAAGTGCAAAAAATCTGGGCGCGACACTTGCCCAGTAGACCGTCGGCTGCCCCTAGACCGACTGGAGCCGCTAGTGGAATCTGTTCGAGCTGCCTTCCCCGAGCGGCTTCTCCTCTCAAAGCCATCATCACCTGTAACTGCCATCCTGAAAAGGTAAGTCAAGGTAAGAGGTGTTAATATACCATACATGCAGAATTATAATAACATAATAAAGTAAAACAAAATAAACAAGAAACAATAAAAATATTTCAAATGATAAGTCAAAACGAATTTCCTACACATTTTGATTTTCTAACTTCAAATCAAATCTCAAGGGTTTTCTGTCTTTCTTTTTCAAAAAGATTTTATTTCTAAACCTTTTCCAACTTTTTCCCTAATTTCTAAAAATTTCGGCAGAGTTTTGTTTAAAAGTGGTCCCTACAACACCCACGACATCAACACAAAACACAAAATGTGCACTCCACAACGTTACAATCACATAACATCTGCACTCGCCCACACTCTTCAATTTTTTAAAATTTTCAAAACACTTGTTTTATTTTTCCAATAAATCAATGGTTTTCAAAGTTATCCTAAAATTTCTCAAAATCATCTCAAATGTTTTCTAAAATATTCCAATATTTTTCCAAATTTCAAATTTCATCAATCTCTCAAGTTTTCTTAATTTTTTCAATTTTCTAAATACTTTTCTATTTTTCAAAAAATCAAGAATTCCCCAAGTTTTCAAAAAATCACGAAACTTCACACAATTGTTAAACACATTTTTCTAAGGCGCATTACACAAAAATCTAGCCAGAAAACCCAATGCCCAAGTGTCGCGCCCAGATTTTTCACACTCGAGGAATACTCACCCAAGCGGGAAAAATGCTGTACTCTCTCGTTAGAACTCACCCTCCTAAAAGAATGAGTGCGACTAGGTTTGAATTGAAAATTTGATTTGAATAAAGGGCTTTTGAAAAAGATTCGGAGTTGCCACCTAACTTGATTAAGGTGAGTTAGGTCACCTAAAAACTAAGAATAATCTGAAAACTACACTTAGGGTTTTTGAAAAACGATTTGAAAATATCTCCTCAAGAGAGGGTTTTTAAGAAAACAGGTTGTTTGGCAACCTTTGGAAAACATTTAGCCCTTTTGGAAAGATAACTCCGTTTTAGTCTTTGAAAACAGTGATTCTAGGTTCGGAGGTTGGTTACGTGTAGGGAAGACGCACTAAGCTATCACCCTACCCCGCCCTTTCGGTACCTACATGCCAATCTACCCTAGATTCACCTATGAGAGTCTTTAACTAACTATAGTTCAATCCTATCCATTTTTAGAAAAACAATGTTTAAAATGAAACTAACATGATGCATGATATGCAAGTGCAATAAAAGAGAATTGAAAAATAGATTTGGAAAGAGATTGATTTGAAATTAATTTGATTTGAAAATAGATTTGAAGAGATGGAATTGAAATTGAAAATTTTGAAAATTGAAAGTAAAAATTTGAAAATAGAAATTTTGAAATTGAAAATTTGAAAATAGATTAGAATTTGAGATTTGGAAAGATTTTGGAAACCGCACCCATGAGGGTGGAATCGAAAGTTTGAAAAGTATTGTGACTGCACCTATGAAGGTTGCCTATGTATCCCTTTGGGGGAATCAGGTCAGTCGTAGTTCGGACCAGAGTCCGATTGAAAATAGATTGGTTTGA
Organism: Euryodendron excelsum; assembly: GCA_033060915.1. Lineage (NCBI taxonomy): Eukaryota > Viridiplantae > Streptophyta > Magnoliopsida > Ericales > Pentaphylacaceae > Euryodendron > Euryodendron excelsum. The sequence goes on along the minus strand of CM065382.1, from coordinate 26,743,961 downwards.
AGAGAGAGATTGGATTGGAAGAAAGAAATTGAATTAAAAATTGGATTTATTTGAGATTAGAAGAGGAGATTAGAAATTGAAATTGGGAAGATTGGACTTGCTTTGGAAAGATTGATTTTAGAAAGACTTGGTTTTGAAAAGATGGAGGTTTAGGAAATCTAGACTTAGGAAATATTTGACTCGACTCGGAAGGTTTAGAGAAAAATTAGATTTAGGAAATGTTTGAATTAAGAAAGGTCCGATTTAGGAAAGTTTCGTTTTTGGAAAGTTTCGAAATTAGGAAAGTGTCATTTTTGGAAAGTTTCGAAATTAGGAAAGTTTATTTTTGGGTTAGATGAAATGGAAAAGTATTGAATTTAAAAATGTTTTGAATTAATAAAAATTTAGTTTGAGAAAGGTTTAAAATTTCGAAAGTTTCAAATTAAGAAAGTTTTGAATTTTGGAATGTTTGAAAAAAAGGAAGTTTTGAATTTGGAAAGTTTTGAAAACAAGGAAGTTTTGAAAATAAGAAAGTTTTGTTTTGGGAAAGGTTTGAAAAAAGAAAGTTTTCAGTTTAGGAAATGTTTGAATTAAGAAAGTTTTGAGTTTAGAAAAGTTTTAGATTTGAAAAGATTTTGAAGTTTTGGAAAGTTTAGAATTTAGAAAGATTTGAAATTTAGAAAGTTTAAGATTTAGAAAGTTTTAGGGTTTTAGGAAATCTTGAGATTAGGAAAGGTTTGAGTTTAGAAAAAGTTTGAAAAATTAGATTTGGAAAGTTGAGATTTGGAAAAGGGGTAGGATTAGGAAAGGGTTGAAATAGGAAAGATTTGAAAGTTGAGTTTTAAAATTTAAGAAAGATTTTTATGTTCAAGTTTTGGAAACTTAAGTTTTAGGAAAGTGGAGGATTAGGAAGGATTTGAATTAGGAAAGATTTGGATTTGGAAGGGATTGGATTTGGTTTCTAAAAATGGAGGATTGGATTCGGTTTCCTAAAGGGAAGATAGGATTTGGCAAGGATTTGGAAAAGGAGATTCTAGAAACCCTAGATTTGGAAAATTATAGTTTTGACGTGGAAAAGAAGTTTTGAAAACATGTATAGTTTTGATGTAGAAAACAAGAGGTTTTGGAAACATGTATAGTTTGGATGTGAAAACAAGAGATTTTGGAAACCTAAGTTTGGGGCAAAGTTTGAAAATCATGTTTTTGGAAGGAAAATTAGGGTTTCCTAATTGTGGGCTCTAAGGCTTGACTTCGGCTCTAAGAAAAGAGTTTTTGGAAAGTGCGTTTTTGGAAACGAAGGTTTTCTAGAAGGGAATCCTAGGGAGGAATTTTTGGAAAATGAATTTGAAGAGGGAGCTTTTGGAAAAAGATTTTAAAGAGAAAGAGTTTTGGAAAGTGTGTTTTTAGAAACGTAGATTTTAGAAGGAAAATCCTAGAGGAGAAATTCTAGAAGGAAGATTTTGGAAAGAGAGTTTTTGGAAAGATTTTTGGAGAGAGTTCTTCTAGGAAGGTTTTTGGTTGAAGATTGTTGAAGAGAGTTTTGGAAAGATTTTTGGGGGAACGTTTTTAGAAAGTGGATTTTGGGGAGAGGATTTTGGAAAGGAGTTGAAAAAGGGAGTTTTGGAAAATAGATTTTGGAAGGGAGTTTTTGAAAACAATTTTGAAGAGAAGAGTTTTAGGAAAGTATGTTGAAAAAGAGATTTTTAGGAAGAGATTTTTGAAGAGAGAGTTTTTTGGAAAGCATGAAAACGGCTCACTTTCCTAAAGCGATTCTAGCCATAAGAGGGCTAGAACCACTTTAAGAAAGTGATTTTGGAAAACAATAAGATTTGAAAATATAGACCCAAAAGGTCACTTTTAATGTAACACTTTTCTAAAGCAACCCTAGCCATGGAAAGGCTAGAATCACCCTAGAATTGTGGTTTTGAAAATAAGTTTTTGAAAAAGAGATTTTGATGCAATTTTGAAAACAAGTTTGAAAACGATTTTGAAAACGAGTTTGAAAACGAATATTGGAAGATGCAAGACTATGATATGCACAATGCAATTTGGGGTCGTGAACATACAAGGCTAAGGCTTCACCACATAATCAAGGGGGCCGGACCCACGTGGTCTCTGGTTAGACTAGAAGAAAGCCCCCGACACGGTGACTCTCCAATAGCCCAATCCTACACATGGACCAGGAATCCCCTTGTTTCAAGCATGCAAAGAAAGAGGGAGAAAGAGATGGGGGATTAAAATAGAGAAAATCCAAGTGGGTTAGGAGAGAGAAGAGAGAGGGAGAAGTGCGAAAATTTAAATAGAAAGCCTACCGTATGTCTTCTTTATTTTGCGCGCCTTGCTTGTCTTCAATCTTCGGTCTTCGTCTTGATCTTCTTCTTCAACCTTCAAGGGTTGTCTTCAAGCTTTAGATGGCAGCTCTTCAAGTCTTCAAAGGATGGTTGAAGGCTAGTGTATGAGTGTATGGGGATGTATATGAGTGTATATGAGGCTAGGGTTTGTGTATGGTGGCTAGGGTTTGGAGAACCTAAGGAGGTTAGGGTTTAGGGAGTGCTCGAACTCTGTATATCGAAATATAGGATTTTTAGGTTAAGTTTGCAGGCTCCTTTCACGTTGAATGACGCTCTGTATTTATAGAGGTTGGACAACACTGGCGCCTGTTGCAGTGGCGCCGGGCCAAATTTTACACTGGTGCCACTAGGAGTAGCGCCAGGCCATTTTTTGGCTTGGCGCCACTACTAGTGGTGCCAGCCAATTAGGAAATGTTTAAGGTCGGCAAGCAACGTATCTTTGACTAGATTTGGGCGCCAGTACTAGTGACTACCATGCAATTTTTAGCCTAGCTTCACTAGGAGTGACTCCGGAAAGTCCGGGAATGACTTTAAGGAGCCGGGAATGACCCGGAAGGCTGGAAAGGAGCAGGAACACTTAAAATAGTCTCCTGGAGGTATTTGACTTGAAAAGTGAGGATACACGCACACCGTTTTCCAAAACCATGGAGGAAAGGGCGACCGCTTTCTCTTTCCTTTATACCTGTTTATTCTTGTTGTTATAATAACTATACTCTTACTATTATAATGCCTTTCTAACTGTTCATGCATACATATTTACTTTAATTGCATTCTCTCTCCTTATACTCTATGCATCCATGTTCATGCATTTCATGTCAAGACAAGAATTCCAAAGTAACTCAAGTCATTGCATTCTCATGCATATGATCAACCCATCGACAGTGACACTAAGGTCACTCTCCCTTACATTAAACCTACCCAAACCCTAAGGGTTCCCATGTAACACTAAGGAATCATTGCATGTATTTCAAGTCATTCCATAAGAGGGGCCCCAATCCTTCTATGCTGACAAAGATAGGATTGCCAAGAAGATAAGGGGCAATCAATCAACAAGGTCTCTCAGCGACTTTCTCAACATCGAATCCGAAAAAGGTGAATCCGAAGACTCAAGAGTAGTTTAGGATTTCATGCGTAAAATTAGATAGGTGGAAGTCCAAAGAAAAATGTTTCCCTCTCCCCCATTAAAGTGTACTCCGTTACCTCTTGTATTCTAATTTCAAAGTTTAATGTATCCCTTCCTTTGAACATATGAATGAAGGAAGATTCCCATCCAACGGTAAAGTATTTGCATATAGGGAAAAACCCCTATCTCCGAAAGTGAGCCAAATACATCTAGTCTCCCTCTTAAATAGGGACACCCTAAGACATGCATTGCATAGAGCTCTCTAAAAACCAAAAAACTAACTTGCAGTTTGTATCCTTGTTTTTCTATTTCTTTCTTTTTCATTTAAGAGATCACCCTGCACTGAGTTAACATTGCTCCCAAGAATGGTCAACATCCACCTACAGACCCCATTATCACCCGACAAAGAGCCTCATTTATGGCTGCCAACTCTGAAGAATCGTCTCAAGTCTCTCGAGAGGAAGTCAATAAAATAAGGACCAAGATTGATGAAATGTTTAAGCTAATCTAAACCTTAGCCATGAAGGATGTTGCTGCAATCCCATTGTCATCCATGACTTCGTCCAAGGACCCTGAACCCGCTAACCTAAGGATCGTGCTTCAATCTGACAATGCTGGAAGGAACAAGGAAGATGCCAAGGGGATTAACACTGAAGAGGAGGAAACCTTATTGCTCTCACCTATCGTAAAGAGGACTCCCTAGACCCTCTCAGTCTGAAAATCCAAAGGCTAGAGGATTCACTGCGAAGTCTCCATGGCCATGACAATTATGGTTTCACTTCTTATGATGAGCTATGTTTCTTTCCTGACCATCCAAGACCTGCTAAGTTCAAGATGCCTAACTTCCAAAAGTATGATAGCACTGGTAACCCTATCGCTCATCTTCGCCTGTATGCTGGAGCATTAAGTGATCATGGGAACGATCTGAAACTCTTGATGCAATTGTTCCAACACAGTCTTACTGGATCTGCCCTACAATGGTTTGCCCATTTAGACTTCAAGAAGATCACGATTTGGATCGAGTTGTCAATGCGTTCAAAGCTCAGTACCATCATAATATAAACCTCACCTCCGACCGATGGTCTCTGATGACTATAAGTAATGGTGAAAAAGAAAGTTTCAAGAACTATGCCTTGAGATCGAGAGAAGCCGCTACACAACTCAATGCCCCATTGGAAGAGAAGGAGTACATGCAGCTGTTCGTACATACTTTCTAAGGTATATACTACAAGAAGCTCTGCACAAGCGTAGGGAAAAGCTTCTCTAAGCTCATCATGCAAGGGGAGACGATAGAAAATGGTCTCAAGACAGGGAGGATTACCGACCCCTATGCAAAGAGTGGAGAAAGTTCTACCAACATAGCCAAGAAGGTGGCTACTACAAGGGGAATAATCAAGAAGGAAAGAGAGGTGTCTGCCATCCTGCCTGGCCAACCGCTCCAATACCGTCCACCATTGCAATCACACCCTGTTCTACCCTTACCCACTTTAACCATACCTGCTCCAACCTCTAACTATGGCCCTGCTAGGGCACGACCTAACTTTAATCGGCTTGCCCAACTATCGCGCCCAGATTTTTCGCACTCGAGGAATACACACACAAATGAGAAAAATGTTGTACTCTCTTGTTAGAACTCACCCTCCTAAAAGAATGAGTGCGACTAGGTTTGAATTGAAACTTGGTTTGAATAAAGGGCTTTTGAAAAAAAAAATTCGGAGTCGCCACCTAACTTGATTAAGGTGAGTTAGGTCACCTAAAAACTAAGCATAATCCGAAAACTACACTTAGGGTTTTGAAAAACGATTTTTGAAAATATCTCCTCAAGAGAGGGTTTTTAAGAAAAACAGGTTGTTTGGCAACTTTTGGAAAACATTTAGCCCTTTTTAAAAAATAACTCCTTTTGGTCTTTGAAATCAATGATCTAGGTTCGGAGGTTGGTTACGTGTAGGGAAGACGCACTAAGCTATCACCCTACCCCACCCTTTCGGTACCTACATGTCAATCTACCCTAGATTCACCTATGAGAGTCTTTAATTAACATGTGTTCAACCCTATTCACTTTAGAAAAATAATGTTCGAAAAATATGATGCATGATATGCAAGCAATAGAAAAGAATTGAAAAATAGATTTGGAAAGAGATTGATTTGATTTGAAAATAGATTTGAAAAGATGGAATTGAAATTGAAAAGTTTGAAAATTTGAAAATAGAAATTTGAAAATAGAAATTTTGAAATTGGAATTTTGAAAATAGATTAGAATTTGAGATTTGAAAAGATTTTGGAAACCGCACCCATGAGGGTGGAATTGAAAGTTTGAAAAGTATTGTGACCGCACCTATGAAGGTTGCCTATGTATCCCTTTGGGGGGAATCAGGTCAGTCGTAGTTCGGACCGGAGTTCGATTGAAAATAGATTGATTTGAAGAGAGAGATTGAATTGAAAATTGGATTTGATTTGAGATTAGAAGAGAAGATTGGAAATTGAAATCGAGAAGATTGGACTTGCTTTGGAAAGATTGATTTTGGAAAGACTTGGTTTTAGGAAACCTAGACTTAGGAAAGAGAAGGGACTTAGAAAATATTTGACTTGACTTGGAAGGTTTAGGAGATTAGGGAAGATTGGATTTAGGAAAGCTTTGAATTTGGAATGTTTCAACTTTAGGAAAGTTTTGAATTAAGAAAGTTTCAAATTAAGAAAGTTTAGAAAATTGGAATGTTTTGAAATAGGAAAGTTTTAAAAACAAGGAAGTTTTGAAAATAAGAAAGTTTCGTTTTGGGAAAAGTTTGAAAAAGGAAAGTTTTCAGTTTAGAAAATGTTTGAATTAAGAAAGTTTTGAGTTTAGAAAAGCCTTAGATTTAAAAAGATTTCAAAGTTCTGGAAAGTTTAGAATTTAGAAAGATTTAGGTTTAGAAAGATTCAACTTGAGAAAGTTTCAAATTTAGAAAGTTTTGAATTTGGAAATATTTGAAATTTAGAAAGTTTTAGATTTTGAATTTTAGAAAATCTTGAAATTATGAAAGGTTTGGGTTTGAAAACTTAGGTTTGAAAAGTTAAGATTTGAAAAGATGGTAGAATTAGGAAAGGATTGAAAGTTAAGTTTTAAAATTTAGGAAAGATTTCTATGTTCAAGTTTTAGAAACTTAAGGTTTAGGAAAGTGGAAGTTTAGGAAAGATTTGAATTAGGAAAGAGTTGGATTTTGAAATTTAAAGAAAGATTTAGAGTTTAGGTTTAGGAAACTTATGGTTTAGGAAGGTAGGAAATTAGGAAGAAGTAGAATTAGGAAAGGTTTGGGATTTGTTTCCAAAAACGGAGGATTGGATTTAGTTTCCTAAACGGGGAGATTGGATTCGGTTTCCTAAAGGGAAGGTAGGATTTGGCAAGGATTTGGAAAAGGAGATTCTAGAAACCCTAGTTTTAAAAAAAAAAAAGGTTTTGGAAACATGTATAGTTTGGATGTGAAAACAAGAGATTTTGGAAACCTAGGTTTGGGGCAAAGTTTGAAAATCATGTTTTTGGAAAGAAAATTAGGGTTTCCTAATTGTGGGCTCTAAGGCTTGACTTGGGCTCTAAGGAAAGAGTTTTTGGAAAGTGCATTTTTAGAAACGAAGGTTTTGGGAGGAAAAATCCTAGAGGGGAGTTTCTAGAAAGAAGATTTTTGGAAAGAGAATTTTTAGGAAGGCAAATTTAGGGAGTGTTTTTAGAAAGTGAATTTTGAGGAAAAGATTTTGGAGAGGAGTTGAAAAGAGAGTTTTGAAAAATAGATTTTGGAAGGGAATTTTTGAAAACAATTTTAAAGAGGAGAGTTTTAGGAAAGTATGTTGAAAAAGAGATTTTTAGAAAGAAAGACTTTTTGAAAAGAGAGTTTTAGAAGGAGTAAAAACATCTCACTTTCCTAAAGCAATTCTAACCATAAGAGGGCTAGAACCACTTTAGAAAAGCAGTTTTGAAAAACAATAAGATTTGAAAATATAGACAAAAAAGGTCACTTTTAATGTAACACTTTCCTAAAGCAACCCTAGCCATGGAAAGGCTAGAATCACCCTAGGATTGTAGTTTTGAAAACAAGTTTTTGAAAAAGAGATTTTGATGCAATCTTGAAAACGAGTTTGAAAACGATTTTGAAAACGAGTTCGAAAACGAATTTTGGAAGATGCAAGACTATGATATGCACAATGTAATTTGGGGTCGTGAACATACAAGGCTAAGGCTTCACCACATAATCAAGGGGGCAGGACCCACGTGGTCTCTGGTTAGACTAGAAGAAAGCCTCCGACACGGTGACTCTCCAATAATCTAATCCTACACATGGACCGAGAGTCCCCTTGTTTCAAGCATGCAAAGAAAGGGGGGGAAAGAGATGGGGGATTAAAATAGAGAAAATCCAAATGGGTTAGGAGAGAGAAGAGAGAGGGGGAAGTGCGAAAATTTAAATAGAAAGCCTACCGTATGTCTTCTTTATTTTGCGCGCCTTGCTTGTCTTCAATCTTCGGTCTTCGTCTTGATCTTCTTCTTCAACCTGCAAGGGTTGTCTTCAAGCTTTAGATGGCAGCTCTTCAAGTCTTCAAAGGATGGTTGAAGGCTAGTGTATGAGTGTATGGGGATGTATATGAGTGTATATGAGGCTAGGGTTTGTGTATGGTGGCTAGGGTTTGGAGAACCTAAGGAGGCTAGGGTTTAGGGAGTGCTCGAGCTCTGTATATCGAAATATAGGATTTTTAGGTTAAGTTTGCAGACCCCCTAGAGGTATTTGACTTGAAAAGTGAGGATAAGATATATCGAAAAGGTTGACCGTGCCTTTAGGGGCAAAACGGTCAATCAGACCGGAAAACTGCCGGGACAAACTCGGACTGTCCCAGGAGAAGACTTGGGATCTGGAAACATTATTTAGAATTTCCCCAGAGGTTTCTGGTTTGATTCCCAGAGCCGGTGTGGTCGGAAAAGAAGACCGGCCCACCAGGGGCAAAACGGTCATTTTGTACCGGGTTTACCGGGACTGACTCGGAATGATCCGGAAAGGTAAAGGGGAGTTGAGATTATTATAAAAAGTAGCCTCATGAGGTTACCGGTTTGATTCCCAGAGCCGGTGTGGTCGAAAAAGGAGACCGGCCTTCTAGGGGCAAAACGGTCATTTTGTGCCGGGTTGGCCGGAATTAACTCGGAATGATCCGGAAAGGTAAGGGGAGGTTGAGAACACTATAAAAAGTATTCTCGGGTCATTACCGGTTTGATACCCAGAGCCGGTGTGGTTCCCGGAGCATTCGAATGTCTAGGGGCAAAATGGTCATCTTGACCGGAAAGTCTCGAAAAATGTCCACAGGACAATTTGGACATTTTTCACCAAAGTGGGCTAATAGACACTGGTGTTGACCTAGGTTTTGAGTGTTTCCGCTACTCTAACAGTGTGAGTATTTCTGCTACTCGAACGGGGTTGATGATTTGTGAGTATTTCCGCTACTCTAACGGCTTTGTGAGTATTTCTGCTGCTCTAACGGTTTTGTGAGTATTTCCGCTACTCTAACGGCTTTGTGAGTATTTCCGCTACTCTAATGGTTTGGTGAGTAGTTTTGTTACTCGGACCGTCTCGAGAGAGGGATTTGAAAAGGAGACTTATCGTCTCCGAAGAGACGTGCCTGAATTGGAACCGTCTTTAGGAATAAACTGTCTCAAGAGAGGGATTGGAAAGGGGTCTTTCCATCTATGAAGAGATGTGCCTGGATTGGAACCGTCTCAAGGAATAAACTGTCTCGAGAGTGGGTTTGGAAAGGGGTCTTATCGTCTCCAAAGAGACGTGCATGGATTGTGAGTGTTTCCGCCACTCTAACGGTTTTGTGAGTAGATTTGCTACTCGGACCGTCTCGAGGAATAAACTGTCTCGAGAGAGGGATTGGAATTGGAATAAGAAAGAACAATGCCCCTAAGGGCATTTTGGTCATTTTGCCTCTACTTGGGCCTAACAGCCCCGCGAAGCGAAGGAAAGAAGGAATTTGGACCTAGAGAATTGGTTTCAATTGGAATATACCCACAATGATTTGAAAACAAGTCTGGACGGAGTGTAGACTGCCGAGCGGTCAAAAATGGGGTGCTTACACCAATACATCCGTAGCTTTGATACCTTAGCCTGCACCCAAACCGAGGCCTACCATAACCTTTTGAAGAACAATATCTTGAAGCCCATACTTGCTCATCCATTGCCAAGCCCTTTACCCCTAACCTTCAATACCGCCCTCACTTGTGAATACCATTCAGGTGGCGAAGGGTATGACACCGAAAACTGCTTCTCTATCAAGCATAAGATCCAAGACTTAATCAACAACAAGACTATTGATCTGCAACCGGTGAAACCTGCTCCAACCCCCAATGTGACCACCAACCCTGTGCCGGACCACGCCATCAATATGATACTAGTACCAATAAAAGGCGAGAGAGAGTTCAATAAGCCATGGCTAAGGATTATAAGGAGAATTGGGAGACTGATGAGGAGGATGACTAGGAGGAGAATCTCCTATTATACCCGATCTATCTCTATAACCCTAATGAGTTTCCGGATTCGTCTGATTGGCCAATAAAGGAGCCAATGCTTCTGGAGGAGGCTCTTGCTGAAAACATGGTTGTTAATGGATGGGGTGCTGAGTTTCTACACCCGAAGTACGCCGCGGCAAAACGTCATTTATTAAAGAACCCTTAGCCCGTGATTGAGTGCAATTATGAAGACTTGGGTTGGGAGCTAAAAGAGCCAAAGACACCAACAGAGCCATTCGAGTTGGAAGGAGGCGAGTTAGCCATGTTGTTTCCGGAAGAGCCTACCGCTAAGAACATCAAAGGGGTCAATAAAGTTGACAACTACACCATCACTGCCAATAGGCCCGGAGTACTAGAAAAAGATTTCACCTGCCTTGCCCTGGCTGGAAGCCATGACTGTGGATGGAGTGTTGAAGATGTGGGCATCATCCCAAAGCCATACTAAAGAAGAAGGGAGCCCCGTCAAAAGCGTACAAAAGAGGGGTGTTTTCACCCACTTTCCATCTATCCCTTTACATTTTGTTCTTAAATTAATATCTGCATTTCTATTTCCTTAAGGAGAACTATATGCTTTTCACTTACCTAATAAAATGATTAAGTCTTTTTATTCATTGCTATCATCTTATTTTCTCTTGTGAAGGGTGAATGTTTCCTACGCAAGGGGCATGGTTTATCTTATGGAATGATTTGACTTGAAGGGATGATAGCATGAGTTAACCACTCGCCAAATAATCCATTTTCTGAAGAGAGAGAGTATAAGGATGAATGAGGAAATTACCCAAAGGCATTACTTACAAGACACCGAAGCTAAGCAATGTGTGGCCAAATTATCAAGATAAAGAGGAGCCATTTTTCATTTCCCCATATAAAAGGAAAATGTGTTTATATTCCTTTTGCTTAGCCCCTAGTGCCTTGCAATAGCGAAATATTCCTTGTCAACCTCGATCTAAGACTGTCCCCCTACACTGGGGCAGACATATAACTGAGAACCCTAGGAATGGCATCCATCCTATATCGTGCTAGGGCAGCGTTGAAGGCTTTATGGATCAAGCAATCTAGTTCAAAGTAAAGAATGACCCTCATTTCATTTCCCATACTGTCAGAAGCCACACCTTGCCAAACCTGTTAAGCCATTTATCTTCTTTTGAGAAAACCCCAACCTAAGGATCACTGCCCACAATAGGTTAAATTGAATTATTAAGGAAAAGGTCTAAAGAAAAAAGGGTTGTAGAATTGTTCGTTTCATAAAAGGAAAGAAAAGAGATGAAAAGCAAAGGAAAAGAGTTGCCAAAGGGCGAGAGACCAAAAAAAAAAAAAATAGAGGCCTGAAGAAAGTCATGTTTCTGCCACCTTAAAAACGTATAGAAAGGACGAAAGAGTAAAGCATCATGTTTATATAAAAAGGTCAAAAAAAATAAAAGAATCATTTCATCCTGAGAAATATATAGTAAGAGCAAGAACGAAATTTAAAGGTGATCCTAGGTTACAAAGAAGCCCAGTAGAAATAATAGGTTCAAGCCTTTATCCTCTCTTACAAAAACCTGAAACCATGGCCTACATTACAACCTTACTAAAGTCCACTCCGATTAAAAATGGATTGCTTGATCTAAATGAGCTGGACACTTTGCCGAAGCTAAAAAGAAAAAAAAAAAGGATGCTAACCCTGCTAGGAAAAATAGTCAAGGATGGTATGGATCTAAACCTTGCTGGAAGTGACATCAAATTTGAGCCTATATATCCCGTTGTTTCGAAAACCCCATTACCTAGCCTACATTACGGTCCTAAAGCAAAGTCTCCTCAGATTGAAAGACTGGCCACTTATCGCTTTATTAAAGATCAGGTAAGTTGTTGTCGAAGCCCCGAGAGTTGAGAGTTTCAGCCCAATAATCCTATACACTAACCCCTAAGTAGAGAATCAAAGGCAGTCAAAAGGTTAAAAAAAAGTATGAAGTGCTAGCATCCAGTCAAGGTAAGGTTGAGCCAAAGGAAAGGCCAAGCCCCCGAAAAGGAAGGAGTTACCATTCCATAGATACTGAGTTTAATAGCACTCCTTGTCATTCCATTAGCTAGTATATTTCTAATATGTATATACATTTTCGTTTTAAAAAAATCGGCATGAGCTTTGCATACGTAGGACATAACTGCCTGTCGAAACAGAAGTCACTAATACAGTTTAATATCAACTCATGTAATAAATATACAACATCATCATCTATATACATACATTTGATTATATACTTAGCTATAAAAACTATCAATATCTTTGCTTGTCCATGCATTTAACTATCTAAATCATAAACATCCATCTCTATGCAAAAGCTATAAAACGAAGCTATCTAACATAAATACATCTCTAGGATATGGGCAAAAGAAGATCAGGATCTACAATAAGGGGCATCCATCACAGATCAAAATCAATATCCACTGGATCGAAATCTCTGAAGCCTAGCTCTGGAGGACGTGGATAGCCACTAAAAGGACCAGCATCCTGCAAAGAAGACGAAATCGGATTCAGTAAGATAAAGGAATAACTAAACAACAGCAAAGTGAAAAGAGGAAGGAGGGAAAGAATAACATACCCTATCACCTCCAATTTGGGCTACCCGGGCCGTTAAGGAAGCCACCTCTGCCAAGTACTGATCCCACTCCATTTGGTACTGATCCCTCTGGTCTCTCACTGCGGTAAACTCAGCCTGGGGCACGTATCCCCCGACGTAGTGCCACAAGTCAACCGCCTCCTAGCCAATAGCATATCCCCCGACTACTACCTCAAACCGAGTGAAGGCACCCATAGAATGAGCCCCGAAGTGTGCGGTGTAGTCAATCTCTGGAGGAAGCAAGAACCTAGCCCTTGGCTGGTGCTCCTGATAAGGAATAGGAACTCCCTCCACCAAGGCTCCAAACATGCACTCCAGTGGATCTCCTGCTGACCAGAACTCCTCATGAACTGCCGCCAGTGCCGGTCCCCCAGGTAGGACTCCCAAGAATCATCGTTGAGAAAGGAAGCCCTCGATAAGGACAACGGGACCAGGTATTGCATTGTCTCATAATAAATCGACCCAATAAAGGGCCACCAAGTCACGTCCCTCGCCTTGATCAACTCCAGGTTCGCCCGTAGTGTCACAAAATTAGTGATCTCTGATCGCTGGGCTACCCGGTCACAAGCCCACCTCAAAGCATGAGGATAAAGGTCATCCTCGATAGCTACAAGGTGACGAACATGGAGGTACTCAAAGCTCCACCAAACAAGAAAAGGCCAAAAACTAGTCATGCTTCTACTGACTAACTGTAACGTGATCTGCCGATCAACAAAGGAAAGCCCCATAATGATCGCCCAGTCCAATGGGGTGGGACCCTGCTCAAAACCAACAAAATGGAAAGTCCCAGTCTCTCCGAACCACCTCTTGATAAGCACAGCACTAGATGTTTGTTTAGGTGGTTAGCCTGTAGTCCCATAAAGACCCCAAAACCGATCTCTGCCAAGAAAGCCCTGTAGGATGGAGCGGCTTGTTGCATAGTCACAAACACCAGATGCACGGCCCCTCTGAAGGCTGTGTGAACACGTGGAGGGGGCAGGTGCTGTGTAGAATACACATTGGGATGATAAGCTAGATTCCCCAGTGGTGGAATTTTTGGTACCTCCAAGTCACCTAAATCATCATCCGTCTGTCTATGTCTAGAGGAGGCCCTCCTATAACGAGTCACCTGATCGCCAAGACCCGGTACCTCCTCATCTGCACCAATCTCCTCCTTAAAGGCCTGCTCAACAGGAGGGAAGGGGTCTACCGGAGGTCTACTCCCCCGTCTGCTTTGACAAGAAGATGCTCGTCCAACAGATCACCGACTACCCTTGGAACGACTGGAACTGCTGACAAAATCTGTATGAGCCAGCTTCCCAGAGCGTCGTCTCCTCTCAGAACCGTCATAGCCCGCATCTGTCATCCTTAAAGGGTAAGCCAAGGTAAGAGGTGTTAATATATGGCATATGCAGATAAGAAATAAAAGCAGAAGAAAAAAGGTAGTAATAATGATAACTAAAGATAAAAAAAATGACACAGCTGTCAGTAGATCTTGCTCTAGCCGATTCAAAAGGTTGTTTTAAACTCAACTCTCAAAACGTTTCTTAAATTCAGCTTCTCAAAAGGTTTCTTAACCTTTTTCTCCAAATTTTTCAAAAAAATCTTTCCTCCAAAGATTCTTTTTCAAAATCCATTTTCAAAAGACTTTCTAAATTCCCTTATAGCTCAAAATTAATTCTCGAAAGTCAAATTCTAAAATGCTTTTCTTCCCAAAAATCGATTCTAGGAGTCGTAATCTAAAATCTCAAAGTTCCATTCCAAATCATTTCTAAACTTGTCAATATTCTAGATTTTTCAAAAATTCTTCCTTAAGAAGTTTTCAAGGTTTTGATAAAAAATCTCTTGTTCCAAAATTTTTGTCAAGTTCCAAATTTTTCATTTACTTCAAAAAAATATATTTCTAAGTCAAAATGAATTTCTTATACATTTTGATTTTAAAATTTTGCTTCTGAGTCAAAATAAATTTCCTATACATTTTGATTTTCCAACTTCGAGTCAAAATGAGTTTTCTAAAACCTCAAGAGTTTTCTGTCTTTTTCCTTTAAAAATATTTTATTCCAAAAATTTTCCAACTCTTTCCTTAATTTCAAAAAATTTCAGCAGAGTTTCTCATAAAAACGGTCCCTACCACACTCACGACATCAACATAAAACACAAACTGCGCACTTCACAACATCATAATCACATAGCACCAACACGTGCGCACATTTTTCAAATTTCTAAATTTTTCAAAAGGACTTGTTTTATTTTTCAACAAATCAATGGTTTTTATAGTTATTCCAAAATTTTTCAAAATCATTTCAAATGTTTTCTAAAATGTCCCTACATTTTTCTAGACACTAAGCTCTAATAATTTTTCAATTTACTCTGTTTTTCCTATTTTTCTAAGTATTTTTCTATTTTTCTAAAAATCAAAAATTCAAAAAGTTTTCAAAAAATTACAAAACTTCACACGGCTATTAAACACATTTTTCTAAGGCACACGGTATAAAAATTTAGCTGAAAAACTCAATGCTCAAAGCTATAGGGAGAAACCCCCAATTCTTGCAAAAACCCTGTCGCGCCCAGATTTTTCGCACTCGAGGAATACTCACACAAGCGGAAAAAATGCTGTACTCTCTCATTAGAACTCACCCTCCTAGAAGAATGAGTGCGACTAGGTTTGAATTGAAAAATTGGTTTGAATAAAGGGCTTTTGAAAAAGATTCGAAGTCGCCACCTAACTTAATTAAGGTGAGTTAGGTCACCTAAAAACTAAGCATAGTCCGAAAACTACACTTAGGGTTTTTGAAAAACGATTTGAAAATATCTCCTCAAGAGAGGGTTTTTAAAGAAAACAGGTTGTTTGGCAACCTTTGGAAAACATTTAGCCCTTTTTGAAAAATAATTCCTTTTGGTCTTTGAAAACAGTGATCCTAGGTTCGGAGGTTGGTTACGTGTAGGGAAGACACACTAAGCTATCACCCTACCCCGCCCTTTCGGTACCTACATGTCAATCTACCCTAGATTCACCTATGAGAGTCTTTAATTAACTACAGTTCAACCCCATTTACTTTGAAAAATAATGTTTGAAAACTAATTTAGCATGATGCATGATATGCAAGTGCAAGATGAAAGAATTGGAAAATAGAAATTGATTTGAAAAGAAATTGATTTGATTTGAAAATAGATTGAAAAGATGGAATTGAAATTGAAACTTTTGAAAACTTGGAAATAGGAATTTGAAAATAGAAATTTTGAAATTGAAATTTGAAAATTGATTGGAATTTGAAATTTGGAAAGATTTTGGAAACCACACCCATGAGGGTGGAATTGAAAGTTTGAAAAGTATTGTGACCGCACCTATGAAGGTTGCCTACGTATCCCTTTGGGGGAATTAGGTCAGTCGTAGTTCGGACCAAAGTCCGATTGAAAATAGAAGAGTGGATTGAAGAAGGAACTTGAATTGGACATTGAATGTGATTTGAAATTAGAAAAGGAGATTTGAAATTGGAATTGAGAGGATTGGACTTGCTTTGGAAAGAATGATTTTGGAAAGACTTGGTTTTGGGAAGAAGGAGGTTTAGGAAACCTAGACTTGAGATTAAGAAAGATAGGATTGGAATGTTGGATTTGGAAGATTTGGAAAGATTTGGAAACTTGGAATTTAGGAAAGATTTGGATTAGGAAAGTTTCGAATTAGGAAAATGTTATCTTTGGAAAGTTTCATTTTTGGAAAGTTTTAGGTTTAGGAAAGTTTCATTTTTGGAAAGTTTTGGAGTTAGGAAAGTTTTGAATTAAGAAAATTTCGAATTTAGAAATGTTTGAAAAAGGGAAGTTTTGATTTTGGAAAGCTTTGAAAACAAGGAAGCTTTGAAAATAAGAAAGTTTCTTTTTAAGAAAGGTTCAGTTTAGGAAATGTTCGAATTAAGAAAGTTTTGAGTTTAGAAAAGCCTTAGATTTAGAAAGATTCAGAAGTCTTGGAAAGTTTAGAATTTGGAGAGATTTAGGTTTAGAAAGATTTAACTTAGGAGAGTTTCAAAATTAGAAAGTTTTGAATTTGGAAAGATTTGAAATTTAAAAAGTTTAAGATTTAGAAAGTTTTAGAGTTTAGAGAGTCTTGAAATTAGGAAAGGCTTGAAGTTTAGGAAAAGTTTGAGTTTAGAAAGAGTTTGAAAAATTAGATTTGGAAAGTTGAGATTTGGAAAAGGGGTAGGATTAGGAAAGGGTTGAATTAGGAAAGATTTGGATTTTGAAACTTAAGGAAAGATTTGAAGTTTAGGTTTAGGAAACTTATGGTTTAAGAAGATAGGAAATTAGGAAGGTTTGGATTAGGAAGGGATTGGATTTGGTTTCTAAAAGAGAAGGTTTGATTTTGTTTCCAAAAACGGAGGATTGGATTTGGTTTCCTAAAGGGAAGATAGGATTTGGCAAGGATTTGGAAAGGGAGATTCTAGAAACCCTAGATTATAGTTTTGACGTAGAAAAGAGGTTTTGAAAACATGTATAGTTTTGATGTAGAAAACGAGAGGTTTTGGAAACCTAGGTTTGGGGCAAAGTCTGAAAACCATGTTTTTGGGAAGAAAATTTAGGGTTTCCTAATTGTGGGTTCTAGGGCTTGATTTGGGCTCTAAGGAAAAGGGATTTTTAGAAAGTGTGTTTTTAGAAACGTAGACTTTCTAGAAGGGAATCCTAGGAAGGAGTTTTTGGAAAGTGTGTTTGAAGAGGGAGTTTTTGGAAGGAAAATCCTAGAGGGGAATTTCTAGAAGGAAGATTTTGGAAAGAGAGTTTTTTTGGAAATATTTTTTTTGGAGAGAGTTTTTCTAGAAAGGTTTTTGGTTAAAGATTGTTGAAGAGAGTTTTTGGAAAGATCTTTGGGGAAGGTTTTTAGAAAGTGGATTTTTTGGGGAGAGGATTTTGGAAAGGAGTTGAAAAAGGGAGTTTTGAAAAATAGATTTTGGAAGCGAGTTTTTGAAATCAATTTTGAAGAGGGGAGTTTTAGGAAAGTATATTGAAAAAGAGATTTTTAGGAAGAGATTTTTAAAGAGAGTTTTTAGAAGGTGTAAAAACATCTCACTTTCCTAAAGCAATTCTAACCATAAGAAGGCTAGAACCACTTTAGGAAAGTGGTTTTGAAAACAACAAGATTTGAAAATATAGACCAAAAGGTCACTTTTAATATAACACTTTCCTAAAGCAACCCTAGCCATGGAAAGGCTAGAATCACCCTAGAATTGTGGTTTTGAAAACAAGTTTTTGAAAAAGAGATTTTGATGCAATTTTGAAAACAAGTTTGAAAACGATTTTTGAAAACAACTTTTTGAAAACGAATTTTGGAAGATGCAAGACTATGATATGCACAATGCAATTTGGGGTCGTGAACATACAAGGTTAAGGCTTCACCACATAATCAAGGGGGCTGGACTCACGTGGTCTTTGGTTAGATTAGAAGAAAGCCCCCGACACGGTGACTCTCCAATAGTCCAATCCTACACATGGACCAGGAATCCCCTTGTTTCAAGCATGCAAAGAAAGGGCGGGAAAGAGATGGGGGATTAAAATAGAGAAAACCCAAGTGGGTTGGAGATAGAAGAGAGAGGGGGGAATGCGGAAATTTAAATAGGGAGCCTACCTTGTATCTTGTTATTTGCGCGCCGTGCGGTCTTCAATCTTCAGTCTTCGTCTTGATCTTCACCTTCAGTCTTCAAGGGTTGTCTTCAAGCTTTAGATGGCAGCTCTTCAAGTCTTCGAAGGGTGGTTGAAGGCTAGTGTATAAGTGTATGGGGGAGTGTATGAGTGTATAGGAGGCTAGGGTTTGTGTATAGTGGCTAGGGTTTGGGAGAACCTAGGGAGGCTAGGGTTTTGGAGGTGCTCGAGCTCTGTATATCGAAATATAGGATTCTTAGGTTAAGTTTGCAGACCCCTTTCACGTTGAACGAGGCTCTGTATTTATAGAGGGAAAACAAACCTAGCGCCTGTTACAGTGGCGCCAGGCCAAATTCTACACTGGCGCCACGCCATTTTTTGGCTTGGCGCCACTACTAGTGGCGCCAACCAATTAGGAAAGATTTAAGTTCGGCAAGCAACGTATCTTTGACTAGATTTGGGTGCCCGTACTAGTGACTACCATGCAATTTTTAGCCTAGCTTCACTAGGAGTGACTCCGGAAAGTCCGGGAATGATTTGGAGGAGCCGGGAATGACCCGGAAGGCCGGAAAGGAGCAGGAAAACTTAAAATAGTGTCCTAGAGATATTTGACTTGAAAATTGAAGATTGGATGTGTCGGAAAGGTCAACCGAGCCTTTAGGGGCAAAACGGTCAATCGGACTAAGAAACTGTCGGGGCGAACTCGGATTGTCCCGGAAAAAGATTTGGGATCTGGAAACATTATTTAGAATGTTCCCAGAGGTTGCCGGTTTGATTCCCAAAGCCAACGTGGCCAGAAAAGGAGACCGGCCCACTAGGGGCAAAACGGTCATTTTGTACTGGGTTTGTCGGAACTGACTCGGAATGGTCCGGAAAGGTAAAGGAAGGTTGAGAATACTATAAAAAGTATTCTCGGGACATTACCGGTTTGATACTCAAAGCCGGTATGGTCAAAAAAGGAGACCGGCCCTCCAGGGACAAAACGGTCATTTTGTACCGGGTTGGCCGGAACTAACTCGGAATGATTCGGAAAGGTAAAGGAAGGTTGAGAATACTATAAAAAGTGTTCTCGGGGCATTACTGGTTTGATACCCGGAGCCGGTGTGGTTGAAGAAGGAGACCGGCCCTCTAGGGGCAAAACGGTCATTTTGTACCGGGTTGGCCGGAACTGACTCGGAATGATCCGGAAAGAGAAGGGGAGGTTGAGAACACTATAAAAAGTATTCTCAGGAGGTTACCGGTTTGATACCCAGAGCCGGTGTGGTTCTCGGGCCGTTTGGATGCCTAGGGGCAAAATGGTCATCCTGACCGAAAAGTCTCGGAAAAGGTCCTAAGGGTAGTTTGGTCCTTTTCCACCGAAGTGGGCTAACAGCCACTGGTGTTGACCTAAGATTTGAGTGTTTCCGCCACTCTAACGGTGTGAGTATTTTCGCTACTCGGACAGGGTTGAGTATTTCCGCTACTCGAACGGGGTTGATGATTTGGGAGTATTTCCGCTACTCGAACGAGGTTGAGTATTTCCGCTACTCTAACGGCTGTGTGAGTATTTTCGCTACTCTAACGGTTCTGTGAGTACTTCTGCTACTCTAACGGTTCTGTGAGTATTTTCGCTACTTTAACGGTTCTGTGAGTATTTCCGCTACTCTAACAGTTCTGTGAGTATTTCCGCTACTCTAACGGTTTTGTGAGTAGTTTTGCTACTCGGACCGTCTCGAGGAATAAACTGTCTCGAGAGAGGGATTGGAAAGGGGTCTTCCCGTCTCCGAAGAGACGTGCCTGGGTTTTGAGTGTTTTCGCCACTCTAACGGTTTTGTGAGTATCTCCGCTACTCTAACGGTTTTGTAAGTGTTTCCGCCACTCTAACGGTTTTGTGAGTAGTTTTGCTACTCGGACCGTCTTGAGGAATAAACTGTCTCGAGAGAGGGATTGGAATTGAAATAAGAAAGGACAATGCCCCTAAGGGCATTTTGGTCATTTTGCCTCTATTTGGGCCTGAAAGGCCCGCGAAGCGATGGAAAGACGAAATTTGGACCTAGAGAATTGGTTTCGATTGGAATATGCCCAAAATGACTTGAAAACAAGTCTGGACGGAATGTAGACTGCCGAGCGGTCAAAAATGGGGTGCTTACAAACCCCCTTTACATAAACATTTAAAATCACTCAATTTCAATCAAACAACTACCAAAATGCAAAAATAACTTCACTACAGTGTTCAAAACATATCAAAACATCAATTTTCACTATTCACACGGCTCAAACAGAATTCTACACATCAAAATTAACATAAAATCGAAAACTCACCTCTTGGAGTTCTCTAGCGAAATCTTCTCTTCCGAGGACTTTTCTAGCTACGGTGTCTACTTCCGGCAATCCCTCGCGGTCCCTTTGAAGCACTCTTTCAATGTCCAAGTCGGTTTCCTCACAAAGAACTCTCGGTTTCTTGAAAATCTCTTAACTCCCGCAACAACGTCGAACCAGCCGTTTGCTGGTTTTGATCCTAGGCTTGGTGGCACCAAGCCAAATTTAACAAAGACGCCACTACTAGTGGCATCAGTTTCTAATTTCGGGCAATTTTGCCCTTTTCCCCGCTAAAACTTGATTTCAAAGGCCTTTTGGGCCCAATATCAATTTCCACACCCCAATTTTCAAAAATTTCCAAAATTCGTCCCTCTAGCTGCCTCACAGTCAACATGGGACTCTTACTTTATCGTTTTTTTGTCTTCGACAAGCAAAGACAAAAAGAGGGGCAGCTGTAAGCACTCTATTTTTGCTCACTCGATAGTCCTCAATCCATCTAGACTTGAGTTAAAGTCAATAAGGACATATTCCAATTTAAATTAGTTTTCCAAACATAATCCAGTCAATCGATTGCTTCGCGGGCCCATTGGACCCAAATAGAGATAAAATGACCAAAGTGCCCTTAGGCATTGTTCAGTCCAATTCCAGTGGGCATGTCTTTTCAAAGACAGTAAGTCCTCGTTTTAATCTCAAATCCAATTTCAGGCCCACTTTCAGTTCCAATTAAATTCGACACGCCTTTCGAGATAACTAATTTCTCAAGGTAGTTAGTCCATCCTTTCTGACACGTTTTTCGAGAACTCTTCGAAACAGTAAGTCCCTTCAAACAGTTGATTCCTTCTGGGGCCTTCTCTTAGTCTAACCAGAGATCACATGGGTTCGACCTCCTTGATTATGTGGTGAAACCTTTAACCTTGTATGTTCACGACCCCAACTTGCATTGTGCATATCATGAACATGCATCTCTCCAAAATCCGTTTTTAAACTTGCATCAAAACCGTTTTCAAAACTTGCATTAAAGTTTTCTTCTTCAAAAACTTATTTTTAAAATCATAATCCTAAAGTAATTCTAGCCTTTTTATGGTTAGGGTTGCTTTAGAAAAGTGTTACATTTAGAGTGACCAATATGTTCCATATTTTCAAGTCCTTGTTGTTTTCAAAACCACAATCTTAGAATGGTTCTAACCCTCTTATGGTTAGAGTCGTTTTAGGAAAGTGAGATATTTTTAGAGGCTTGCGAAAGTCCATCCCTTTCCAAATTGCTTTTCAAACTTACTTTCCTAAACCCCTTTTTAAACCCTTTCCAAATCTCTTTTCACGTCTATTCTCTAAAATCTTTTTTCCAACATGCTTTCTAAAATTCTCTCCAATCTCCTTCCAAAATTGCTTCCTAAAAATTGTTTTCTAAAACTTCCCTTCAAAAACTTAAGTTTCCAAAACTCTCTTTCCAAAAATCCTTTTCCAAAAACTCTCTTTTCAAGCGTACTTTCTAAAAACTCCTTTTTTTTTTTTAGATTTCCTTCCAAAAATCTTCCTTTCCAAAAAATTCACTTTCCAAAATCCCTTTTTCTTGGAGTCCAAGTTAAACCCTAGAGCCATGATTAGGAAATTCTAATTTTCTTTCCTAAAACATGATTTCCAATCTTTTCTCAAAACCTAGGTTTTCAAAATCTCCTTTTTTTTACATCAAAATCATAAATTTTCAAAACATATTTTCCACATCAAACTATAGCCTTCCAAATCTAGGATTTCCAAAACTTCATCTTTCCAATTCCATGCCAAATCAAATCTTCTGTAATCCAATCTTCCGTTTAGGAAACTAGATCCAATCCTCCGTTTTTGGAAATAAAATCAAATCACTTCCTTTTAGAAACAAAATCCAATCTTTTGTTTTAGGAAATAGAAATCTAAATCTTTCTCAAACCAAATCTTTCCTAATCCAATCCTTCCTAATCTCATACCTTCCTAAATCTTAATTTTTCAAAACTTAAACTTTCAAATCTTTCATTAAACTTTAAGCTTCTTAATTTTCCTAATTCCATACCTTTCCAAATTTCAACTTTTCAAATGTAAATTTTCCAATCTTTCTTAAACTCAAACCTTTCCTAATTTTAAGTATTTCTAAAACTCAAACTTCGAATCTTTTTCTAAAATTTAAACCTTTCTAAATTTCAAATCTTTCCAAATTCAAAACTTTCTAAATTCGAAACTTTCCTCATTTGAAACTTTCCAATTTCAAAACCGTTCCTATTTTAAACTTTCCTAATTCGAAATCTTTCCTAAAATAAAACTTTCCTAAAACAAAACTTTCCTATTTTGAAACTTTCCTAATTTGAACCTTTCTTAAATCCAATCTGTCCAGAATCTTTCAAGTCTAACATTCGAGTCAAATCTTTCTTAATCTCAAGTCCCTCCTAAATCCTATCTTTCTTAAGTCTAGGTTTTCTAAATCTCAATCTTTCCAAAATAAGTCATAATCCTTCTTCCAAGTTCTATCTCTCCAAATCAAAATCCAATCTTTTCAATTCCAAATTCCAATTTCAAATCTTCTATTCTAAGTTGAAATCAAACCCTTTTTCAAATCAAAATCTCTTTTTCAAATCAAACATTCTATTTTCTATTGGACTCTTGTCCGAACTACGACAGACTTGATTCTCAAAAAAGGATACGTAGGCAACCCTCATGGGTGCGGTCACAACCTTTTTCAAGTTTCTATTTTCAAGTTTCCAATTCTATAATCTATTTTAAGTTTCTAATTCTAAAATCTATTTTTCAAATCTTAATTTATTTCCAATTCTTCAATCCTTCTTTCAAGTTTCAAATCAAGTCTTTTCAAATCACAAATCTCTTTTCCAAGTCTATTTTTAAAGTTAAGGTCTTTTCTTGCACTTGTATATCATGCATCATGTCAATTTCTTTCTAAAAATTCTTTTCAAAAGTGGATAGTATTGGACATTTATTAATCGAAGACTCTAATGAGTGAACCTGGGATGAATAGACATGTAGGTACCGCAAGGGCAGAGTAGGGTGATGGCTTAGTATGTCTTCCCAACATGTAACCAACCTCCGAAGCTAGAATCATTGTTTTCAAAGACCAAATGGAGTTATTTTTAAAAAAGGGCTTAAATATTTTCTAAAGGTTGCCAAACAACCTATTTTCTTAAAAATCCTCTCTTGAGGAAGTATTTTCAAAAATCGTTTTAAAAAACCCTAAGTATAATATTCGGATTGTGCTTAGTTTTAGGTAACCTAATTAACCTTAATCAAGTTAGGTGGTGACTTTAAATTATTTTTCAAAAGACCTTTATTCAAATCAATTTCAATTCAAAACTAGTCACACTCATTCTTCTAGGACGATGAGTTCTAACGAGAGAGTACAGTATTTTTCATGCTTGTGTGTGTATTCCTCGAGTGCAAAAAATCTGAGCGCGACAACTATGTTGTAACTTAAGCCTATAGAGTGAGACACACGAGATTATTCCCATATGTATCATACTTATACACTTATGCACACCCCCACATACACACACACCCTTAACCAATTGGGAGAAGAAGAGAGGGAGAAGAGGAGAAGAGAAAAAGGAGGGAGGAGATTAAAGGAAGAGAGAAAACTTGGAGAGCCTCCACCCAAGCCAAGAGAAGCCTTCAGAGGCTTGAGCAAGCTTGAAGAGATGTAAGCTCCATTTCTTTTTACAAATTGTACATGTATATGCATGTATCTTGATGGGCTATGATGTTGGGTGGTTCTAAGGGACTCGTTTGAGTCCCAAATAGATTGAATCTTGAGCATTGTAAACCCTATTATAGGATTTTAGAGTTTGGGATTGAAATCCCTAATTTATGCAAGTTAGGGTTTGGGTTCCCAAAACCCTAGATCCCTTTGTTTTGGCCATTCATTTCTCTCCATTTTAAGTTATTATGATGTTCTTAAGTTCACTTTCAAGTCCTTGGAGAGTTGGGAAGGTTTGGTTGCATTTGGGTGAGGTTTAGAGGGTTTGGAGTTCAAATTTCTGTTGCTGCGTAGCAAGGCGTTCAAACGCCTGATATGGCGTTCGAACGATAAGAGCAAGGAGATCTGATACTCGAACGGCTCAGGTGGGCATTTGAACGGCTCATGAGGAGCCACCCCCGTTTTTGCCTTGGCGTTCAAACAGCCTATTTGGGTTTTCGAATGGCCCGAGAGCATGTTTTCTAGGTTGGCCATTTTTGGCCTAAGCGTTTAAACGGCCCTTCTGGGCGTTCGAACGATAAGCCCATTTTGACCCCTTTTTTGCAATTTAGTCATAACTTACTCTAGAAAACTCAGTTTTAAGCACCGTTTGAAGCGTTGGATAGTAGACTCATAGATCTTTTCATCCATGTAAAGTTTGTAGCCTAACTCCTTACAGACTGTGAGATTTTACAGTTTAAAATTGACCAAAAACTATTTCAAAAACCATATTTTTCCAAAGTGTTAACCCGTTTTTCATGAGACTTAACTTCTTCACCCAAAATGTGTTTTTGGCCCATGACCTATCAAATTAAAGGCCTTTAAGCCTATTTTCAAATGGAACTAGCCTAGAATGTGAACTCACCTTTGAGAGGTGGTTGGGACACGATGAAGGAGTCGATGTTTTGACTTTCATGTTCGAACCTCAACCTTTATATTCTTGTTTTACATTGGGGCTTTGTCTTAGAGTTTAGCCTCGTTCTCCCGTTGTGAGGGTGAGATGTTGATGAGTCGAAGTGGAGGGACTTATGTGCTTAGTCTTGATTTATATGTTTTTGCTTTATCTTAGAATCATGTATTGATGTTTCCATTGCTTCCATGTCAATTAGGTGTAGGAACACCTTGCTTAACACCCATTCAGTTGGACAGTGGTGAGTAACGATATGCCATGAATAAGATCTATTACTCTCCAAATACTTTTGAGTTCAATTACATTTCATACATTGTTTTCCATTTATTTCAACACATCAATGATCACGTTCAAGTATAAATGTCATGCTTTAAATTACATACAAACTTTACTCATGATATGAATTGAAACTCGTAGACTAGAACGCTTATATGAGAGAAATGCAAGAATTTTCCAATGTATGGTGCCAACTCAGGGTCTTTTCGTGGCGAGACCTTTAAACTAGCCCAATGATCCTACGTTAGGGGACGTGAAATAAACTATGCTAGTCCTAGGCTAAAAGGTGTGAAATAAACTATACTACTCTTAGAATGGGAGATGTGAAATAAACTATCAAAGGGTAAGTTCTTTCATGGCAAGACCCAAAACTAGCAACGATGGTCCTACGGTAGGGGACATGAAACAATCTATCGCCATGTTCGGGAGACGTCCTGCGGCCTAAAGAGCCTATGAGTGACCTTCATGGTTACTATGTTGGCCTAAAGAGCTTATGCGTGACCTTCACAGTTACTATGTTGGCCTAAAGAGCCTATGCATGACATTCACGGTTACTATGTTGGCCTAGAGAGCCTATGTGTGACCTTCATGATTACTCTGTTGGCCTAGAGAGCCTATGCATGACCTTCACAGTTACTATGTTGACCTAAAGAGTCTTATGTGTAGACCGTGAGTTCAAGGCACCCACGGCGTAGGTATGACCATGTCTCTACTATGAATGACACACTTAGGTTTTAGAATGAGAAATACGATTTATTTAAATACTTCAGGACACGTTGTGTATATTTTCACAAATACTAATGTCACAATATATCTCCCCTTTTTCGGTATTAGGATATGCTTTACAAAACTACGCCACAGAATGCTTGTGATAAGCTACGTTATGCCATACATAATCATGTTACGTTTGCATCTTACTCCTATGATACTATATCCAAAATGTCATAACATGTCATTATGAAAGCTCACGATATAATGTTTCAATACGATGCCTATGCTTCTTATGCTACTTATGTTTCCGAATCTACGCTTTATACACTTCCAAGAACGATGATAATTGATGTGTCTAATGTTGTCGAATGAGCTAAGATATACTTTTATGTTGTGTCATAGTCTACAAGGTCACGCTACAACACGTCTCTCACTTTCTCAACATTAGGTTTTAGAAATAGCGAAATATGTTAATAAAGTAGCCTAAGCCATGCGTTTTCAAGCTTACACCTACACGTTTCTAGGTACATGATATATATGTATAAACGTTTAGCTATTGTCATATACATTGAATAGAAATATTAGTCGGGTTGTAACACACTTATATTTTAAAACACAAATCAAGATATGTTAAATGCTTATGGTGAGTTATGTTTGTCGCATCTCTCCTCTATGGTATTATGTTTCAAAATGGTATGATGTTTTAATACAACGTCCATACTCCATATGCACAAATGTTTATCTATTGATTTATATGTAGCTATAACTGCTAGTCCATGGTAATTTCATGCTCGTGTATCATTGTTATTCATTAAGCATTAGCTTACGTTTTCTAAAAATGGTTTCAAGTAACCAAACTGGAAGGCCTTAGAAGGAAGTCCATTATGTGGATATCCAGACTGCAGCTCATGGGCCTTATGATGTGTAAAATGTTGATGGGCTGGACCCTAATGTTGTGTAATATTATAATGTTATAACCATGGTGGCCTTCAATAGGTCAATTTTATGACATGTTTATGTTTTTGAGATTAGGCACGACTCTGCTATGTATGACACACATTTTTAATTCATGTTTATAAAACTTTAATTCCGCAATTATGTATCTTTAAAATGAGAAATGCATAGATGCTCAACTAGTTTATATAATGCGGTCTCAGGTAGCCAAGCTACTGGCCAGTCATACACCCTAAATCCGTATAAACCGGGTTACGGGGCATGCCACCCAAATTTAGACCTTGATGGTCATATTGAATATAAAACTTTCCTAAAACAACCCTAACCATGGAATGGTTAGAATTATCATAGGAGTATTGCTTTGAAAACAACTTTGAAAACAATTATTTTGGATGCAAGTTTAAAAACAACCTCGAACATAATATTGAATGCAATGTATGAACATGACTATTACAATGCAATAGGAACGTGAACATACCATGTTAGGGTTCACCACATAATCAAGGGAGCCAGACCTACACCATCTTAGAGGGAACTCAAAGAAAATCCCCGACATGGTGATTCTCTCCAAAACCTTTGAGGCATGAATCGGGAGGTCCCTTGTCTCAAACATACAAGAAGATAAGGTAAAAGATGGGGATTAAAATAGAAGAAAACCCAAGTGGTTTAGGAGGGAGAAGAGAAAGAGATGGATTACAAAACTTAACTAGAAACCCTACCTTGTCATCTCTTTGCTTTGATTACTTTGCTGTAATTGAACCTTGAGAGCTTTGAATATGCAGCACTTTGATCTTCAATGGATGCTTAGAGACATGGATTAGAATGTATAGATTATATGGAGGCTAGGGTTTGAGTGTATAGAGACTAGGGTTTGAGGGGGCTTGAGAGAATAAGGGTTGTAAGGCAATCCGAGCTCTGTTTTTAAAGAGGCAGAGTTTTTGGAATGATTTTGTAGACCCAAAATACGCAAGGGGTGGCCCATATTTATAGGCAGACAAAACAAAGACTGGTAGTTGTTGTAATGGCGCTAGTTTATTTTTAAACTTAGTGCCACTAGGAATAGCGCCAAGCGATTTTTTAGCATAGCGCCACTAGTAGTGGTGCCAGTCCCTATGGGAAACTTTTTAGGCGATAAGAAACAAATCTTTGACCATTTTGATGCAAGGCAAAAGATTTGGCCGCTTGTCCTAGTGACTACCGTGTAATTTTTGGCCTGGCTTCATTAGGAGTTGTTGATTCAAGGTTGATCCCTATGTTAATTTTGATGATAACAAAACCACGTGGTTGTTATCTAATGATTTCAATTGAGTGTACATATTACATTATAATTATTTGATAACAAGAAAATGTTTAAGTTGATTGGTTGAGTACCCAACAAGAAATTACTTAGGTAATCTTATTCTTGAAAAGATAAAGTTTGGGCGTACATATGTTTCGCAACATTCGTGGCCAACTTATTCATTATGAAGACCCTCGATCCTCATGGTCCTGTCAAACTACTAAAGCATCAATTGCATAAGAAAGGGGGAGCAAAGTTTGCATGGTCTGAGGTATAAAGCACAAAAGAAAAGGGGAGTAAGTTTCTGCCTATCACATTGAAAGATGTTGAAGAACTTGTGTTGAGAAGCCTATCAAGAAGGATTAAAAGTTAAGCAAAGAAGAAGAGTGACATCTATTCAAATATCAATCAAAGGGGTTTGCCTTAAAAGAAATTAAGGACATTAAAGATCTAATTAATGATCTTGAAGATCTGAACTTGAAAAAGAGATTGGCAACAAAAAGAAGGAGCTCGGCAAAAAAAAAAAGGAGATCGGCAGCAAAAAGAAAGAGATCGACAACAAAAAGAAAGAGTTTGGCAAGGAAGGAGCTCGGCAATGAAGAAAATAAGATTGGCATAAGAGGACATCACGAAGGTTGTTTAAGTATAACCGTAAAAAAGAATTCAATCCAAAATTGAATTGAAGAAATTCTCAAAGAATAACTCTGGTTTAAAGATCAACATACCCCAAAGAGAAGACTTTTTTAAGTTCTTAAAGTATTTTGAAGGTAAGCTTGATCAAAGAAAGCATGGAAGAAAAATTCTAGGCTGATGTGTCGACACATGAATTTGAAGTGTCGACACATGAAGATAGTGGCCAAAATCTGAAGAATAGATGGTTGTGTGTCAACACATGGGGTTGATGTGTCGACACATGGAGGCAGCGGACAAAATTTGAAAAATTTAGGCTTGATGTGTCGACACATGAAGCCAAGTGTCGACACTTGGGCTCCAACGGCTATATTTTTTTACCATTATAATAATGCGATCTTACATCAAATGGTCTTCCATCTACCACCAACGGCCATGATCAACTCAAGGCTATATATAGAAGATTCCTAACCCATATATGAGTAAGAAGAACACAAGATCAAGCGCTAGAAAGTGAGATTTCATCTCCTACATCCTATACTCTATTTTTATTCATTTGGAGGATTCTTGAGTGAGCTAAGAATTTGTTTATCTACTCTTTAAGAAAGAGTTATTCATTGTACGACATTCATCTATTGTTGGGTGGGTTTGTAAACTTGTAAGTTTGAGTGAAGCTTGGACAAAATAACTTGAGATTTTGAGAACTTAGGAAGAGTTCTTATAAGAGTGAGCTGGGCACTTGGAGCAAAACCAGCAACTGTCCAAGGAAATTTTACATAATGGAATACCTTCGAGAGGATCGAGAAAGAGAGGATGTAGGGAAGGATTGACCGAACCTCTGCAAAATTCTTATGCCTTCATTCTTTATTTCTTGCTTTGTTTTTCTTCTTTATTCATAACACTTGCTTGCATTGCATCTTATTATTTGCATGTTCGGTTTTTTAGTTTGACTACCCACTGTTACATTTCTTAATAAGTTTTTAATTGCATTGTTTGCTATTAATTCATAAAACCCAATTCACCCTCCCCCCCTCTTGGGTTACCTACTTAGGCCAACAATTGGTATCAGAGCAAGTATTCCTGCTTTAGGCTTAACATCCAAGGAATTAATCCATGGCAACCAACTTTGGAAGCTCTCTTGGTAATAGTCAATCCACCAACAGACCACATATGTTTAGTGGCACCAATTACAACTATTGGAAGAATAGAATTAGAATCTATATTCAGTCAATAGATTATAAATTATGAAGAATTATAGTAGATGGTCCAAAAACCCCTACGAAAAGAGTAGAAAGGATTGATAGCCCTAAGCCCGAATCAAAATGGGATGAGGATGATTTGAAAATGCTGTAATCTAATGCCAAAGCCATGAATATTTTATATTGTGCACTTAATCCTAACAAATTCAATGGCATCTATACTTGTGATTTAGCCAAAAAAAATATGGGATAGACTAGAGGTAACACATAAAGGTACTAATCAAATTAAGGAATTTAAAATCAATATCTTAGTACATAGTTATGAATTGTCTAAAATGAAACCGGATGAGTCTATTACCGAAATGTTGACAAGGTTCCCCGATATTATTAATGGTTTGAAATCTCTTAGAAAGGTGTATCCTAACATTGAGCGGGTAAGAAAAATCTTAAGGTCATTACCAAAGACTTGGAAAGCTAAGATCACGGCAATTCAAGAAGCAAAGGACCTTAACATCTTACCTCTTGAAGAACTTTTGGGCTCCTTTATGACACATAAGCTTACTCAAAAGCAACATGCCTAAGAAGATGAAAACAAAAAGAAGAGGTCAGTGGCATTCAAGTCCACCAGCCAAGAAGAAGATTCAGTAAGTGATGAGGATGATGAATAAATTGCCCTCAACAAACGAAAATTCAGAAGGTTTATGAGGAGGAAATGGAAAGGAAAGAAGCATGAAGCCAAAGGAAATTCTAGCAAAGAATCAATCATTATATGCTATGAATGTAAAAAGCCTAGTCATATAAAGGCTGAATTCCCGCTGCTCAAAAAGAAAAGAACAAAAAACCAAAGGAAGAGGGCAATGACAGCTGTGACATGGAGTGACGATAAAGAATCTGGCTCCGAAGAAGAAGTTGAATCTCAAGAGGTCGCTAATCTTTGTCTCATAGCTCATAAGGAAGAGAATGAGGTATCATCTTCTAACATTTCTTAATTTACTTTCAATGAACGACAAGAAGCATTCAATGATTTACTTTTCGAATTCAAAAAGATGGGAATAAAAAATGGAGTTCTCAAAAAGATGGTTTCTACTCTTACCAAGGAAAATGAGGACTTGCAAAAAGAAAATGAAGTATTAAAAAATGAAGTTTGTGTTTGGAAAGAAAAGATTAAGAAAAACTCTTTTCCAAAAGATCCTTCAAAGGAAAATCAAATTTTAAATGATAAAGATAAACATTTGAAAACAACTCTTTTTACATGTATAAATGGAAAAGAAAAATTGGATGCTATCTTAGAAAAACAAAAGTGCTCACTAGACAAAGCTGGAGTTGGTTTTGATCCCTTTAAAAGAAGAAAATTTTCAAAACGCAGATTTGTTTCTTCTATTGGAAAACCACAGATTTGAGGCTTTTATTGTCATAAACTAGGACACATTGCTAGTACATGTTATGCTATGCAAAAATCTATTGCTCCTAATAATGTATGGGTCCCAAAAAGGCCATTAAGGACTAACCCCCAAGGACCCAACATGATATGGATACCAAAGAAAAAAACTTGAATTGCTTTCATTCTAGGATTGCCTACAATCCAATCCAAAGTCAAGGATTGTTGGCATTTGGAGAGTGATTTCTCAAGATATATGATTAGCGATAAGATTCAATTCATCTCTTTCGAATTAAAAGATGGAGGTTTGATGTAGGGAACTCCAATATATTAAGCAATCCCATAGCTACATCAACCAAGTTGGATGGCAATAAAAAGGTACTCTTAATATTAATCTTTATAGTAGCATGATTGGTAGTTTTACTTAATCATAGATTACATTCAGTGAGTGTATGTTTGAAAACAAATTTCATGCTAATCATAAATAATCTTACATTATGGGTGTTATGAATGTTAGGTATATGTAATTCTTTAATTTGATTGATTTTGATGATATATATGCAATGTATTCCATATTGAGCATGAGCAATCCATTATTTTGAGTACCTAGGCTGTTATATATGTTTGATAATGCATATGATTATTTTAAAATCAATTATATGTTTATTTGCTGCATTTCGTGCCATTCTAAAAAAAAATATTACTGCATTTTATGAGAAAATGAGAAAATGTGTTTGAATCTTATTCACATAAATCATTTGCATACATTACATGTTTGGCAAACTAAGTGTCCACACATTAATCATGTACATACAATATGCAAGGATTTTAAACCTCATTGTTAACCAATCTTCATCAAATGTATTTCCAAATACCAAAAATGATTTTTTTTCCTCTCATTCTATCTATTCAAAATTTTCAAATCAACCTTTGTCTAACCAAACCTCTCACAAAGAAGAAAGAAGTCAAGGAGAAAGTTTTGAACAGGAAATTATGAGAAATGGTACACTAGAAAAGAAGAAACAAGAAAAGGAAAGGGAAGGATGAATCCTCAAGGGCTGCAAAGAAGAGAAAAGAAAAAGAAGTCATTGAAAAAAAAAATGATTGGTTACAAAATAATCCATATTTTGATAAGATATCCACAAAGGAAAGGTCACTTTGACAATATATATATTGATCCATACAACTGAAACTAAGATCTCGCTTATAAAAATGATTTTGCCAAATATCTTTTAAATTCTTGAGAGTGGATTTTGAAAGAGGAAGTGAAGAAGAAAATGATGTCAAGGACCGATAAGCACAATCAGTCTACTCTAAAGAGTATGAGATATCAGTTGAATGAAGAAAGACGAGTTTGGTCTTTGAAGCAAGAAAGAAAAAGAAATGAATATCATTTTGAGGGGGAGGAAATTTCAAAAAAGGCTGGACATTCTGGAACATCCAAAGCTGGAAGACAATTATATCAAATGGTTCCCATCACTAGACAGGAGCAATATGATGTGTTGATGAATATGATGAAAGAGATAAGGAAATATCAAGAAGAGATGTTTACAAAAATCAACACAAACGTAGACAATGAAGAATTTAGATTGATGAGTTACAGAAGAAAGTAAAAGAGAATATTTTGTAGATCACCACTAAGCATATTGGGAAGCACATTGCCTTGATTTGTTGAGATAACTACAAACCTCCTTACCTTGCAACAGCAGCAAAAGCAGAAGACTCCACTATAACATGAGTGGATCTTTTAAGGATGGTAGCACTCCATTATTGTCTTCTCAGCCTCCACCTAAAAAATCCAAAGAGACTCCTGATCCAAAACAACCAACAGCCCCTCCTACCAAGCAATATTCTTTCAAGCCTAGAACTTCAACCTCCACATTTACCAATACTCTTGAAGACCCAGCAGACATAACCTAGTTTCCTCCATAAAAGTATGCATGAGCATACATCATACATTTGCATATTTTGAACAAAATGTCATCCTTTAAGATAATATTTGATTATGTAATATTATGAATGATGATAACCTATTTTGGATGTTTTGGATACTTGCTAGAATAGTTTGGATAACTATTGTTCTTCTTGATTTTGATGAATTAAATATCTAAAGTGTTTAATTGTCTCATAAGAATAATTATTTTCATATTTTAATATTTTTGCTATTGTATCTGTCATCAATTTCTCATAAATTCTATTTGATAAGTTGACAAAAAGGAAAAGAACTATTGTATGCCTTAACAAGGAGAAATCCTTTATTAAGGGGGAGTGATAATCTATATGAAAACAGGGGAGAGATTTTTTAGTATATGATAATATATCTTCTATAGGGGGACAAATATTTTACATTGGGGAGAAAATTTGGAATATGAATGAATATTTCCTACTCTACATTTTCATTCGATTTTTTTTTTTTTTTTTTGTCAGTCCTTTTTGACTAATTGACAAAAAAGGGGAGAGATACTCTATGAAAAATATATGAAACAGAGAAAGAAATATTATGTGCAAGGAGTCTCCTTATTTTGAAATAGTAATAGGAAGCCTTACAAGAAGCATGTTTCTTTAAATTTCTAATCCTTATACTTCATTTATATTGAGCTTAATTGTATATATTTTTAAGGTTTTGTCATCATCAAAAAGGAGGAGATTGTTGACTCAAGGTTGATCCCTATATTGATTTTGATAATAACAAAACTATATGGTTATTATCTAATGATTTCAATTGAGTGTGCAGATTACATTATAATTATTTGATAATAAGACAATGTTTGAATTGATTAGTTGAGTACCCAACAAAAAGGTTACTTAAGTAATTTTATTCTCAAAGAGATAAAGTTTGGGCTTGCATATGTTTACAACATTCATGACCAACTTAGTCATTATGAAGACCCTCGATCCTCATGGTCATATCAATCTACTAAAGCATCAATTGCATAAGAAAGGAGGAGCAAAAGTTTGCATTCTCTAAGGCATAAAGCACAAAAAAAAAAAAAAAAAGATGAGTAAGTTTCTACTTATCATATTGAAAGATGTTGAAGAACTTTTGTTGAGAAGCCGGTCAAGAAGGATTAAAGATTTAGCAAAGAAGAACAGTGACATCTATTCAGATATCAATCAAAGGGGTTTGTCTTAGAAGAAATTAAGGATATTAAAGATCTAATTAATGATCTTGAATATCTGAACTTGAAAAGGAGATCAACAACAAAAAGAAGGAGCTCAGCAACAAAAAAGGAGATCAGCAGCAAAAAGAAAGAGATCGGCAACAAAAAGAAGGAGCTTGACAATAAAGAAAATAAGATCGACATAAGAGGAGATCACAAAGGTTGTTTAAGTATGATCGTCAAAAAGAATTCAATCCAAAATTGAATTGAAGAAATTCTTGAAGAATAACTCTGGTTTGAAGATTAACATACCTTAAAGAGAAGATTTCTTGAAGTTCTTAAAGTATTTTGAAGCTAAGCTTGATAAAAAAAAGCATGGAAGAAAAATTATCGGCTGATGTCTCAACACATGGATTTAAAGTATCGACACATGAAGACAGTGGTCAAAATCTAAGGAATAGATGGTTATGTGTCGATACAGGGGGTTGATGTGTCGACACATGGAGGCAGTGGACAAAATCTAAAAAATGCAGGCTTGATGTGTTGACGCATAAAGCCAAATGTCGACACCTGGGCTTTAACGGCTATATTTTTTACCATTATAATAGTGCGATCTTGCATCAAATGGTCTCCCATATACCACCAATTGCCATAATCAACTCAAGGCTATATATAGAAGATTTCCAACCCATACACGAGTAAGAAGAACACAAGATCAAGTGCTAGAAAGTGAGATTTCATCTCCTACATTTTATGCTTTGTTTTTATTCATTTGGAGGGTTCTTGAGTGAGCTAAAAATTTGTTTATCTACTATTTAAGAGAGAGAGTCATTCATTGTACAATCTTCATTTACTGTTGGGTAGTTTTTAAACTTGTAAATTTGAGTGAAGCTTGGACAAAATCACTCGAGATTTTGAGAACTTGGGAAGAGTTCTTGTAAGAGTGAGCTAGGCACTTCGATCAAAACCAGTAACTATGTAAGGGAATTTTACATAATAGAATACCTTCGAGAGGATCGAGGAAGAGAGGACGTAGGGAAGGGTTGGCTGAACCTCTGTAAAATTCTTATGCCTTCATTCTTCATTTCTTGCTTTATTTTTCTTCTTTACTCATAACACTTGCTTGCATTGCATCTTATTATTTGCATGTTTGGTTTTTTAATTTGATTACCCACTGCTACGTTTCTTAATAATTTTTTAATTACATTGTTTGCTATTAATTCATAAAACCCAATTCACCCCCCCCCCCCTTTCTCTTGGGTTGCCTACTTAGGCCAACAATTGGTATCAGAGCAAGTATTCCTGCTTTAGGCTTAACATCCAAGGAATTGATGCATGCCAACCAACTTTGGAAGCTCTCTTGGTAAGGGTCAATCCACCAATAGACCACCTATGTTTAGTGGCACCAATTACAACTATTGAAAGAACAAAATGAGAATCTATATTCAGTCGATAGATTATGAATTATGAAGAATTATAGTGGATGGTCCAAAAACCCCTACAAAAAGAGTAGAAAGGATTGATATCCCTAAGCCCAAATCAGAATGGGATGAGGATGATTTGAAAATGCTGTAATCTAATGTCAAAGCCATGAATATTTTATATTGTGCACTTAATCCTAACGAATTCAATCGCATCTCTACATGTGAATCAGCTAAAGAAATATGAGATAAACTAGAGGTAACATACGAAGGTACTAATCAGGTTAAGGAATCTAAAATCAATATTTGAGTACATAGTTATAAATTGTTTAAAATGAAACTGGATGATTCTATTACCGAAATGTTCACAAGGTTCACCGATATTATTAATGGTTTAAAATCTCTTGGAAAGGTGTATCTTAACAATAAGAGGATAAGAAAAATCTTAAGGTCATTGTCAAAGACTGGAGAAGCTAAGGTCGTAGCAATTCAAGAAGCAAAGGACCTCAACACCTTACCTCTTGAAGAACTTTTGGGCTCCCTCATGCCATATGAGCTTACTCAAAAGCAACACAACCAAGATGATGAATAAACGAAGAAGAGGTCAGTGGCATTCAAGTCCACCAGCTAAGAAGAAGATTCAGTAAGTAATGAGGATGATGAAGATATTGCCCTCATCACACGAAAATTCAGAAGGTTCATGAAGAAGAAATGGAAAGGAGGAAAAAGGCATGAAGCCCAAGGAGATTCGAGTAAAAAATCAACCATTATATGATATAAATGTAAAAACCCTGGTCATATAAAGGCTAAATGCCCCTGCTCAAAAAGAAAGGAAAGAAAAACCAAGGGAAGAGGGCAATGACAGCTATAACATGGAGTGACGATAAAGAATCTAACTCCGAAGAAGAAGCCAAACCTCAAAAGGTTGATTATCTTTGTCTTGTGGCTCATGAGGAAGAGAATAAGGTATCATCTCCTAACACTTCTCAATTTGCTTTTTGAATTTAAAAAGAGGGGAATAAAAAATGGACCTCTCAAAAAGATGGTTTCTACTCTTACCAAGGAAAATGAGGACTTGCAAAAAGAAATGCAATATTAAAAAAATGAAGATTGTGTTTTGAAAGAAAAGATTAAGAAAAACTCTTTTCCAAAGGATTCTTCAACGGAAAACCAAATTGTAAATGATAAAGTCAAACATTTGAAAACAACTCTTTTTAGATGTGTAAATGGAAAAGAAAAATTGGATGTTATCTTAGGAAAAACAAAGTATTCACTAGACAAAGCTGGTCTTGGTTTTGATCCCTTTAAAAAAAGAAAATTTTCAAAACGCAAATTTGTTTCTTCTACTGAAAAACCACAGATTTCATGCTTTTATTGTTTTAAACTAGGACACATTGCTTGTAGATGTTATGCTATGCAAAAATCTATTGCTCCTAACAATGCATAGGTCCCAAAAAGGCCATTAAGGACTAACCAAAGACCCAACATGACGTGGGTACCGAAGAAGATTGTTGATTCAAGGTTGATCCCTATGTCTTCTCAGCACTCCACCATAGTCTTCTCATAGTCTTCTCAGCCGAAAAAGGGGGAGATTGTTGATTCAAGGTTGATCCCTATGTTAATTTTGATGATAACAAAACCATGTGGTTATTATCTAATAATTTCAATTGAATGTGAAGATTACATTATAATCATTTGATAACAAGAAAATGTTTGAGTTGATTTGTTGAGTAACTAACAAGAATATTACTTAGGTAATCTTATTCTAGAAGAGATAAAGTTTGGGCATGCATATGTTTGGCAACATCCACGGTAAACTTATTTATTATGAAGACCCTCGATCCTCATGGTCATATCAATCTACTAAAGCATCAATTGCATAAGAAAGGGAGAGCAAAAGTTTGCATGCTCTAAGGCATAAAGCATAAAAGAAAATAGGAGTAAGTTTCTGCTTATCACATTGAAATATGTTAAAGAGCTTGTGTTAAGAAGCCTATCAAGAAGGATTAAAGGTTGAACAAAGAAGAAGAGAGACATCTATTCAAATATAAATCAAAGGTGTTTGTCTTAGAAGGAATCAAGGATATTAAAAATCTAATTAATGATCTTGAAGATGTGAACTTGAAAAAGAGATCGGCAACAAAAAAGAAGGAGCTTAGTAATAAAAAAGGAGATCGGTGGCAAAAAAAAAGAGATCGGCAACAAAAAGAAAGAGTTTGGTAACAAAAGGAAGGAGCTTGGCAATGAAGAAAATGAGATCGGTGTAAGAGGAGATCACAAAGGTTGTTTAAGTATGATCATCAAAAAGAATTTAATCCAAAATTGAATTGAAGAAATTCTCAAAGAATAACTCTGGTTTGAAGATCAACATACCTCAAAGAGAAGACTTCTTGAAGTTCTTAAAGTATTTTGAAGCTAAGCTTGATCAAGGAAAGCATGGAAGAAAAATTATGGGCTGATGTGTCAACACATAGATTTGAAGCGTTGACACATGAAGACAGTGGCCAAAATTTGAAGAATGGATGGTCATGTGTTGACACATGGAGGCAGTGGATAAAATCTAAAAAATGCAGGCTTGATGTGTCAACACATGGGCTCCAATGGCTTTATTTTTTGTTGTTATAACAATGCGATCTTACATCAAATGGTCTCCCATCCATCACCAACGGCCATAATTAACTCAAGGCTATATATAGAAGATTCCCAACCCATATATGAGTAATAAGAATACAAGATCAAGTGCTAAGAAGTGAGATTTTATCTTCTACATCATATACTCTGTTTTTATTCATTTGGAGGGTTCTTGAGTGAGCTAAAAATTTGTTTATCTACTCTTTAAGAGAGAGTTATACATTGTACAACCTTTATCTATTATTGGGTGAGTTTGTAAACTTGTAAGTTTAAGTGAAGCTTGGACTAAATCACTCGGGATTTTGAGAACTTAGGAAGAGTTCTTGTAAGAGTGAGCTGGGCACTTAGAGCAAAACCAGCAGCTATATAAGGAAATTTTATATAGTGGAATACCTTTAAGAGGATCGAGGAAGAGAAGGCATAGACAAGGGTTGGCCGAACCTCTGTACAATTCTTGTGCCTTTGTTCTTCATTTCTTGCTTTGTTTTTCTCCCTTGCTCATAACATTTGTGTGCATTGTATCTTATTATTTGCAAGTTTGGTTTTTAGTTTGATTACCCACTGCTACATTTCTTAATAAGTTTTTAATTACATTGTTTGCTATTAATTTCATAAAACCCAATTCACCCCCGCCCCCATTTGGGTTGCTTACTTGGGCCAACAATTGGTATCAGAGCAAGTATTCCTGCTTTAGGCTTAACATCCTAGGAATTGATTCATGGCAACCAACTTTGGAAGCTCTCTTGGTAATAGTCAATCCACTAACAGACTACCTATGTTTAATGGTACTAATTACAACTATTAGAATAATAGAATGAGAATCTATATTCAATCGGTAAATTATGAATTGCGAAGAATTATAGTGAATGGTCGCAAAACCCCTACGAAAAGAGTAGAAAGGATTGATATGCCTAAGCCCAAATCCGAATGGGATGAGAATGATTTGAAAATACTGTAATCTAATGCCAAAGCCATGAATAACATATAATGGTTGATTCTTACCTAGAATCTCCTTTGGCCTCATGCTTCTTTCCTCCTTTCCATTTTCTCTTCATGAACCTTTTGAATTTTCGTGTGATGAGGGCAATTTCTTCATCATCCTCATCACTTACTAAATTTTCTTCTTGGCTGGTGGACTTGAATGCCACTGACCTCTTCTTCTTTTCTTCATCCTCCTAGGCATGTTGCTTTTGAGTAAACTCATGTGTCATGAGGGACCCCAAAAGTTCTTCAAGAGGTAAGGTGTTGAGATCCTTTGCTTCTTGAACTACTGTGACCTTAAGATCTTTCTTACATGCTCATTGTTAGGATACACATTTCCAAGAGATTTCAAACCATTAATAATATCAATGAACCTTGTGAACATTTCAGTAATAGAATCATCCGATTTCATTTTAAATAATTCATAATTATGTACTAAGATATTGATTTTAGATTCCTTAACCTGATTATTACCTTCATGTGTTATCTCTAGTCTATCCCATATTTCTTTGGCTGATTCACAAGTAGAGATGTGATTGAATTTGTTAGGATCAAGTGCACAATATATCAATGTAAAAAGCCTAGTCATATAAAGGCTTAATGCCCCTAGTCGAAAAGAAAGGAAAGAAAAACCAAGGGAATAGGACAATAGCAGCTATGACATGGAGTGACGATAAAGAATCTGGCTCTAAAGAAGAAGCTGAACCTCAAGAGGTGGCTAATCTTTGTCTCATGGCTTACAAGGAAAAGAATGAGGTAACATCTCGTAACACTTCCCAATTTACTATCAATGAATTACAAGATGCATTCGATGATTTACTTTTCGAATTCAAAAAGATGGGAATCAAAAATGGACTTCTCAAAAAGATAGTTTCTACTCTTACCAAGGAAAATGAGGACTTGCAAAAAGAAAATTAAGTATTAAAATATGAAGTTTGTATTTTGAAAGAAAAGATTAAGAAAAACACCTTTCCAAAAGATTTTTCAAAGGAAAAAAAAATTTTAAATGATAAAGTTAAATATTTGGAAACAACTCTTTTTAGATGTGTAAATGAAAAAGAAAAATTGGATGCTTTCTTAGGAAAACAAAAGTGCTCACTAAACAAAACTAGACTTGGTTTTGATCCCTTTAAAAGAAGAAAATTTCAAAATGCAGATTTATTTCTTCCACTGGAAAACTACAGATTTCATGCTTTTATTGTCATAAACTAGGACACATTGCTAGTAGAAGTTATGCTATGCAAAAATCTATTGCTCCAAACAATGCATGGGTCCCAAAAAGGCTATTAAGAACTAACCCCCAAGAACCCAACATGACATGGGTACCAAAGAAGAAAACTTAAATTGCTTTCATTCTAAGATTGCCTACAATCCAATCCAACATCAAGGATTGTTGGCATTTGGAGAGTGATTTCTCAAGGTATATTATTAGCGATAAGATTCAATTCACCTCTTACATACCAAAGGATAGAAGTTTGATGTAGGGAACTCCAATATATTAAGCATTCACATAGCTACATCAGCCAAGTTGGATGTCAATAAAAAGGTACTCCTCTTAATCTTAAAGTTTATAGTAGCATGATTGGTTGTTTTACTTAACCATTAATTACATTTGGTGAGTGTATGTTTGAAAATTTTTTTTATGCTAATCATAAATAATCTTACATTATGGGTATTATGAGTATTGGGTATATGTAATTCTTTAATTTGATTGATTTTGATGATATATATGCTATGTATTTCAAACCTCATTGTTAACCAATCTTTATTAGATGTATTTCTAAATACCAAAAATAATTTTTTTTTTCTCTCATTCTATCTATTCAAAATTTTCAAATCAACCTTTGTCTAACCAAACCTCTCACAAAGAAGAAAGAAGTCAAGGAGAAAGTTTCGAACATGGAATTATGAGAAATGGTACACCAAAAAATAAGAAGCAAAAAAAGGAAAGGGAAGGATGAATCCTC
The DNA here is from genome assembly GCA_033060915.1 of Euryodendron excelsum. Taxonomy (NCBI): domain Eukaryota; kingdom Viridiplantae; phylum Streptophyta; class Magnoliopsida; order Ericales; family Pentaphylacaceae; genus Euryodendron; species Euryodendron excelsum. Next base: position 26,702,339 of record CM065382.1, on the reverse strand, counting down.
AAAGGCTACAAAGAAGAGAAAAGAAAAAGAAGTTAATGGAAAAGAAAATGATTGGTTCAAAAATAATCCATATTTTGAGAAGATATCTACAAAGGAAATGTCACTTTGGCAATATATATATTGATTCATACAACTGAAATTAAGAAGATCTCGCTTATAAAAATGATTTTGCCAAAGATCTTTTAAATTCTTGAGAATGGATTTTGAAAGAGGAAGTGAAGAAGAAAATGATGTCAATGACCGATAAGCACAATCAGTCTACTCTAAAGAGTATGAGATATCAGTTGAATGAAGAAAGATGAGTTTGGTCTTTGAAGCAAGAAAGAACAAGAAGTGAATGTCATTCTGAGGGGGAGGAAATTTCAAACAAGGCTGGATCTTCTAGAACTTCTAAAGCTGGAAGACAGTTATATCAAATGGTTCCCATCACTGGACAAGAGCAATATGATGTGTTGATGAATATGACAAAAGAGATAAGGAAACATTAAGAAGCGGTGTTTACAAAAATCAACACAAAAGTAGACAATGAAGAATTTAGATTGATGAGCTTGGAGAAGAAAGTAAAAGTGGTTATTTTGTAGATCACTACTGAGTATGTTGGGAAGCATATTGCCTTGATTCTTAGAGATAACTACAAACCTCTTTACCTTGCAACAGCAGCAAAAACAGAAGACTCCACTATAACATGAGTGGATCTTTTAAGGATGGTAGCACTCCATCATAGTCTTCTCAACCTCCACCAGAAAAATCTGAAGACTCCTGATCGAAAACAACCAATAGCCCCTCCTACCAAGCAATATTTTTTCAAGCCTAGAACTTCAACCTCCACATTCTCCAATACTCCTAAAGACCCAGCAGACATAACCTAGTTTCCTCCACAAAAATTTGCATGAGCATACATCATACATTTGCATATTTTGAACGAAATGTCATCCTTTAAGATAATATTTGATTATGAAATATTATGAATGATGATAACCTGTTTTGGATATTTTTTATGCTTGCTAGAATAGTTTGGATAACTATCGTTCTTCTTGATTTCGATGAATTAAATATCTAAAGTGTTTAATTGTCTCATAACAATAATTATTTTCATGTTTTAATATTTTTGCTATTGTACCTGCCATAATTTCTCATAAATTCTATTTGATAAGTTGATAGAAAGGGAGAGAACTATTGTATACCTTAGTAAGGAGAAATCCTCTATTAAGGGGAAGTGATAATCTATATGAAAACAGGGGAGACATTTTTGAGCACATGATAATATATCTTCCATAGGGGGAGAAATATTTTACATTGGGGACAAAATTTGGAATATGAATGAATATTTTCTACTCTACATTTACATTCAATTTTTTTTTTTTTTTTTTTTGCTAGTCCTTTTTGACTGATTGACAAAAAGAGGGAGAGATACTCTATGAAAAATGTATGAAAAAGAGGAAGAAATATTATGTGCAAAGAGTATTCTTATTCTAAAATAGTAACGGGAAGCCTTACAAGAAGCATGTTGCTTTAAATTCCTAATGCCTATACTTCATTTATATTGAGCTTAGTTGCATATATTTTTAAGGTTTTGTCATCATAAAAAAGGGGGAGATTGTTGACTCATGGTTGATCCCTATGTTGATTTTGATGATAACAAAACCATGTGGTTGTTATTTAATGATTTTAATTGAGTGTGCAGATTACATTATAATCATTTGATAGCAAGAAAATGTTTGAGTTGATTAGTTGAGTACCCAACAAGAAGATTACTTAGGTAATCTTATTCTAGAAGAGATAAAGTTTGGGCATGCATATGTTTGGTAACATCCATGACCAACTTATTCATTAAGAAGACCCTCGATCCTCATGGTCATATCAATCTACTAAAGCATCAATTGCATAAGAAAGGGAGAGCAAAAGTTTGCATGCTCTGAGACATATAGCAAAAATGAAAAGGGGAGTAAGATTTTGTTTATCACATTAAAAGATGTTAAAGAACTTGTGTTAAGAAGGTTGTCAAGAAGGATTTAAGGTTGAGCAAAGAAGAACAGTGACATCTATTCAAATATCAATCAAAGGGTTTTGTCTTAGAAGAAATTAAGGATACTAAAGATCTAATTAATGATCTTGAAGATATGAACTTGAAAAAGAGATCGGCAACAAAAAGAAGGAGCTCGGCAACAAAAATAGGAGATCAGTAGCAAAAAGAAAGAGATCAGCAACAAAAAGAGTTTGGCAACAAAAGGAAGGAGCTCGGCAATGAAGAAAATGAGATCGGCATAAGAGGATATCACAAAGTTTGTTTAAGTATGATCATCAAAAAGAATTCAATCCAAAATTGAATTGAAGAATTCTCAAAGAATAACTCTCGTTTAAAGATCAACATACCTCAAACAAAAGACTTCTTGAAGTTCTTAAAGTATTTTGAAGCTAAGCTTGATCAAGGAAAGCATAAAAGAAAAATTATAGGCTGATGTGCTGACACATGGATTTAAAGTGTCGACACATGAAGACAGTGGCCAAAATCTAAAGAATGGATGGTCATGTGTCGACACAAGGAGGCAGTGGACAAAATCTGAAAAATGCAGGCATAATGTGTCGACACATAAAGCCAAGTGTCGACACCTGGGCTCCAACAATTATATTTTTTTACTGTTATTACAGTGCAATCTTGCATCAAATAGTCTCTCATCTACCACCAACGGCCATAATCAAATCAAGGCTATATATAAAAGATCCCCAACCCATATATGAATAACAAGAACACAAGATCATTTCCTGCATCTTATACTCTTCTTTTATTCATTTGGAGGGTTCTTGAGTGAGTAGAAAATTTGGTTATCAACTCTTTAAGAGAGTGTTATTCATTATACAACTTTCATCTATTGTTGGGTGGGTTTGTAAACTTGTAAGTTTGAGTGAAGTTTGGACAAAATCACTCGGGATTTTGAGAACTGGGGAAGAGTTCTTATAAGAGTGAGCTGGGCACTTGGAGCAAAAGCAGCAACTGTGTATGGGAATTTTACATAGTGGAATACCTTCGAGAAGATCGAGGAAGAGAGGACGTAGGCAAGGGTTGGCCGAACCTCTGTAAAATTCTTGTGCCTCCTTTATTCATTTCTTGCTTTGTTTTTCTTCCTTGCTCATAACACTTGTTTACATTACATCTTATTATTTGCTTGTTTGATTTTTTAGTTTGATTACCTACTGCTAAATTTCTTAACAAATTTTTAATTGCATTGTTTGCTAGTAATTTCATAAAACCCAATTCACCCCCTGTCACGCTCGCTCCTAATCAAGTGTCGTTAACGCCGTCTTAGAATAAACGTGATCGCATAGGTCACCTACCTGTAAGCAAAACCTCAACATAATCCCAAAGATAGAAATCTTATAAGAATACATAACATCCTATTAAATAAAAACAAACCATTTCAGAATCTTCCAACATACATCATTAAGAGAACTCTTAATCTACACTTACGAATATTTACAAAATTACAAAATAAATAAAATTTCAACAAGTCTTTAACACAATGTACAACAATGTACATGTCTAATAACTCAACTAAAGAGCTTCTCGAAGCTCTCCAACTCAACAACAACAGTGGACTGGACATTTCTTATTTTCTTACAAAACAATTTGTGTGGGTGTAAGCTATATATCAATGTACTCATAAGATAATCAAACTCATAAGGAAGGAATGATACACATCCACTGAAGTAATCATCAATAGATAATACACCATCAACAATAAAAACAATGCCTTTTGTGATGCAATGTATGATACACCACATATGTACATGCTATTTTGATAACATTAGCCCAATATATCGATGGCTTATTATCAAGAATATCCCACATCGATACCCTTTAGGTTTGCCCCACATCGGCTAAACCTTAGGTTAGTCCCACATCGACTAAACCTCCTCCGTGCAATGCAAGATATGCACACAAAATGTATTGTATACAAATGTCATCGCATAATCCAACAATCACCACCGATGTAGACAATAAACCATTCAATGCATTATGAATAAGATCATCTTATATTCCTACATGATACTGTCTTATACACACCGTCGAGTCACTCCCTCAGTTGAACCAAAGTGTTTTGATCCGGTTCTAAACCTACCAAACACCACCACATCAAACTTGATGAAATAGATGTTATAATTCATAACCAATGCATGACTATACCTCATACACCTTAAACATGTAATTTAGAACATCAATAATGCATTAGAACTCAATAGGATGTTAAACTCTTCCCCAATTCAATGTAATGTCAACTTTAAACTACAATGTCTTACAAGTTACAAGGAGTTAAAGTACCAACTTTATATCACTATGAATCTACTTTTTGAAACTTCAAACGGTGCATCAATTCGAGTTTCTTAGAAAAAGTTATGGTCATTTCACTAAAGAGTGTCAAAGCTGTTAGAAGGAGTTCACTGGGGCGAGAAGGTAGCAAAAAGGTAGTGAGACTTACTGGATAAGTTCGCTGGGTGTTGCGCCCATATTTTTCGCTCTCAAGCAATACTCACACAAGCGGGAAAAATGTTATACTCTCTCGTTAGAACTCACCCTCCTAAAAGAATGAGTGCGACTAGGTTTGAATTTAAAATAGATTTGAATAAAGGGCTTTTAGAAAAGATTCAGAGTCACCACCTAACTTGATTAAGGTGAGTTAAGTCACCTAAAAACTAAGTGTAATTTGAAAACTACACTTAGGGTTTTTGGAAAAAGGTTTTTGAAAATACCACCTCAAGAGAGGTTTTTAAGAAAACAGGTTGTTTAGCAACCTTTAGAAAATATTTAGCCCTTTTTGAAAAATAACTCCTTTTGGTCTTTGAAATCAGTGATTCTAGGTTCGGAGGTTGGTTACGTATAGGAAAGACGCACTGAGCCATCACCCTACCCCGTCCTTTCGGTACCTACATGTCAATCTACCTTAGATTCACCTATGAGAGTCTTTAACTAACTATAGTTTAATCTCATCCACTTTATAAAACAATGTTTAGAAAAACATGATGCATGGTATGCAAGTGCAAGAGAAGAGAATTGAAAAATAGATTTGGAAAGAGTTTGATTTGATTTGAAAAGAAAGAGATAGAAGCTTGAATCTGAAGATTGAAATTGAATTTGAAAATTGAAATTGAAGATTAAAAATTGAAAACTTGAAGAAAATTGTAGGATTGGAGATTGGAAAGAAATTATAGAAATAGAATTTTGAAAAATGTTATGGAATTGGAAATTTGAAAAATGTTGTGGGAGTTGAAATTTGAAAGAAGTTGTGACTGCACCCATGAGGGTTGCCTACGTATCCTTTTGGAGGAATCAGGTCAGTCGTAGTTCGAACAAGAGTCCGATTGAAAATAGAGGAGTTGATTGGAAGAAAGACATTGAATTAGAAATTGGATTGGAAAATTGAGAGATTGAACTTTGATTGGAAGATTTGAGAAGACTTGACTTTAAAAGACATAGTTTTAGGAAACCTAGACTTAGGAAAGAGAGAATTTAGAAAGGACTTGAGATTTAGAAATATTTGACTCGAATGTTGGACTTGGAAGATTTAGGAAAGAATTGGATTTAGAAAATGTTCGAATTAGGAAAATGTCATTTTTGGAAAGTTTTGGTTTAGGAAAGTTTTCGGTTTAAGAAAGTTTCATTTTTGGAAAGTTCCGCTTTAGGAAAGTTTTCGAAATAGGAGAGTTTCGAAATTAGGAAAGTTTCTGAAATTAGGAAAGATTTCGAATTAAGAAATGTTTGAATTAGGAAAGTTTTGAATTAAGAAAGTTTCAACTTAGGAAAGTTTTGAATTTGGAATGTTTTGAAATAGGGAAGTTTCAAAAGTTGGAAAGTTTAGAAATTTAGATTTGGAAAGATTTGAAGTTTTAAGAAAGTTTAGAATTTAGAAAGTCCTAACTTAAGAAAGTTTTGAACTTGGAAAGCTTTGGATTTAGAAAGATTTTGAAATTTAGAAAGTTTTAGAGTTTAAGTTTTAGAAAATCTTGAGATTAGGAAAGGTTTGAATTTAGGAAAGGTTTGAAAACTTAGATTTAGAAAGTTAAGATTTGGAAAGGGATAGAGTTAGGAAAGGGTTGAATTAGGAAAGATTTGAAAGTTGAGTTTCAAAATTTAAGAAAGATTTTTATGTTCAAGTTTTGAAAACTTAGGATTTAGGAAAGTAGAAGATTAGAAAGGATTTGAATTAGGAAGGGATTAGATTTTGTTTCTAAAAGAGAAGGTTTGATTTTGTTTCCAAAAACAGAGGATTGGATTTGGTTTCCTAACCGGGAAAATTGGATTTGGTTTCCTAAAGAGAAGGTTGGATTTGGCAAGGATTTGAAAAGGGAGGTTTTAAAAACCCTAGATTTGAAAGACTAAAGTTTTGACGTAGAAAATAGGTTTTGGAAATATGTATAGTTTTGGTGTAGAAAACAAGAGGCTTTGGAAACCTAAGTTTTAAGGCAAGTTTAAAAACCATGTTTTTGGAAAGAAAATTAGGGTTTCCTAATTGTGGGTTCTAGGGCTTAACTTGGACACCAAGAAAAAAAAGAATTTTTTGAAAAGTGAGTTTTTGGAAACGAAAAGTTTTGGAAGGAAATCCTAAGGAGGAGTTTCTAGAAGGAAGATTTTGGAGAGAGAGTTTTTAAAAAAAATTTTGGAAGGAGATTGTTGGAAAAAATTTTAGGAAGGAGATTTAAGAAGCGTTTTTAGAAAGTAGATTTTGAGGAGAGTATTTTGGAAGGGAGTTTAAAAAAGGGAGTTTTGAAAAATAGATTTTGGGAGGAAGTTTTTGAAAATAACTTTGGAAATGAGAGTTTTAGGAAAGTATGTTGAAAAAGAGATTTTTAGGAAGAGATTTTTGAAAAGAGAGTTTTTGGGAAGTATAAAAACATCTCACTTTCCTAAAGCGATTCTAACCATAAGAAGGCTAGAACCACTTTAAGAAAGTGGTTTTGAAAACAACAAGAGTTGAAAATATGGACCATATTGGTCACTTTGAATGTGGCACTTTCCTAAAGCAATCCTAGCCATGGAAAGGCTGAAATTACCCTAGGATTTTGATTTTGAAAACATGTTTTTGAAAAGGAGATTTTGATGCAATTTTGAAAACAAATTTAATGCAAATTTTGAAAACGAGTTTGAAAATGATTTTTGGAAGATGCAAGATCATGATATGCATAATGCAATTTTGGGGTCATGAACATACAAGGTTAAGGCTTCACCATATAATCAAGGGGGCCAAACCCACGTGGTCTCCGGTTAGCCTAAAGGAAAGCCTCCGACACGGTGACCCTCCAATAGTCTAATCCTACACATGGACCGGGAGTCCCCTTGTTTCAAGCATGCAAAGAAAGGGGGGGGGGAAAAAAGATGGGGGATTAAAATAGAGAAAACTCAAATGGGTTAGGAGAGAGAAGAGAGAGGGGGAAGTGCAGAAACATAAAACGAAAGCCTACCTTGTATCTTATTTATTTTGCACGCCTTGCTTGTCCTCGATCTTCGTCTTGATCTTCGTCTTCAACCTTCAAGAGTTGTCTTCAATCTTCAAACTTCAGATTGTAGCTCTTCAAGTCTTCAAAGGAAGGTTGGAGGCTAGTGTATAAGTGTATGGGAGTGTGTATGAGTGTATAGAAGGCTAGGGTTTAGTATATGGTGGCTAGGGTTTGGAAAACCTAAGGAAGCTAGGATTTAGGGAGTGTTTGAGCTCTGTATATCGAATATTGGTGTTTTTAGACTGAGTTTGCGGACCACTTTCACGCTGGAGGAGGCTCTGTATTTATAGAGGTTGGACAAACCTAGCGCTTGTTACGAAATTGCTCTTGGCGCCACTAAGAGTGGCGCCAAGCCATTTTTTGGATTGGCACCACTACTAATGGTGCCAACTAGTTAGGAAAGTTTGTAAGTTGGCAAGCAACGTATCTTTAACTAGATTTGGGCGCTTGTACTAGTGACTACCATGCAATTTTTAGCCTGGCTTCACTAGGAGTGACTCCGGAAAGTCTGAGAAGGAGTTTGGAAGACTAGGAATGACCCAGAAGGTCAGAAAAGAGCAGGAACACTTAAAATAGTGTCCTGGAGGTATTTGACTTGAAAAATGAGAATAGGATATGTCGGAAAGGTTGATCGGGCCTTTAGGGGCAAAACGGTCAATCGGATTAGGAAGCTGCCGGGACGGACTTGGACGGTCCCAGAAGAAGACTTAAGATTTGAAAACATTATTCAAAATGTTTCCAAAGGTTTCCGGTTTGATTCCCAAAGCCGGTGTGGTCGAAAAAGGTGACTGGCCCACCAGGGGTAAAACGGTCATTTTATACCGGGTTTACCGGAACTGACTCGGAATGATCCGAAAGGATAAAGAAAGGTTGAGAGTACTATAAAAATCATTCTCGGGAAGTTACCGATTTGATACTCAGAGCCGGTGTGGTCAAAAAAGGAGACCGGCCCACCAAGGGCAAAACGGTCATTTTGTACCGGGTTGGCCGGAACTGACTCGGAATTATCCGGAAAGGTAGAGGAAGGTTGACAATACTATAAGAAGTATTCTTGGGAGGTTACTGGTTTGATACCCAGAGCCGGTGTGGTCCCCAGGGCGTTTGGATGCCTAGGGGCAAAATGGTCATCTTGAACGGAAAGTCTCAGAAAAGGCCCAAGGGGCAGTTTGGTCATTTTTCACCGAAGTGGGCTAGCAGGCACTGGTGTTGACTTGGGTTTTGAGTGTTTCTGCCACTCTGACGGCAATCGTTGTGACACAGGGGTTTGTTAGCAATTCCTTATATCGACCTGTTTGCGAGTATTTCCGTTACTCTAACGATTGCGATGTTTGCGAGTGTTTCCGCTACTCTGATGGTTCGCGATCATTCCTGAAACTGCCTGACCTCAGGAAGCTGCTAAAGGGACTTAGCGCCTGAGAAGTCAACTTTCTCGGAAGGCGTGCCTAAACGAACATTTCGGCATTGGCGGGCTAGCAGGCGCCAAAGGTGGATGGATGGTTCTACCATCTAAGGGACTTGGGGTCTCATCCCGGTGGACAGGTTTAAAGGGACTTACCGTTTCGAAGAGATCTTCTTTGAAAAATGTGTCGAACCGTCTCGAGGAATAAACTGTCTTAAGAGAGGGATTGGAATTGGAAAGGGGTCTTATTGTCTTCGGAAAAACGTGCCTGATTTGGAACCTTCTCGAGGGATAAATTGTCTCAAGAGAGAGATTGGAAAGGGGACTTACCGTTTTTGGAAAGACGTGCCTGATTTGGAACCGTCTCAAGGAATAAACTGTCTCGAGAGAGACATTGGAAAGGGGACTTACCATCTTCAGAAAGGCGTGTCTGATTTGGAATCATCTCGAGGAATAAACTGTCTCGAGAGAGGGATTGGAAAGGGGACTTACCGTCTTCGAAAAGACGAGCCTAATTTGGAACCGTCTCAAGGAATAAACTGTCTCGAGAGTGGGATTGGAAAGGGGACTTACCGTCTTCGAAAAAATATGCCTAATTTGGAACCGTCTCGAGGAATAAACTATCTCGAGAGAGAGATTGGAATTGGAAAGGATAATGCCCCTAACGGCATTTTGGTTATTCTGCCTCTATTTGGGCCTGGCGAGCCCGCGAAGTGATGGACAGACGGGATTTAGACTTAAAAAGTTGTTTCGATTGGAATATGCCTACAATGACTTGAACACATGTCTAGACGGAGTGTAGACTGCCGTGCGGTCTAAAATGAGGTGCTTACACTGGGGCAAGAAGGTAGCGAGACTTACTAGATAAATAAGTTTGCTGGAGCAAGAAGGTAGCAAGACTTACTGGATAAGTTCACTGGGGCGAAAAGCCAGCGAGACCTTAGCGAGATCTACTAGACATGGCTCGAAATGGCCTCCTAACCCAAGGTTTCTCCACTCCAATCCACCACAACACTTCACATAAGCTCACCAAAGACTCTAAAATGCAATATCAAGCCAGAAGTAAGATTAAAGACAACCATGAACATATTTACCAAGGTGAATCAAGGCTTTCACCATGAAAGCCCTCACCCCCTTGTCGCCTCCATCACTTCAATTCTCACCTTCATGGCATGAATTGATATGTTAATATACACAATCAACAAATATGCAATGAAACAAACATAAACATAAGATTTCTCACCTTCAACAATGAAATCACAAGCTTCCCCTTCAAATTTCTCCTCTTCTCTTCTTTCCTCTTCTTTTTCTCTATTTTCTCTCACTTCATGATGCTAACCAAATTTGGGTTTTACACCCCCCCCTTGTGGGTTGGCTATTGGGCCAACAAGAGTCACTTCGAAAAGTTTAGGAATGATTCAGAAAGTTTTGATTAACCAAACTCGGTTGACAATGGATGGGAACCCCTGAAAGGTGTCTTAGAAGTAGAGAGCTTGATAACCAAAGCCGGAGTAGTTGAAAAGGGTGACCGGCCCACTAAGGGCGAAACGGTCATTTCACACTGGGTTTACCGGAAAGGACTCAAAATGGTCCAAAATGGTATTGGGAGGTTGCGAACACTGTTAGAAGCATCCCTGGAAGATAAACGTTTTGATACCTATGTCGCGCCCAAATTTTTTGCACTCGAGGAATACACACACAAGTGGGAAAAACAATGTACTCTCTCGTTAGAACTCATCCTCCTAAAAAAATGAGTGCGACTAGGTATGAATATAAAATTGGTTTGAATAAAGGGCTTTTAGAAAACAATTAGAGTCGCCACCTAACTTGATTAAGGTGAGTTAGGTCACCTAAAAACTAAGCATAATCCGAAGACAACACTTAGGGTTTTTGAAACCGATTTTTGAAAATACTACCTCTAGAGAGGGTTTTTAAGAAATTAGGTTGTTTGGCAACCTTTGGAAAACTTTTAAGCCCTTTTTGAAAATATACTCCATTTTGGTCTTTCGAAAAGAGTGATCCTAGGTTCGGAGGTTGGTTACGTGTAGGGAAGACGCACTAAGTCATCACCCTACCCCGCCCTTACGATACCTTCATGTCTATTTACCCTAAATTCACCTATGAGAGTTTTCAACTAACAAATGTCTAATCCTATCCACTTTAGAAAAGAATGTTTTTTAAAAAAAAGTCATGATGCATGATATGTAGGAAAAGAAAAGAAAGTTGGAAAATAGATTTGGAAATAGATTTGAAAAGAAATCGATTTGATTTAAAAGGGAGTTGAAAAGATAGAATTAAAATTGGAAAGTTTTAGAAATTGGAAATAAAGATTTAGAAATAGATTTTTGGAATTGGAAACTTGCAAATAAATTATGAAATTAGAAACTTGAAAAAGGATGTGGAATTAGAGATTTGAAAGAAGTTATGACCGCACCCATGAGGGTTGCCTACGTATCCCTTTGGAGGAATTAGGTCAGTCGTAGTTCGGATAAAAGTCCAATAGAAAATAGAATGTATGATTGGAAGAAAGAGATTTTGATTAGAAGATTTGAAAAGAATTGATTTTTGGAAAGCTTGGTTTCAGAAAACCTAAACTTAAGAAAGAAAGGTTTTAGGAAGGATTTGAGATTCAGAAAGATTTGACTCAAATGTTGGACTTGGAAGATTAGGAAAGTTGAAATTAGGAAATGTTCGAATTAGGAAAGTTTCGTTTTAGGAAAGTTTTGAATTAGGAAAGGTTTCATTTTAAGAAAGTTTTGAATTAGAAAAGTTTTGATTTGGAAAGATTTGAAGTTTTGAATTTAGAAAGTTGAAATTTGGAAAGGGATGAAATTAGGAAAGGGTTGAATTAGGAAAGATTTGGAAGCTTAAAGTTGAAGGAAAGATTAAAAAGTTTAAGTTTTGGAAACTTTAAGATTTAGGAAAGTATGAGATTAGGAAGGAGTGGATTAAGAAATGTTTATACTAGGAAGGATTGAGATTCCTATTTCCTAAAACAAGAGATTGGATTTTGGTTTCTAAAGAGGATGATTTGATTTTATTTCCAAAAACGGAGGATAGGATCTATTTTCCTAAATAGGAGATTGGATTTGATTTCCTAAAAGGAATATTGGATTTGGCATGAATTTGAAAAGATGAAGTTTTGGAAATTCTAGTTTTGGGAAGACTATAGTTTTGATGTAGAAAAAATAGGCTTTGGAAATATATATAGTTTTGATATAGAAAACAAGAAGTTTTGAAAATCTAGGTTTTGAGGCCAAAATAAGGGATTGAAAATCATATTTTTGGGAAGGAAAATTAGGGTTTTCTAATTGTTGGCTCTAGGGCTTGACTTGGGCTCCAAGGAAAGACTTTTTAGAAAGGAAGTTTTTAGAAAGTGAATTTGAGAAGAGAGAGTTTTTGGAAGGGGATTTTTGGAAGGAGATTGTTGGAAAAATTTTTTAGGAAAGAGAGTTTTCTAAGAAAGAAACCTAAGGAGTGTTTTTAGGAAAGGAATTTTGAAGAGAGTTTTTTGGAAAGGAGTTGAAAAGGAGTTTTTGAAAACAATTTTTAGAGAGAGTTTTTGAAAACAACTTTGGAAAGGAGATTAGAGAAAATTTTTAGAAAGCATGTTGGAAAAGAGATTTTTAAGAGGAGATTTTTTAGAAGCGATTTTTTAGAAAGTATATAAAATATCTCACTTTCCTAAAGCGATTCTAACCATAAGAAAGTTAGAACCACTTTAAGATAGTGGTTTTGAAAACAACAAGGATTTTGAAAATATGGACCATATTGGTCACTTTAAATGTAACACTTTCCTAAAGCAACCCTAGCCATGAAAATGCTAGAATCACCCTAGGATTGTGATTTTGAAAACAAGTTTTGAAAAAGAAAGTTTTGATGCAAGTTTGAAAACAACGTTAATGCAAGTTTTTGAAAACAAGTTTAAAAATGAATTTTGGAGGAATGCAAGATCATGATATGCACAATGCAAGTTGGGGTCGTGAACATACAAGGTTAAGGCTTCACCACATAATCAAGAGGGCCGAACTCACGTGGTCTCCGGTTAGACTAAAAGAAAGCCCCTGACACGGTGACTCTCCAATAGCCTAATCCTACACATGAATTAGGAAGTCCCTTGTTTCAAGCATGCAAAGAAAGGGGGGGAAGAAGATGGGGGATTAAAATAGAAGAAAACCCAAGTGGGTTAGGAGAGAGAAGAGAGGGAGAAGATGCGTAAACGTAAATAAGAAGCCTACCTGGCATCTTCTTTATTTTGCTTAGCTTTGCGCTTTGCTTTGCTTGCTTCACTTCGATCTTCTCTTCAATCTTCAAGAGTTTGTCTTCGATCTTCAAAGTTTCGTAGTTGCAGCAATCCAAGCCTTCAATGGAGGGTTGGAGGCTAGTGTATAAGTATATAAGAGTGTATGAGTGTATAGGAGGCTAGGGTTTATGTATGGAGGCTAGGGTTTGGGAAAACTTAAGGAGACTAGGGTTTAGAGAGGCTACGAGCTCTGTATGTCGAATAATAGGGTCTTTAGACTAAGTTGGCAGACCTCTTTCACGCTGGAGGAGGCTCTGTATTTATAGACAAGGGAATGACCTAGCGCCTGTTGCAGTGGCGCCAGGCCAAAGTTTACATTAGCACCACTACTAGTGGTGCCAGGCCATTTTTTGGCTTGGCGCCACTAGTAGTGGCGCCAGCCAGTTAGGAAAGTTTTAAGGTCGGTAAACAACATATCTTGAGAAGATTTGAGCGCCTGTACTAGTGACTACCATGCAATTTTTAGCCTGGCTTCACTAGGAATGACTCCAGAAGCTCCGGGAAGGTTTCAAGGGACCGAGAATGGCCCGGAAGGTCAAAAAAGGACAAGAACACTTAAAACAGTCTCCCGGAGGTAGTAGACTTGAAAAAGGATGGCAAGATTTGTCGGAATGGTTGACCGAGCCATTAGGGGCAAAACGATCAACTACATCGAAAAACTACTGGGATAGACTCGGAATGTCCCGGAAGAAGATTCAAGGCTTGGAAACATTATTTAGAATGTCCCAAGAGGTTACCAGGTTGATACCTAGAGCCGACGTGGTAGGAAAAGGCGACCGGCCTACCAAGGGCAAAATGGTCATTTTGCACCGAGTTCGCTGAAATTGACTCGGAATGATCCAGAAAGATAAAGGAAGGTCTAGGATACTATAAAAAGCATTCTTAAGAGGTTATCGGTTTGATACTCAGGGCTAGTGTGGTCCCCAGGGCGTTCGGATGCCTAGGGGCAAAATGGTCATCTTGACTGGAAAGTCTCGAAATTGGCCCGAAACTAACTAAAAGGTACCTAATCATGCCAGATTGCTTTTAAGACAATCTTGGAAGGGTGGACTTACCGTTTTGAAGACTTAGGTATTATCTCGAGAAACGTGTCGGAAATGGCCCTAGGGGCAATTTAATCATTTTTCACTGAAGTGGTCTAGCAAGAACCAGTGTTAACCTGCGTTTTGAGTGCTTCCACCACTTTGACGGTGGTCCCGTAATACAGGCGTTTGTTGGCAATTCCTTATATCGACCTATTTGCGAGTATTTCTGCTACTCTGACGGTTGCGATGTTTATGGGTACTTCTGTTACTCTGACGGTTAGCGATCATTCCCGAAACTGCCTAATCTTGGGAAGCTACTAAAGGGACTTAGCGCCTAAGAAGTCAACTTTCTCAGAAGGCATGCCAAAACGGACATTTCTGCATTGGCGGGCTAGTAGGCGCCAAAGGTGGACTATTCTACCATCTAGGGGACTTAGGGTCTTGTCCCGGTTGGCAGGTTTGAAGGGACTTAATGTTCCGAAGAGACTTTCTTTAGAAAACGTGCCGAATTGGATTAGACTTACTGTCTCGAGGAATCAGCTTTCTCGAGAGAGGGATTGGAATTAGAATCTGGAAAAGGAATTGGAAAGGGGTCTTACCGTCTTTAGAAAGACATGCCTGTTGGAAATGGAAAGGGGACTTACCGTCTTCGAAAAAACGTGCCTGTTGGAAATGGAAAGGTGACTTACCGTCTTCGAAAAGATGTGCCTGATTTGGATTTGGAAATGGGACTTATCGTCTTTAGAAAGACGTGCCTATGGGATCGGACTGAACAACGCTTACAAGGGCATTTTGGTCATTTTGCCTCTATTTGGGCCTGGTGGGCTCGCGAAGCGATGGATGGACTAGATTAGGACTACAATTCTCAAATATGTCCATATTGACTTGAAAACAAGTCTGGACAGACTGTAAACTGTCGAGCGGTCAAAAATGGGGTGCTTACAATCCAGAGCCGGTGTGGTTCCCAAAGGTGATCGGATGCTTAGGGGTAAAATGGTTATTTTGACCAGATGCTCTCGAAATCGATCTAGAAGCGACTGGAAGGCGCTAGAATGTGCTAGATTATCTTTGGGATAATCCTGAAAGAGTGGACTTACTATTCTAAGGTCTTAGGTACTTTCTCGACAAGCATACCGATGGAGACTAAAAGGCAGTTTTGTTATTTTTCATCAGAATGGGCTAGTAGGCACTGTTGTTAACCCGTGTTTTGAGTGTTTCCACCACTCTAACGGTGTGACGAGTTGGTTTCCAAAGGTATCCTATCCTCTAGTAAACGTGTCACGGCCAAGAGGCGTGTTCGGTTCCGTGACATAGCGGGTTTGTTGGCATTTCTGATGTCGACCTTTTTGTAAGTGTTTCCGTCACTCTGATGGTTACGATGTTTGTGACTATTTCTGTTGTTTGTGACTATTACTGTCACTCTAACGGTGTGCGTTCATTCCATAGACTGCCTAATCTCAAGATTCTGCTGAATGGTATTATCGTCTCAAGGTGTTAGTAATTTCCCGATCGACGTGCCAAATAGCGAACATTCTACGTTGGCAAGCTAGCAGGCACAGAAGTGAACTGCTCTTCCATCTTAAGGACTTAGGTTCTGTCCCAATCAACGAGTGTGAAAAGACTTACCATTTCGAGAGATTTTGTACTTTCTCGGTAAACGTGTCATGTTGGATGGACTTACCTTCTGAGGGATCAATTTTTTTGAAAGACATGCCAGATTGAGTTTGACTGGTCTGGATGAGAATTAGAATTGGAACTAAGGTTGAAATATGGACTTACCGTCTTTAGGAAGACATGCCAACTAGAATTGGACCAACCAATACCCCAAGGGCATTTTGGTCATTTTGCTTTTATTGGGCATGACGGGCCCATGGAGAGGTTGATTCACTATATTGAGTTTGAAAAGCTGGTTTGGACTTGAAAGTGTCCGTGTTTGTTTGAATGTGAGTCCGGTAGGGCCAGAGATTGCTGAACAGGCAAAAATTAGATGCTTACAACTACTCCTGTTTTTCTATCTTTGCTTGTCAAAGGAAGAAAACTATAAAGTAAGAATCCAATGTTGTCCACAAAGCGATTGAAGAGGTAATTGGAATTTAGAATTTTAAGTCTGACAACTAGATTGTTTGGATTTTTTAAATTTGAAAATTTGAAAATTTAATCTTGAAGCGATTTTTAAATTAATTTTTTTCAGAACCGACATTCTAACCAATGGAATGACACTCTTTTGGGGAGAATTAGGGTTTTAAAATTGATACTTTGAAATTGAAAATTGATTTTTTTTAAAGATGTTGAAATTGATTTTTCCTGAACCATCATTCCGACCAGTGGAACAACACTCCTTTAGGATTTTGAAATTGAAGATGATTTTTTAAATGATTTTAAAATTGAAGTTGATTGTTTGAAATGATTTTAAAATCGCTTTCTGAAATGGATTGATTTGGATTTGAATTGAAAGAGTTTTGAAAACCTTTCAAAACCTGAAATAAAACTTTTGAGAAAAAAGTTTGAAAACCTAGAATTTTGAAATGAAACTTCTGAGAAAAAAAGTTTGAAAAACCTGGAATTCGATTTTGGAATGATATTTTTTGAGGCAAAATTTTGAAAATCTAAAATTTGGAAAATTAGGCTTTTTGAGGCGCAACCTTGAAAACTCGAGATTTGAAAAGTTGGGTTTTTTCAAGCGAAAGCTTGAAAACCCAAGATTTAGAAAGTTAGGCTTTTTTAGGCGAAAGCTTGAAAGCCCAGAATTTTTTAACAAAAATTCAAAATTTTGGAAGTGGAGCTTTGGAAGGAGAAAACTTGAAACCAAATTTGCTTTTGAAGGAGAAAGGTCAAAACCCATGAAATGTTTTTTAGAATGAAACTTTATAAGGAAGAAAGTTTAAAAACCTTTGGAATATTTTTGAGAACTGAGCTTTTGAAGGATAAAGCTCAGAAAACCAAAGAAATGCTTTTGAGATTCAACTTTTTGGAGGAAAAAACTTTGAAAAACTAGGGAGTGCTTTTGGAGTTAAACTTTTTGGAGGAAAAAAGTTAGAAAACCGAGACAATGTTTAAGAAACAAAACTTTTTGAAGGAAAATGTATAGAAAACCTTAGAAATTATTTTGAAATGAAACGTTCTTTTTTTTTTCAGTTAGAAGTTAGAACACCTAAAAAAAAGGTATTTTTGAAATCAAACTTTTTAAAGGAAAAAGTTAGGAAACCTTAGAAGGTATTTTTGATATCAAACTTTTTGACGAAAAAAGTTAAAAAAAAAAAACTAGAGAAGTAGAAACCAATTGAAGGAAATTCATTTGAACTCGAAATTTTGAAAACCCTTTTTTTTAAGATGAGGAGTAGAAAATTTATTTTGACTCGAAACTTGAAAACTTTTTAAGACTTGAAACTATTGAATTTTTTTAAAGTAAAACATTTAGAAAATTTGTTTTGACTTGAAACTTGAAACTTTTTGACGAAAAATTTTAGAAAAACTTATTTGACTTTCAAAAATTGATTTTGAATTTGAAACAAAGCAAGGTTTTTGATCTTTTAAATTTGAAAGTTGAAAACTTTTTGTAGACAAACTTTGAAAACTTTTTGAAATTTTGAGAATTATTTTTGAAATTGACAGGAAGCTAGAGCTTTCAACTTTGAAATCGATTTTGAAATTGAAATTGAAATTGAACCTGAAACTTTTTGTAGGGAATATATGAAAACATTTGTACTTGAAAATGCTTTTGAATTTGAAAGAAAGCCAAAGCTTCAGTTTTGAAATAGATTTTGAATTTGGAATAGGAACTTATGATAGATAAAAGGTTTAAAAAAAAAAAAATTTCTTGGAAATTTGAAAGAAAGCAAAAGTTTTTGCTTTTGAAAGATTTTGATTTTATTTGATTTGGCAAGAATCATACATTTGCTTTGTTAAGAGGCTTTGGAGATGATTTGAAACTAGAGAATCACGAGAGGGTTCTTCATGCTTGTTGGAGGAGGAAACATTTGTGGCCTCTTGGATTGAAATATCTAGAGACTGGAATGCTTGGTGCTTGGTTGTTGAGTTCTACTTTTGCTCAACATCGTAGGATTCTTGTTGACATATCTTCTGTGGGGTTGTGCTTCTTTGAAGTTGAACATCTTGAGTTTGTTTTTGGAGGGAGTGAGGTCACTTTTTGAAAAGTTTAAGGTATCTAGAAGGTCAAACATTTGTGATCGGTTCTTCTGGAATGGATTAATTGGTTTGAAATTGAATGTGAGGTGTAGGATAGGCCATTACCCCAATTTTCATGGTTTGGAAAAGTTATTCAAAGTTGATTGGGGAGGTCGAGAGTGGGTCATTGTCCCATTCTCTATTTCTTGTCAGCTATGGAGGGCAATATCATGGCTCATGTTGTTGGGGCCGGCTCTGTTAGTTGAAGGGAGTAGTCTATGAGCGGCATAAATAGTTTAATCTCTTATCCAGGAGGGCTGCAGATAGTTTAGGCTCTTATCTAGGAGCTGACTGACTTGTTGGCTGAGTTGAAGTTAATTACCTCAGGTTGATTTGCAGAAGGCTCTGGCATAATGTTTGATGATGGTTGGCTAATTTGGTTTGCTAAAATAGACTTCTTGTGAGTTAAGTTGTATTGAAGGTTTTTGGCTTCTTACCTACCCCAGTTGGGTTGTACTCTAGATGACTGGATAGCTAGACATCTATGGATGACTGGATGTTCTTGATCGCTAGATGTTTTGAATAGCCAGATGCTTTGGGTAGTTGAATAATCTGGATGGCTAGGTGTTGAACTTTGTCCGGTTGCGACATTAGAATGTTAGGCTTAAAGACACCTTGGGACCTAAGAAAGATTAGGAAGATGCCCCTTAAACTTATACCTATCTCTGTATTTTGTTAGCTATGTTAAGATGTTTGTTAGCAATGTCAAGATGTAACAAACTAATCTTTAATAAATGATTTAAGATATTCATGCCAATTACTGTGTCATGTTGAGTTTAGATATTTGTTACCAATGTAAGTTTTTCACAGTTTGGCATCTCTTGACCCATTGTTGATGCGTGAGAGGTTTTGCCACTTTACTAAAATTGCTTTGCTGTTACTGCTTGGATTGCTAATCTAAAGAGCTGACCCTTTTCTCTTTTTCCTTTTTTTCCTTTTTCTCTCATTTAAACCATTTTTGTCACCCGTGCCCTTATGGGTTTTCACGGATACCGATTCTACCATTTTTGCACGTCAATGCCCGTTTTGGGTTTTCACTACATTGGTAGTTTTGTATCTTGCCACGACCCTACTCTTTTACCCATAGTGCCCTGGATGGTTTTCACTATGTCCTCAGGCCATGCTTTTTCTTTGGATTTCACTCGTTGATGTAGACGACTGCTTGTTGAATGATGTAAGCACCCCATTTTTGATCGCTCGGTAGTCTATGGTCCGTCCAGACTTATACTAGAGTCGATATGGACGTATTCTAATCAAAAGACGTGCCTGTCTATTCATCGCTTCGAGGGCCCGCCAAGCCCAAACAGAGGCAAAATGACCGAAATTCCCTTAAGGGCATTGTTCGTTCCAGTTCCAAATCAGGCGCGTCTTTACGAAGACGGTAAGTCCCCTTTCCATATTTCAAATCAGGCATGTCTTTTTGAAGACAGTAAGTCCCCTTTCCAATTCCAAGTCAGGCACGTCTTTCCGAAGATGGTAAGTCCCCTTTCCAATTCCAAATCGGGCGCGTCTTTCCGAAAACAGTAAGTCCCCTTTTCAAATCCAAATTAAGCACGTCTTTTCGAAGACGGTAAGTCCCTTTTTCTTTCCAACAAGCACGTCTTTCTGAAGACGATAAGTCCCTTTTCCAATTCCAATTTCAATCCCTCTCTTGAGACAGTTGATTCCTCAAGACAGTAATTCTATCCAATCCGGCACGTTTTTTGAAGAAAATCTCTTCGAAACAGTAAGTTCCTTTAAACCTGTCGACCGGGACGAGACCTCAAGTCCCCTAGATGGTAGAACGGTCCACCTTTGGCACCTGCTAGCCCACCAATGCAGAAATGTCCATTTAGGCACGCCTTCCGAGAAAGTTGATTCTCAGGCACTAAGTCCCTTTAGCAGCTTCCCGAGATCAGGCAGTCTCGGGAATGATCGCGAACCGTCAGAGTAGCAGAAATACTCGTAAACAGGTCGATATAGGGAATTGCCAACAAACCCTTATATCACGAGACCGCCGTCAGAGTGGCAGAAACACTCAAAACCTAGGTCAACACCAGTGCCTGCTAGCCTACTCTGGTGAAAAAATGACCAAACTGCCCCTAAGGCCATTTTCTGGCACGTTTCTTGAGAACACACCTAAGTTCTCAGAATGGCAAGTCCACCCTTCCAAGATTGTCTTAAAGTCAATCTGGCATGATTAGGTGCCCTCCCAGTCTGTTTCGGGTCAATTCCGAGACTTTTCGGTCAAGATGACCATTTTGCCCCTAGGCATCCGAACGCCCCGAGGACCACACCAGCTCTGGGTGTCAAACCAGTAACCTCTCGAGAATACTTTTTATAGTATTCTCAGATTTTCTCTATCTTTTCGGATCATTTCGAGTTAGTTCCAGCGAATTTGGTGCAAAATGACCGTTTTACCCCTAGTGGGCCGGTCACCTTTTTCGACCACACCGACTCTGGGTGTCGAACCGGAAACCTTTGGGAACATTCTGAGTAATGTTTCCAAATCTCGAATCTTCTTTCGGGACGTTCTGAGTCCATCTCGGCAGCTTTCCAGCCTAGTTGACTGTTTTGCCCCTAATGGCCCGATCAACCCTTCCAACACATCATATCTTCATTTTTCAAGTCAAATACCTCCGGGACACTATTCTAAGTGTTCCTCCCCTTTTTCTGACCTTCTGGGTCATTCTTGGTCTCTCAAATCCTTCCCGAACTTTCCAGAGTCACTCCTAGTGAAGCCAGGCTAAAAATTGCATGGTAGTCACTAGTACAGGCGCCCAAATCTTCCTAAGATACGTTGCTTGCCGACCTTAAAACTTTCCTAACTAGCTGGCACCACTAGTAGTGGCGCCAATCCAAGAAATGGCCTAGCGCCACTAAGAGGAAATTTGGCCTGGCGTCACTGCAACAGGAGCCAGGTCTATCCTATCTCTATAAATACAAAGCCTCCTCCAGCGTGAAAGAGGTCTGCAAACTCAATCTGAAAACCCTAATTTTTGATACACAAAGCTCGTAGCATCCTAAAACCCTAGCTTTTCTAGGTTTTTCAAATCCTAGCCACCATACACCAAACCCTAGCCTCCTATACACTCGTACACACTTCTATACACTTATACACTAGCCTTCAACCCTCCATCGAAGGCTTGGATTGCTACAACTACCAACTTTGAAGATCAAAGACAAGCCCTCGAAGACTGAAGTGAAGTGAAGACCTAAGAAAAGCAAGTCGCACAAAGCCAAGCGAAATAAACAAGACATATGGTAGGTTTTCTCTTTAAGTTTCTTCACTTCCCCCTCTCTCTTCTCCCTCTTAACCCACTTGGGTTTTCTCTATTTTAATCCCCCATCTTCTTCCCCCCTTTCTTTGCATGCTTGAAACAAGGAGATTCTCGGTCCATGTGTAAGATTCGACTATTGAAGGGTCACTGTGTCGGGGACTTTCTTTTAGTCTAACCGGAGACCACGTAGGTTCAGCCCCCTTGATTATGTGGTGAAGCCTTAACCTTGTATGTTCACGACTCTAATTTGCATTGTGCATATCATTATCTTGCATTCTTCCAAAAACCGTTTTCAAACTCATTTTCAAAGCTTGCATTAAACTTGTTTTCAAAATTGCATCAAAATCTCCTTTTTCAAAACTTGTTTTCAAAATCACAATCCTAGGGTGATTCTAGCCTTTCCATAGCTAGGATTGCTTTAGGAAAGTATTACATTTAAAGTGACCAATATGGTCCATATTTTCAAAACCTCTGTTGTTTTCAAAACCACTATCTTAAAGTGGTTCTAACCTTCTTATGGTTAGAATCACTTTAGGAAAGTGAAATATTTTTATAAGCTTTCTAAAAGCTCTCTTTTCACAAGTCTCTCTTTCTAAAACCTTCTTTTTCAACATGCTTTCTAAAAACTCTTCTTTCCAAAATTGTTTTCTAAAAACTCCCTCCAAACATCTATTTTCCAAAACTTTTCTTTTCAAACTCTTTTCCAAAACACTTTCCTCAAAATTCACTTTTCTAAAAAACTCTTTTCAACAATCTCCTTCAAAAAATCTTTCCAAAAACTCTCTCTCCAAAATCTTCCTTCTAGAAACTCCTTTCTAGGGTTGCCTTCTAAAAATCTTCGTTTTCAAAAACACACTTTCCAAAAATCCCTTTTCTTGGTGCCCAAATCAAGCCTTAGAACCCACAATTTGGAAACCTTAATTTCCTTTCTCAAAAACAAGATTTTCAATCTTGCCTTAAAACCTAGGTTTCCAAAACCCCTTATTTTCTATATCAAAATTATATTTCCAAAACCTATTTTTCTACGTCAAAACAATAGTTTTCCAAATCTAGGGTTTCTAAAACTTCCTTTTCCAAATCCTTGCCAAATTAAATCTTCCCTTGAGCAAACCAAATCCAGTCTTCCCTTTATGAAACAAAATCCAATCTTTCGTTTTAGGAAATAGGAATCTTAACTCTTCCTAATCCAAATCTTTCTCAATTCAAATCCTTCCTAATCTTCCACTTTCCTAAATCTTAAGTTTCCAAAACTTGAATAAAAAAATCTTTCCTAAATTTTAAAACTCAACTTCTACATCTTTCCTAATTCTACCCCTTTTCAAATCTTAACTTTCCAAATCTAAGTTTTCCCATCTTTCTTAAACTTAAACCTTTCCTAATATCAAGATTTTCTAAAATTCAAACTCTAAAACTTTCTAAGTCCCAAAGCTTTCCACATTCAAAACTTCCCTATTTCAAAACATTCCAAATTCAAAACTTTCCTATTTCAAAAACTTTCCTAAGTCAAAACCTTCCTAAGATGAAACCTTCCTAATTCCAAAACTTTCCTAAAGTGAAACTTTCCTAAAACGAAACTTTTCTAAAATAACACTTTCATAATTTGAAACTTCCCTAATTCGAACCCTTTCTAATTCGAATCTTTTCTAAATCTTCCAAGTCCAACGTTTGAGTCAAATCTTTTCTAAAACTCTTCCAAGTCAAGTCAAATCTTCCTTAAACCTCAAGTCTTTCCTAAATCCTATCTTTCCTAAGTCTAGGTTTCTCAAACCTCCATCTTTCCAAAACAAGTCTAAATCTTTCTTCCAAGTTCTATCTTTCCAAATCAAAATCTAACCTTTTCAATTCCAAAATTCTAAATTCTAATCTTCAATCTTCTATTCTAAGTTCAATTCAAATCCAATTCAAATTCCAACTTCAACTCTTTTCCAAATCAACTCTTTTCAATCGAGCTCTTGTCCGAACTACGACCGACCTGATTCCTCCAAAAAGATACGTAGGCAACCCTCGTGGGTGCGGTCACAACATTTTTTAAATTTTTATTTCTACAATCTTTTTCAAATCTCCAATTCTACAATCTTCTTCAAGTTTTCAATTTCATAATCTATTTTTCTAATTCCAAAAATCTATTTCTAAATCTCTATTTTCAATTTCTAAAACTTTTCAATTTCAAATCAATTTCTTTTCAAATCTATTTTCCAACTCTTTTTTTTCTTACACTTGCATATCATGCATCATTCTTTTAAAAAACATTTTTTTCAAAGTGAATAGGATTGGACAATTTGTTAGTTAAAGACTCTCATAGGTGAATCTAGAGTAAATGGACATGTAGGTACCGTAAGGGCGGGGTAGGGTGATGGCTTAGTGCATCTTCCTTACACATAACCAAACTCCGAACCTAGATCACTGTTTTCAATAGACCAAAATGGAGTTATTTTCTAAAAAGGACTTAATATTTTCTAAAGTTTGCTAAATAACCTGTTTTCTTAAAAACCCTCTCTTGAGGAGATATTTTCAAAATCGTTTTCCAAAACCCTAAGTGTAGTTTTCGGATTATGCTTAGTTTTTTTTTAGGTGACCTAACTCACCTTAATCAAGTTAGGTGGCAACTCTAAAATTTTTCCAAAAACTCTTTATTCAAATCTATTTTCAATTCAAATATAGTCGCACTCATTCTTCTAGGAGGGTGAGTTCTAACGAGAGAGTAGAGTATTTTTCCCGCTTGTGTGTGTATTCCTCGAGTGCAAAAAATTTGGGCGCGACAAATGAGAACAGGAGTGTTGAGTGCTTTGATTTGAAAGAATGATTGATGATGAAAGTTGTTGTTGACTGAAGTCGCTGCTTTGGTTGAAGACTGTTGATGTTACTTTTGACATTAAGCCTAAAACTGAGTTGGATAGACCATTTTCTAGTGTAATCATCTTCTTTTGAAGAGCAGTAATAGCAATGACCAATCCGAAAGGTCTTTATTTGGACTGTCATGTAGGATTGCTTATAGGGTATTTGAAAGGAAGGAATAAGGCTCAAAACATTTTGCTTTTACTTGACTTTTTGAGACCTGTGATCACCTTGGATAGCTAGACTCTCTCTCTTATTGCTGCTCACCTTCTATTCCCCCCGCACCTCTTTTTGTTTTTTGAGTTTTCATTCTCCCTTTTCATTCCCTTTTTGTCTTTGGATTTAAACATATCCTGACCGATGCATCCCACCTCTATCACTTTTGCATCATGGTGTCATTATGGTTTTTCACCAGGTCAACAGTTTTTGTATCTTATCATGCCTCCACCTTTTTACCTATAGCGCCCTTTCGTGTTTTTACTATGTCCTCGAGGTCACGCTATTTATGATTATTTTCTATCATTCCTATAAAGGTCAGTATTCTCTCTACTGTAGAATTGACTCTCTTATTTTAAGCATTGAAGAGTTTAAGATTTTCCTTTTTTTCTGCTTTCTCTCTTGGGCACTCCTTAAACCTACATCCACTCTTTATTTCTCTTTTCCTATTTACTCTGTCTCGACCCATTGTGGGCAATGATCAATAGGTCAAGTTTTTTGAAGGAAAGTAATTAGCTCAACTGGGTTTTACAAGGGGATGCTTTTAACTATATGGTAGAGGAATTGAGGGCCTATCTTCATTTCTATCATCACTATCATTGCTCTGTCAGAGTTTCTAATTACACATAGTAGTGCTTTACCAAATCTGAGTTGCTGGGTGCTCGGAAGATTTTTTTGTCCGTCTCTGTTAAGATCAATACTCTTCTTCATAGTTGGGGTCAAACTTACATTTGGATTTCTACTAGATTTGAAGTATCTTTTTGAGATATCCTTCCTTGAACTGGCAACACTTGACTTTCTTGTTGAAGGTTTGGCGATGAATCTTTGATAGCATTCATCTAGGAGGCAAAGTTCTTCATATCGGTCCTTGATCTAGTCTGCTTCAATGAGTTAAATTTCCTTGAGGACTCAGAGAGAGGGAATTTCTACTTCGACTAGTAAAACTGACTTGGACCAAGGAGAATGGCAATGCCCTAGTTGAGATTCTGACTGAAAAGGTTCTATATGCCATCAATGCAAAGGGTAGCTGCTCGTGGAATTCCTTATGGTTGTCATTTTTCTTGTGAGGAATTCTCTTAACATTTTCTATTATGCTACTTCGATGGCTCCATTTGTTTATGGACGGTAGGCTACTGAGTTATGGGGATTGATGTCATTGTCGAGGTTGCTTGCATTATCTGTGATGATGGACTTGGGGAGGCCGAATCTATAGAGTATCTCTGGAAGTCTTTAGGGTCAAAAGATGCCAAGCTTTAGATACCCTGCAAGTTTCATTTTTCTGAAAAAAAAAAAAAAATTAGCTTGACAAAGGAAGCATTTTATGATCAAGAGTCATTTATTTTAGATTAACCCATTATATACTTGATATTCTATAAGGTACTTTAACAGACTAATATCAAGGGATTTCTACTATAAGCTTTAGCAACGCCTTCAAGGTCTGGAAATATGAAAAGCTGTCCAATTGACTAACTTTTTATCTGATGCTGCTGAATAGATGGAACCTTAGGAAAGATAAGCTGATGTTGAAGGATCAGTGTCTAGGGCCGAGGCATCTTCTTTATGGAACAAGCTTGATAATGACTCTTCTGGGATTTGAATTAAATGCAGTTAATAATCACGATTGGAATGATAGACTATTGATCTACCATCCATTACTTTACGGTTGGATTTTGGGTTGATCCTTCAACTTAGTCTCTTTAGGAGGGGGATAACATCCCAGCTACGAGTATGAAGTTGACTGTTGAATTCTTCCAGATGAGAATCATCCTATAGATGTGCCCCTAGTCCTTTCCTAGGTGGGTAGCCTCTTTTGTTGCGGTGGTTAGCAACCATTTTCTCAACTGTTGAATGACCAGAATGGGCCAAATTTTTTTGGGTGTTTGGCATATGCTAGAAATCTTGGAAGTTGGAGGGTTCTATTGTGGCAATGCATATTACTAATAGAACTTTGCAAATGGTAAAGTTCTCTTCTGCTTGGATGGTAATTGTCACAAGATGGCGCGAAGGTAATTGCTTAAAGGTAACATCTTGCAGATGGATGGCCAGTTCTTCTTACTCTTTAATGTAGGTTAGGCCTCTTTCAATAACTAGGCACATCCTTTCTTGAGTTTGAATCAGGTGAGATGCTGAAGGGATTCCATGAGTTTAATTGTGCTCTTTGACCTGAAAAAAGAAAAATAAAAACATAATGCAATTAGCATGTAGAGTTGAAGGTTTTATGCAATACATATCCTATGGAGATCCCTTCTTCTAGAGAATCTAGGCATGATGCTGAGTCCATTTTGGAGGTGGGATTTTGCCCCTATATACAATACAATACCAATTTGGCATGGATCGGTTGATTCTTCCTTTTTTAGGCGATCCCGTCTCCATAGACGAAGAGAGATTTAGGCCTCTCTTGAGATATGGTTCGATGCATGCCATGAGTCTTTAGGGTTGGAGAAACCCTTAGAAGCTTGAGTAGGTTTAATTAACATGAGATTGGATTGCTCCTTACTATCTACGGTTGATTGAATTGAGAATGCAATGACTCGAGTTTCTTAGAACTCTTATCTTGGAATGGATATGACACATGGACAAAATGACAGCAAGTATATAAGCATCATAATAGCAGTAACGAGCAGTTTAGAAGACCCCCTTTTTTGTCCTTGCTTCAACCTTTAGATTTCATGGCCTTGGGAAATGGGGGAAAGGAAAGAAGATAAGAAACAAAAGAGAAGTTAGCGCCTTGGTTTGAAAGTTTTTATGCAATGCATGCCTTAGAGGTGCCTCTACTCTCTCAGGGGGACTAAGCATAATGTGTTTGCTCACTTTTGGAGATAGGGGGTTTGCTCCTATAGGGGGTTTGCTCCTGTATGCAAATACTTTACCATTAATTAGGAACATACATTCATTCATAGGAAGTAAAAGGGTACATTGAACTTTGAATTTAAATACAAGGTGATCAAAGTACATTTTAATAGTGGGAGGGGTAACATTTTCCTTGGGACTTCCGTCTATCTACTTTTACATTTGAAATCCTAAACTACTCTTGAGTTTTCGGATTCGCCTTCTTTGATGGAGGTCAGTGAGAGACCTGGCTTCCGGATTTGCCCCTTGTCTTCTAGGCATCCCTATCTCCATGAACAGAGAGGGATTGGTACCCTTCTCTATGGAATGACTTGAAATGCATGTCATGAGTCCTTAGGGTCACATGGGAACCGTTAGGATTTTGATAGGTTTTGTGCAAAGGAAAGTAATCTTGGCGTCACTCTGTATGGGTTGATCATATGCATGAGGATACAGTGACTTGAGTTACTTTGGAACTCTTGTCTTGATATGGAGTATTGAATGCATATACATGTATGCAAAAGTATATGGAGAGAGAGCACAATAGTAAAGTAGACATGCATGCATGAACATTTATGCGAGCACTATAACAATAGGAATAAGCAAGAATGAAGGGAAGTAAAGCGGTCACCCTTTCCTTCATGATTTGGAAACTGACGTATGTGTCTTAAATCTGGAAAAGGTTCAACTATGCATGGGTTTCTACATGAGCATGAGATTGAGGGTTTACTAATGCTTCCTAAGAAGGTTCGGTTTCCGGATCTTTAAACCTAGGCCCAGTCCCCGAGGGGGTGCCATTATCTATTGGTGATCCGAGCAGGGGGACCATCAAGAGGTCGTAGGCTAAGAAACTGACACAGTATCCCCTGCTAACTAATATGTTGTTCCCTCTTCTACCTGGAAGGGACATATTCAAGTAAAGAATGCAAGTATGCATATGCTAGTGCACGTGCAATGTGTGTATGAAATTTTGCAAAACGAAGGAAATGACCTAACAACTCCCATTCATCTTGTCCATTCCATCCTGCTCATTCATGGCAAACATGGTAGTTAATATGTCATAAAATAAAATGTGAACAAAAGTCCACATGCAAAAGAAAATGCTCAAAGTCAGTACCTTGATGACAAACTTAATGCAAGATAGAATGATTGAATATCAATTGAATGCAAGGGATGGCATATTTTTTAAAACAACTTTGAAATTTTTTATTTTGACAAATTTGAAGTGGATAAAGTGGACTAATTAATTGAAGATTCCAAATGAGTGAAGGGTAAAAAGACATGACAATGGTCTAACCTTTTAAGCGTCCCCAGTGGAGTCACCAGTTATCACACCCTGATTTTTTCGCACTCGAGAATGGTGAAAAAATATACAGTACACCCTCGTTAGAACTTATCCTCCTAGAAGGACGAGTGTGACTAGGTTTGAATTAGAAATTGACATGAAAAAGAATTTTTGGAAAAGATCTGGAGTCGCCACCTAAATTTCTTAAGGTGAGATAGGTCACCTAAAACTAAGTGTAATCTAAAAATTAAGTTTAGGGTTTTTGAAAAGGTTTTGAAAGACTTCCTCAAAAGAGGATTTTTTTTTTTTTTAGATAAAACAGGTTGTTTGGCAAGCTTTGAAAAGATTTAAGCTCTTTTTTTAAAATCACTCCATTTTTGGTCCGTCGAAAACAATGATTCTAAATTCAGATGTTGGTAACGTATAGGGAAGATACACTAGGCTATCACCCTATCACTCTAGGTTCACTCATTTAAAATTTTCAATTATTCAATGTCCAATTATGTCCAATTTGAGAATTTTAAACAGAGGTTTGAGCCATCACTTTAGGGATGATATGATGCATGATATGCAAGTGCATGAAAAGAATTTGAAAAGAGATTTTGAAAAAGGGAATTGAAATTTTGAAAAAGGATTATGACCGCAGCCATGAGTTTCCTAAATATGGATTCTAGGGTTTTGACTTGGATTTCAAAATAAAGAGTTTTTGAAAAGTGAATCTTCGAAACGACCTTTTTGGAAGTAGATTTGCAAAACTATTTAGAAAAGGGGATTGAATATAGACTTTTGCAAGTCTCTTAAATATCTCACTTTCCTAAAACAATTATAATCATGAGAATACTAGAACCATTCTAAGGTTGTGATTTTGACAACTAGGGTTTGAAACCCTAATATGGACATTGGTGGTCTCTTTGAATGTAACACTTTCCTAAAACAATCCTAACCATAGAATGGCTAGAATCATCTTAGGGTTGTGGTCTTTGAAAACAACTTGGGGTTTGGACCCAAATTTAGACCTTGATGGTCATATTGAATATAACACTTTCCTAAAACAACCCTAACTGTGGAATATTTAGAATAATCATAGGAGTGTGATTTTGAAAATAATTCGTTTGGATGCAAGTTTTAAAAACAATCTTTAATGCAAGTTTGAAAACAACCTTGAACATGATATTGAATGCAATGTATGAACATAACTATTACAATGCAATAGGGACGTGAACATACTAGGTTAGGCTTCACCACATAATCAAGGGGGTAGGACCCACACCATCTTAGGGGAAACACAAAGAAAATTCCTGACACGGTGATTCTCTCCAAGATCTTCTTAGGCATGAACCAGGAGGTCCTTGTTTCAAGCATGCAAGAAAAGGAGGTAGAAGATGGGGATTAAAATAAAAGAAAACCTAAGTAGGTTAGGAGGGAGAAGAGGAAGAGGGGGATTACATAACTTAACTAGAAACCCTATCTTGTCTTCTCTTTGCTTTGATTGCTTTGCTTTACTTGAACCTTGAGAGCTTTAAATATGCAGCACTTTGATCTCCAATGGATGCTTGGAAGCTTGGACTGGAGTGTATAGATTGAGGCTAGAGTTTAAGTGTATAGAGGCTAGGGTTTGAGAGGGCTTGAGAGAATTAGGGTTTTAAGGGAATTCAAGCTCTATTTTCAGAAAGGCAAAGTTTCTAGAGTGATTTTGCAGACCCAGAATATGTAGGAGGGTGGCCTGTATTTATAGATAGACAAACTAGGAAATGGCGCATGTTGCAGTGGCGCCAGGCCATTTTTTGGCTTGGCACCACTAGTAGTGGTGCCAGTCCCTTTGGGAAACTTTTGAGGTGGCAAAAAATAAATCTTTGACCCTTATGACGCAAGGTAGAAGATTTGAGCACTTGTCCTAGTGACTACCATGCAATTTTTGGCCTAACTTCACTAGGAGTGACTCCAAAAAATCAGGGTTGGACAGGAACCCCTGAAAGAGTCTCCCAGATGTGAATGTCTTGATAACCATAGCCGAAATAGTTGAAAAGGGTGACTGGCCCACTAGGGGCAAAACAGTCATTTCGTGCTAGGTTTATCGGAATGGACTCGAAATGGTCCGAAAAGGTATTGGGAGATTGGAAAAACTATTAGAAGCATACCTAAAAAATAACCAATTTGATACCCAAAGCCGGTGTGGTTCCCGGAGGCAATTGGATACCTAGGGGCAAAATGGTCATTTCAACCAGATGCTCTAGGAATCGATCTAAAAGCGATTGGACGGTACCAGAACATGCTAGATTATCTTTGGGACAATCTTAGAAGGGTGGACTTACTGTTCTGAGGTCTTAGGAACTTTCTTAAGAAGCGTACTAATGTGGCCCAAAAGACAATTTGGTCATTTTTCACCGGAATAGGCTAGCAGGCACTGGTGTTGACCTAAGCTTTAAGTGTTTCCACCACTCTGACGGTATGTGACAAGTTGGTTTCCAAAAGTATCCTGTCTTTTGGTAAACGTGTCACAACCTAAAGGCGTGTTCAATTCTGTGACATAGCGGGTTCGTTGGCATTCCCGATGTCGACTTATTTACGAGTATTTCTGTCACTCTGACGGTTGTAATGTTTATGAGTGTTTTCGTCATTCTGAGGGTGTGCATTCATTCCAAAGACTACCTGATCTCGGGAATCTGTTGAATGGTCATATCGTCTAGCGGCCTTAAGTACTTTCCTGATCGACGTGCCAGATAGTGAATATTCTACATTGGCGGGCTATCAAGCACCAGAAGTGAATTGCTCTACCATCTCGGGGAATTGGGTTCCGTCCCGGTCGATGGTGTGAAGGGACTTATTGTTCCAAGGGATTTTATACTTTCTCGGTAAATGTGTCGTGCTGAACGAACCTACCATATGAGGGATTAACCGTCTCGAAAGACGTATTAAATTGTGTTTAACTAGTCTGGACTGGAATTAGAACTAAAATTGAGGTTGAAATACAGACTTACCATCTTTAGGAAGGCGTGCCAACTGTAATTGGACCGAGCAATGCTCCAAGGACATTTTGTTCATCTTACTTCTATTGGGGCTAGCGGGCCTGTGAAGCGGTTAACCGACTAGATTGAGTCTGGAAAGCCAGTTTGGGCTTGAATATGACTGTGTCGATTTGAATGTGAGTCAGGTCAGGCCGGAGATTGCCGAGCGAAAAAAAATGGGGTGCTTACATCTGTGTGAGTGAAGAGTGAAGAGATATGACAATGGCTTAACCATATAAGTGTCCCCAACGAAGTCACCAGCTGTCGTGCCCTAGTTTTTGGCCCCGAGTCTAGGTTTCGACTCGAACCAAACCTGATGCCCGTTATTGGAACTCACCCTCCTAAAATAATAAGTGCCATGGGGTTTGAACTTGAAAATGGGTTTGATTAAGGGCTTTTAGAAAAGTTTTGGAGTCGCCACCTAATGTTAATAAAGTTGTGTTAGGTCACCAAAAACTAAGTGTAATCCGAGGATCAAACTTAGATTTTTTAAAATGATTTGAAAATGTCCTCTTAAGAGGTATTTTGGAAAATGGGGTTGTTTGGCAACCTCTAAAAATGTTTAAAGCCTTTTTGAAGAATGACTCTGATTTTGGCCTTTAAAACAGAAATCTATAGTCCAGGGATTTCTTACGTGTAGGGAAGATATCCTAAGATCATCACCCTACCCCGCCCTTACGGTACCTACATGTCTATTCACTCCAGGTTCACTCACTTGAATCTCTAATTCCTAATTGTCTACTTATGTCCACTTTAAAAAGATTTTGAAAAGGGGTTTGTCATCACTTTTGGAAAGAATGATGCATGATGTAATTTGAAAAAGAGTTTGAAAGAAACTTGGGGTTCGATTTTGAAAATGGGGTATTTGAGTTGAAAAGTTGGTTACAACAGCACCTATAAAGGTTTCTTACGTATCTTGCTTGATGAAAATCAGGTCAATTGTAGGCATATTAGGGCCTTTGGAAAGTTTTGAAGACTCATTAAGGTCTTGTTTTAAAAAAGAGAACATGAGAGTTTTTAACTCGAAATTTCGAAATAACTCGAGAGAGTCTATATTTAAAATTGGATGTTGGAGTATTTTTTAAATATAACATGAAGGTTTTTGGAAATGCTTTTAAAATGGGATTGGAAGTGTTTTGAAATGTTTTCTAAAATAACTCAAGAGAGTTGTTTTGGCAGTTTTAAAATATGACTAGGGATTTGAAAATAGGATTTGGATTTGCAAAAGCTCTTGTGAACTTGTCTTGAAAAGATTTTTTAAAAATGATTTTTTATGTAACTTACAAAAAGTTATTTCGATGTTTCATTACCTTTAATAGATTAGTTAATTGATCACTAAACTCCTTCACGGTTCCGAGTTTTGAAAATCATTTTTAGGAAAAGGGGCTAGAAACTTCCCTTGTTTGAAAATCTCACTTGATCTTGGACAACCCTAACCATAGAAGGTCTAGGGTTGTTTCAAGAGCGTGATATTCGAAATTAATTTTTTGAAAATAGGTTTTTTAAAACATTTAGGGTTTGAAACCACCCTAATGCGAACCTTGTAGGTTTCATTTGCTGTATCACTTTTTATTTGGAAACCCAAACCAAGAAAATGGTTAGGATCGCCATAGGGTTGTGAATTTTTTAAGTCGTTTTAGAACCAATTTTTGAAAAATGTTAAGTGTCTAGCCATTTTTAGATTGAGACAATCTTGAGAGAGCTTTTTAACGCATTTTTTGGGTTGGAGTTGGAGTTGGAGTTTTAGAAAAAGGTCCTAGAGTTACAATCTTAAAGCATCCAAATCTTAGTCAGGCAAACTAGGGTTAAGGTAACCTAGGGTTGGATTCACCTAAGGTTAGACAACCTAAGGTTGGAAGTGACTTGGGATGCAAGTCACCTAGGGTTCAGGAAGGATGCCATGAAGTTGAAAATATTGGATTTGATACAATATGAAAAGGTATGATTTCTAGTTAGAACAAGAAAGTTTCATTTTAGGAAAGTTTGAAAAAGGAAATTTTCATTTTAGGAAAGTTTTGACTTTGTTTCCAAAAAACAGAGGATTGGATTTTGTTTCCAAAAATAGAAGATGTGATTGAGTTTCCAAAAGGGGAAGATTTGATTTGGCTTCCAAAAATAGAAGATTTGATTTGGTTTCCAAAAAGGAGAGATTTGATTTGGTTTCCAAAATGAAAAATTTTGATTTGATTTCCAAAAATAGAATATTCGATTTGGTTTCTAAAAATGGGAGATTTGGTGTGACTTGAAATAAAAAGGATTTGACTCAAAAAATGTATGATTTTATGTGAAATCATTTTGGTTTGAAAAGTTATGA
The DNA here is from genome assembly GCA_033060915.1 of Euryodendron excelsum. NCBI lineage: Eukaryota > Viridiplantae > Streptophyta > Magnoliopsida > Ericales > Pentaphylacaceae > Euryodendron > Euryodendron excelsum. Next base: position 26,668,195 of record CM065382.1, on the reverse strand, counting down.
TTTTATGTGATATTGGTTTGGCAATAACTCAAGAAAGCTATGCACTTTTTAGAAAACATGATGTAACATTGATTTGAAAAATGCTTTGATACAATGAATGTTAGAATAAAGGTGAGGGACAAAACTTGGGTTTCCTAGGGGTTTTGACCTTGGCTTCAAGATAACAGCACTTGGACCAACTTCGGGAAAAGCACTTGAACATGGAATTTAAAGAGGTTTTAAGGGCTTAAAACCCTAATGTAGTCTTTGAAGACCTCTTTGAATATGTCACTTTCCTAAAGCGAACCTAACCATGAAAATGCTAGAACCACTTTAGGGTTGTGATTTTGAAAACAAATTAGGGCTTGAAACCCTAATGTGGACCTTGGCAATCACTTTGAATATGTCATTTTCCTAGAAAAATCCTAACCATAAGGAGGTTAGAATCACCCTTAAGTTATGAGTTTGAAAATAAGAACAATATACGAACATGACAAATATAATGCATAGGGGTCGTGAACCTACAAGGTTGAAGGTTTCACCACATTGCAAGGGGCCTTAAAACCATACCAAGATTGGTTAAGCTAAAGAAAGATCCCTAACACAGTGATCTCCCCAAAGTTTTCCCTAGGCATGGACCTAAGGTCATCTTGTTTCAAGCATGCAAGAAGACGGGGTTTGGAGATGGGGATTGGATTAGAAGAATAGTTCAAGTGAATTAGGAAGGAGAAGAGTGAGAGGGGGATTGCAAAAAAGTAAATAGAAATCTACCTTATCTTCTTGTTAGCTTGAATGCTACAATGCAGGACTTGCTTGAACCTTGCAATGGCTTTCAAGAGTTTTTTAGAGCTGGACTTGATCTTCAATGGAGTGAGGAGGCTAGGATTTTAGTATTTAGGGCTAGAGGGGGCTAGGACTTGAGAGAGTCATGAGATAATTAGAGGTTTTGGAGGATTTCGAGGGCTGCAAAGAGTTTGGTAGAGCGTTATTGCGATTTTTCAGACCTAGAATATGCTGGGGGTGCACTGTATTTATAGGCAAAAGTTAGAAGAGGTGGCGCCACTAGAAGTGGCGCCTAGCCACTTTTTGGCTAGGCGTCACTAGCATAGTTAGAGGAGGTGGTGCCATTAGAAGTGGTGCCAAGCCAATTCCACACCTAGCCAAAAATTGGCCTGGTGCTACTAGGAGTGACCTCACCTCAGTATGGAAGTGATCTCACGGATTTGATTCGAGCTTGGGCTATAAGGCAAAGATTTGGGTGCCACTCCTAGTGGCTTCCAGCCATTTTTTAGCCTGGCTCCATTACAAGTGGCTTTGGTTTGATCTGGAAAGCTGACGGGCTGTGAGGCCTAGCTAGAAAAGAGATAAAGGCACCCGGGAGCGCCCCGGGGGTTGCTGGTTTGATACCTAGAGTCAGAATAGTTAAAAAAGATGATCGTTCTACTAAGGGTAAAATGGTCTTTGGACTAGAAAATACCGAAATGGGCCCAGAATGGACTGAGATGGCACTTAAAGATTAGTTATACTTGTGGGAGTGTTCTAAAGGTTTACCAGTTTGATTCCCAGACCCGATGTGGTTGAAAAGGATGACCAGCCCACTTAGGGCAAAATGATCATTTAAACCGAGAAACACCGAAATTGGTCTGAAGATGACCGTAATAGGATTCGAAGGTCATAAACTATTAAGAGTGTCTCATGGAATTACCAGTTTAATACCTAAGGTCAGCGCGGTTGAAATGGTCATTATAACTGGAAAACATCGAAACGAGTCTGAAATTAACCAGAATGGGATTTGGAGGATAGATAGGTTTACCGATTTGATACCCAGAGCTGGTGTGGTTGACGAGGGCGAACGGAGCATCTAGAGGTAAAATGATAATTTTGACCAGAAACTATCGAAATGGGTCCAGAATTGATTTGAATGGCATTCTGAGCATACCAAATTGTCTAAGCCAGTTTGGGCTTGAATGTGTCCTTGAATTTCAATATGAGTTTGGTAGGGCCAGAGATTACCAAGCGGGAAAAAAATATGGTGCTTATAGTGCTCCCCAAGGATATACACTAGTCGAATAAAACCTCTGTCCAATAAATCTTGTAACTGGCAATAAATATGAGTTGTACCTGGCAATAGCTCAGTAGTGAACTCGATTTCTCTTTCCATAGGCAACCCAGGCAATTTTTTGGAAATACATCAGAAAATTGATATACCATATGAATATCTACTAATTGTATGTTGAGCTTGGTGGTATCCATAACATATGCCAAATAACCCTGACATCCTTTCTTTAACAATTTTCTTGTCTCCATACCAAACATAAGACAAGTCAGACTAACATTACAGTCTCCACAAAAACTAAACGTCGGTTGTCCAGGCATATTAAATACTACCTCCTTATGAAAACAATCAATAGATGCGTGATGGGAAGATAACCAATCCATTCCAAAAATCACATCAGAATCTCGAATATCCAAAGGAAGTAAATCCAGCAACAACTCCTTGTCCCTCATACGGATCACACAATCCTTCTAAATTATTTGAACCAAAACTATCTCATCAATAGCAGTTGATATAGATATACCATGATCCAATAGAATTGGGGATTTATCTACATGCATCACAAATGGCAGTGACACGAATAAATATGTAGAACCAGAGTCTATAAGAACATGGGCTTTCCTTTTGAAAGTAGAGAGCATACCTGTCATTACTCCTAGACTCTTCTCAACATCCTATTGTGTCATTATAAACACTCTATCTTAAGTTATAGTTCTACTTGATGATCCCGTACCTCTTTCTCGAGAACTTCTAACTAAATCTCTACCACCTGTAGGCACATGTTAGCACCCCATTTTGGCCACTCGGTGATCACTGGTCCGACCGAAAGCCCCTACAAACCAACACAAGCATACTCAAGCCTAAACCAGCTTTTCAAGTCCAATCTAATCAAACAACAACTTCGCGGACCCACTAGGCCCAATAGAGACAAAATGACCAGAATGCCCCTCTTGCATTAGTCAATCCAATCCAGCCCGGCACGTCTTCCATAAGACGATAAGTCCATTCAAATTCAAAGTCAATTCCAATTATCCGGTCATTCGAGAAAGTTGATCCCTCATTAATGATAAGACCATTCAATCCAATACGGCATGATCATCGAGAAAGTTTATTCCCCAGATCAGTAAAGCCCCTTTCATACTCAACTCTGGAAAGTACCTAAGTCCCCGACGTGGAAGAGCAGTTCACTTTTGGCGCCTACTAGACTACCAATGTAGAATGTTCACTAATTCGACACATTCTTTGAAAAAGCACAAACCCCTCAAGAAAGAAAGCCATCCAAGTCTGGCACAACCTTCGAGAAAGTTTATCCCTCAAGGCAGTAAGGTCCTTTCAAACCTATCCACCGAGAAACTACTAATTCCTCAGACAGAAGTCCAAACTAGATCCAGACAGGTCAACACCGATGCCTGCTAGCCCGTCCCGGTAAAAAATGACCATGTTACCCCTAGCAGGCCCGACACGTTCTTCAAGAAAGTACCAAGTCCTCAGAATGGTAAGACCACCTTCCAAGATCGTCCTTAGACAGTCCGGCATGTCCAGCGCCATCCAGTCAACCCCAGTCCTATCTCGAAGGTTCTCTAGTCAAAATGACCATTTTGCCCCTAGGCTTCCAAATGCCATAGGAAACCACACTAGCCCTAGGTATCAAGTCGGCAACCCCCCAGTCAACTCTGGTTGATTCCAGTTAACTTTGGTTAATCGTAGTCAACCCTGGTCAACTCCAATCAACTCTGGTCAATGCAGTCAACTTTGGTCAACCCCAGTCAACCCCATGCAACACTAGTCAACCCAGTCAACCTCGGTCAAGCTTGGTCAACCTTGGAGCTCCCAAGATGAGGTGACCACGATCCGGTCACTCTCTTTAACCACACCGGCCTTAAAAATCAAACCAGCAACCTCCAAGACACTTTCCAGAGCATTCTCTTCCATTTTTGGCTGGGCCCCATGTAAGCACCCCATCTTTGACCGCTCGGCAGTTTACACTCCGTCCAGACTTGTTTTCAAGTCATTATGGGCATATTCCTATCGAATCCAAATCTCTAGGTCCAAATTCCGTCTTTCCATCGCTTCACGAGCCTGTCAGGCCCAAATAGAGGCAAAATGACCAAAATGCCCTTAGGGGCATTGTCCTTTCCTTTCCAATTCCAATCCCACTCTCGAGACAGTTTATTCCTTGAGACGATTCCAATCCAGGCACGTCTCTTCGGAGACGGTAAGACCCCTTTCCAATTCCACTCTCAAGACAGTTTATTCCTCGAGATGATTCCAATTCAGGCACGTCTCTTCGAAGACGATAACTCCCCTTTCCAATCCCACTCTCGAGACAATTTATTCCTCGAGACGGCTTCAACTCAGGCACGTCTCTTCGGAGACGGTAAGACCCCTTTCCAATCCCACTCTCAACACAGTTTATTCCTCGAGACGGTTCCAATCCAGGCGCGTCTCTTCGGAGACGATAAGTCCCCTTTCCAATCCCTCTCTCGAGACAGTTTATTCCTCGAGACGGTTCTAATCCAGGCGCGTCTCTTCGAAGACGATAAGTCCCCTTTCCAATCCCTCTCTCGAGACAGTTTATTCCTCGAGACGGTCCGAGTAGCAAAACTACTCACAAAACCGTTAGAGTAGCGGAAATACTCACAAATAGATCGATATAGGGAATTGGCAACAAATCGCTGTGTCACGACGACCGCCGTTAGAGTGGCGGAAACACTCAAAACCCAGGTCGACACCAGTGTTTGTTAACCCACTTTGGTGAAAAATGACCAAACTGTCCTTTGGACCTTTTCTGAGACTTTCCAGTCAAGATGACCATTTTGCCCCTAGGCATCCGAATGCCCCGAGAACCACACCGGCTTTGGGTATCAAACCGGTAATGTCCCGAGAATACTTTTTATAGTGTTCTCAACCTTCCTTTACCTTTCCAGACCATTCCGAGTCAGTTCCGGCCAACCCGGTACAAAATGACCGTTTTACCCCTAGAGGGCCGGTCTCCTTCTTTGACCACACCGACTCTAGATATCAAACTGGTAATGTCCCGAGAATACTTTTTATAGTGTTCTCAACCTTCCTTTACCTTTCCGGACCATTCCGAGTCAGTTCCAGCAAACCCGGTACAAAATGACCGTTTTGCCCCTGGTGGGCCGGTCTCCTTGTCCAATCACGCCGGCTTTGGGAATCAAACCGGCAACCTCCGGGAACATTCTGAATAATGTTTCCAGATCCCAAGTCTTCTTCCGGGACAATCCGAGTTCGCCCCGGCAGCTTCCTAGTCCGATTGACCGTTTTGCCCCTAAGGATCCGGTCAACCTTTCCGACACATCTTATCCTCACTTTTCAAGTCAAATACCTCCAGGACACTATTTTAAGTGTTCCTGCTCCTTTCTGGCCTTTCGGGTAATTCCCGACTCCTTCAAATCATTCCCGGACTTTTCGGAGTCACTCCTAGTGAAGCCAAGCTAAAAGTTGCATGGTAGTTACTAGTACAGGCGCCCAAATCTAGTCAAAGATACGTTGCTTGCCGACTTATAAAGTTTCCTAACTGGCTGGCGCCACTAGTAGTGGCGCCAAGCCAAGAATTGGGCTAGCGCCACTCCTAGTGGCGCCACTCCTAGTGGCGCCAAGAGCAATTTTGCCTTGGCGCCACTGCAACAGGCGCCAGGTTTACCCAACCTCTATAAATACAGAGCCTCATTCAATGTGAAAAGGGTATGCAAACTGAACCTAAAAATCATATATTTCGATATACAGAGCTCGAGCATCTCCAAAACCCTAGTTTCCTTAGGTTCTCCAAACCCTAGCCACCCTACACAAACCCTAGCCTCCTATACACTTATACACTCCCCCATACACTCATACACTAGCCTTCAACCATTCTTTGAAGACTTGAAGAGCTGCAATCCAAAGCTTGAAGACAACTCTTGAAGACTGAAGGTGAAGATCAAGACAAAGACCGAAGATCTAAGATTGAAGACAAGCAAGGCGCGCAAAATAAAGAAGACATACGGTAGGCTTTCTATTTAAATTTTCACACTTCCCCCCTCTCTCTTCTCTCTCCTAACCCACTTGGGTTTTCTCTATTTTAATCCCCTATCTCTTTCCCCCCTTTCTTTGCATGCTTGAAACAAGGGGATTCCCGGTCCATGTGTAGGATTGGGCTATTGGAGAGTCACCGTGTCGGGGGCTTTCTTTTAGTCTAACCAAAGACCACGTGGGTCCGGCCCCCTTGGTTATGTGGTGAAGCCTTAACCTTGTATGTTCACGACCCCAAATTGCATTGTGCATATCATAGTCTTGCATCTTCCAAAAACCGTTTTCAAAGTTGTTTTTCAAAACGTTTTCAAACTTGTTTTCAAAATTGCATCAAAATCTCTTTTTCAAAAACTTGTTTTCAAAACCAAAATTCTAGGGTGATTCTAGCCTTTCCATGGCTAGGGTTGCTTTAAGAAAGTGTTACATTAAAAGTGACCTTTTCGGTCCATATTTTCAAATCTTGCTGTTTTCAAAACCGCTTTCCTAAAGTGGTTCTAGCCCTCTTATGGTTAGAATTGCTTTAGGAAAGTGAGATATTTTTACACCTTCCAAAAACTCTCCCTTCAAAAATCTCTTCCTAAAAATCTTCTTTTTCAACATATTTTCCAAAAACTCTTCTTTCCAAAGTTGTTTTTCAAAAACTCCCTCCAAAATCTATTTTTCGAAACTCCCTTTTTCAACTCCTTTCCAAAACGCTCTCTTCAAAGTCCACTTTCCAAAAGCATTCCCTAGGTCTCTTTCCTAGAAAAACTCTCTCCCAAAAATCTTTTCAAAAACTCTTCCCTCTAGAAACTCCTCTTTAGGATTTCCTTTCAAAACCTTCGTTTCCAAAAACGCACTTTCCAAAAACCTTTTCCTTAGAAGCTCAAGTCAAGCCCTAGAACTCACAATTAGGAAACCCTAATTTTCTTTCCAAAAACATGATTTTCAAACTTTGCCCCAAACCTAGGTTCCCAAAACCTCTTGTTTTTACATCCAAACTATACATGTTCCCAAAACCTGTTTTCTACGTTGAAACTCTAATTTTCCAAATCTAGGGTTTCTAGAATCTCCCTTTCCAAATCCTTGCCAAATCCTATCTTCCCTTTAGGAAACCAAATCAAATCTTCCCGTTTAGGAAACCAAATCCAATCCTCCGTTTTTGGAAACGAAATCAAACTTTCTCTTTTAAAAACCAAATCCAATCCTTTCAAAATCCAAACCTTTCTTAATTCAATTCCTTCCCAAACCATAAGTTTCCTAAACCTAAACTTTAAATCTTTCCTTAAATTTCAAAATCCAACTCTTTCCTAATTCAATTCCTTCCTAATCTTTCAGTTTCCTAAATCTTAAGTTTCCAAAACTTGAATATAAAAATCTTTCCTAAATTTTAAAACTCAACTTTCAAATCTTTCAACCCTTTCCTAATTCTATCCTCTTTTCAAATCTTAGCTTTTCAAACCTAAGTTTTCAAACCTTTCCTAAATTCAAATGTTTTCCAATTTCAAGATTTTCTAAAATACAAACTCTAAAACTCTCCAAATCTTAAACTTCCCAAATTTCAACTCTTTCTCAAAACATTCCAAAATTTAAAACTTTCTTAACTTGAAACTTTCTAAATTCTAAGTCTTTCTTAAACTAAACTTTCTTAATTTAAAACATTTCTAAACTCAACACTTTTCTATTTCAAAACCTTTCTTGAAACAAAACTTTCCGATTTTCAAAACTTTTCTAATTTGGGAACTTTCCTAATCTGACAACTTTTCCTTTTTCGAAAACTTTCTAAACTCGAAACTTTCCAATTTCAAAAATTTTCTAAAATGAAAACTTTCCTAATTTCGAAACTTTTCAAAAATAACACTTTCCTAAATCGAACCTTTCCTAATTCGAACCTTTCCTAAATCCAATCTAATCTTTCTTAATCTCAAGTCTTTCCTAGGTCTCCTACCTTTCCTAAGTCTAGGTTTCCTAAACCTCCATCTTTCCAAAACCAAGTCTTTCCAAAATCAATCTTTCCAAAGCAAGTCCAATCTTCTCAATTTCAATTTTCAATCTCCCCTTCTAATCTTAAATCAAATCCAATTTTTAATTCAATCTCTTTCTTCAATTCAATCTCTTTCTTCAAATCAACTCTTCTATTTTCAATCGGACTCCGGTCCGAACTACGACTGACCTGATTCCCCCAAAGGGATACGTAGGCAACATTCATAGGTGCGGTCACAATACTTTTCAAACTTTCAATTCCACCCCCATGGGTGCGGTCTCCACATTTTCAAATCCCAAATTCCAATCTATTTTCAAAATTCCAATTTCAAAATTTCTACTTTCAATTTTCAAACTTTTCAATTTCAATTCCAGCTCTTCAAATCTATTTTCAAATCAAATCAATTTCTTTTCAAATCAATTTCTATTTTCCAATTCTCTTAACTTGCACTTGTATATCATGCATCATGATAGTTCCTTTTCAAACATTGTTTTTCAAAGTGGATAGGATTGACCATTAGTTAATTGGAGACTCTCATAGGTGAATCTAGGGTAGATTGACATGTAGGTACCGAAAGGGCGGGGTAGGGTGATAGCTTAGTGTGTCTTCCCTACACGTAACCAACCTCTGAACCTAGATCACTGATTTCAAAGACCAAAAGGAGTTATTTTTCTAAAAAGGGCTAAATGTTTTCCAAAGGTTGCCAAACAACCCGTTTTCCTAAAAAAAAACCCTCTCTTGAGGATGTTTTCCAAAATCGTTTTTTCAAAACCCTAAGTGTAGTTTTCGGATTATGCTTAGTTTTTAGGTGACCTAACTCACCTTAATCAAGTTAGGTGGCGACTCCGAATCTTTTTCAAAAGCCCTTTATTCAAACCTATTTTCAATTCAAACCTAGTTGCACTCATTCTTCTAGGAGGGTGAGTTCTAACGAGAGAGTACAGCATTTTTCCCGCTTGGGTGAGTATTCCTCGAGTGCAAAAAATCTGGGCGTGACACCCCGCCGTCCGGCGCTTTCCTGTTTGAACCAAAACCTCCCTGCTCCACTTCAAGTGAAGCATAACCATTTCTTAGTCTTAAGCCACGTCTAGAGGCGTACACCAACCGCCTAGGCTATCAAAAGCGGAAACAAATTGACCAGCACCAAACAAGCCCTATATCCAGCCTTTTCTTGAGCCCTCATTAATGCCCCTGCACCACTCTTAGTAGCGCACGGCCAAAGTTATGGCGTGCGCCACTCAACTTCTCTAATTTTTCACTATAAATACAGACCTCCCCCCTCACTATTTTGGGTCAAAAAATCTATTGAGAAACTGTTCCCCTCTGTTCCAGACAGCTCTCGGAGCCCCCTCTCTCTCTCTCTCGAAGTCCTACCGGTTGAGCCTAGCTCGAAGCTTCAAAGCCTTAGCCTTTGAGCTCCACCGAAGGTCCTCCTCGCAGCCTGGAAGCTCCTAAAGTCTTCCTGAGTCTGAGGCCCGAGCCTCCATCGAGGAAAGAAAAAATGAGAGAAGGTAATCTCTAGTTTACCTTTCTGTACTCCCCCGCTCTCTCTTCTCCCTCTGAACCCACTTGGGTTCTTCTCTTTTTTAAACCCCTATCTCTAAACCCCCCTTTCTTGTATGCTTGGAACAAGAGGATGTTAAATTCATGTTGAGAGTGGGCGAGAGGAGACTACCGATCGGGACTCTCTTCTTGACTCTCACTCACTTCACGACATGGTCTTAGGGCCCTCTTGCAATATGGTGATACCTAACCTTGTATGATTCATACCGTTACTATTGTCAAATTGCATGTACATTATTGCCATTTCTATTTCTGAAAACTGCTTTCAAAGTTGTTTTCTAAAAATCACGATTCCAGGTTGATCCTAACCCTTTCATGGTTAGGGTTTTCCTAGAGAAGTGTGATATTGGAACAGCTCCCACTAGCCTACATTTGTGTCTCTTTAGAAAACACGTTCCTGAAATGATCTTAATCATTTCATAGCTAGAGTTGTCTTGGGAAATGTGTGACATTCAAAGTGACCCGAAAAGGTTTACATTTTTGGCCTCGTGCCTTTGTTGTCTTTCAAGTCATGAGCCTAAAGTGATTCTTGCCTTCTAATGGCTAGAATGGCTTTAGGCAAAGTGCGATATTCATTTGGATGTCTAAAATCCAAGTTAGGATCTCGAGCCCTAAAACATGTTTTCGAAAGACCCAACTTTCAAACCATTTACAAAATTGGTGTTTGTCAAAACCCCAAAAGTCCAATCCTAGGAAAATTCTATTTTTGCCAATTTAGAAACCTTCTATTTTTAAACCCAAATCATACTTTTTTCAAAACCCTCAAAATCCTTAATTTTTAAATCAATCAAATCTTTCGTTTTCAAACTTTCCTTTTTAAATCGATCAAATCAAAACTTTCCATTTCAAATCCCTCAAATTACTCATTTTTCAAACCTTCCAAATTTAAACCCTAAATCAACTCCTTCCATCTTGGAAACAATCCAAACTTACCTTTTTCAAGCAAATCAAATGTTTTTCAAAAAGGAAACAAAACCTTTTCAAATCTTTTCAAACCTTTTCAAATCTTTCAAATCTTTCCGAAAGGAAACAAATCAAATCTTTTTCATAAAAAAAGAAAACAAATCTTTTCCGAAAAGGAAATAAAATCTTCTCAAATCAAATCTTTTTTAAATATAATCTTTTCAAATCAAATCTCAAGCTTTTCAAATCAAATTCCAATCTTCCTGAAATGGAAACATTTCCAAATCCAATCTTCCTGTAAAGGAAACACTTCCAAATCCAATATTCCTGAAAAGGCAACATTTTCAAATCCAATCTTCTTGAAAAGGAAACATTTCAAAAAATCAAATTTTTTTGAAAAGGAAACATTTCAAAATCAATCCAATCTTCCTAAAAAGGAAACATTTCGAAATTCAATTTTCTTGAAAAGGAAACCTTTCAAAGTCAAACTTTTTTTAAAAGGAAACATTTTCAAACTCAAACTTTCCTGAAAAGAAAACTTTCTAGAAATAGAAATCCATTTCAGAATTCCAACTCTTTCGGACTATTATCCGAACTACGACTGAGCTAATCCTCTTTAAGGAGGTTCGTAGGCAACCCTTCATGGGGTGCGGTCATGACTCTTTTTAAATTTTCAATTCCATAACCATTTTCAAACTCAATTCCATCTTTCAAACTCTTTTTCAAACTTTGTTTTCAAAAGTTTTCTAAGTGGATAGCATTAAACATAGGTAACCAGTGAGTCATAATTAGGTGAGTGAAAGGTTAATAGACATATAGGTACTGCAAGGGCAGGGTAGGGTGATAGTTTTAGGACATCTTCCCTATACGTAACCAACTCTCGGGCTTACGAATTTCTGTTTCAAAGACCAAAACTGGAGTCAATTTCAAAAAGGGCTTTCCAATATTTTTAGGGTTGTCAAACAACCCTACCTTCTAAAACCCTCTCGTAAGGACGTTTTTCAAAATTACTTTCTAAAACCTAAGTTTAACCCTCGAGTTTTACTTAGTGTAGATGACCTAGCACATCTTTAAATATGTTAGGTAATGACTCCAAAGACCTTTTCAAAAAATGCCCTAATCAATTCCATTTCAAAAATTTAAACCCAGTCGCATTTGTCCTTCTGGGAGGATTGTAAGCACCCTATTTTTGCCCGCTCGGCAATCTTTGGTTCGACTAGGCTTACTTTTACACATCACATGCATATCCAAACTCTAACCTACCTTCTAAACTTGAATTTAGTTCACCAGTCGCTTCCCGGGCCTGTAAGGCTCACTTGAAGCTAAATGACCATTTTGCCCCTAGGCATCCGAGTGCCCCGGGAACCACACCGGCTCTGGGTATCAAACCGGTAGCCTCTTGGGAATGCTCCTTATAGTATTCCTGGCCTTCCTTTATCTTTTTGGATCATTCCGAGTCAATTCCGGCAAACCCGGTACAAAATGACCGTTTTGCCCTTAGCGGGCCGGTCATTTTTTCCAACCACACCAGCTCTGGGTATCAAACCAGTAACCTTTGGGAATATTCTAAATAATGTTTCCAAACCTCGAGTCTCCTTCTAGGACATTTTGAGTCCGTCCCGGCAGCTTTCCAGCCCGGTTGACCGTTTTGCCCCTAATGGCCTGATCAACCCTTCTAACAAATCTCATCATCATTTTTCAAGTCCTTTGTCCCTAAGACATTATTCTAAGGGTTCATGTCCCTTTCCGACTCTCCAGGTCATTTCCAGCCCCTTCAATTCATCCCCGGACCTTCAGGAGTCACTCTTAGTGAAGCCAGGCTAAAAATTACATGATAATCACTAGTACAGGTGCCCAAATCTTCTAAAGATACGTTGCTTGCTGACCTTAAACATTTCCTAAATGGCTGGCACCACTAGTAGTGGAGCCAAGCCAAAAAATGGCCTGACGCCAGTGTAATTTTTGGCCTAGCATCACTGCAATAGGCGCTAGTGCATTCCTCTCTCTATAAATATAGACCCTCTTCCAGCATGAAAGGGGTCCGCAAACTCAATCTGAAAACCCTAATATTTGATATACAGAGCTCGTAGCCCCCCTAAACCTTAGCTTCTCTAGGTTTTCTGAACCCTAACCACCATACACAAACCCTAGCCTCCTATACACTCATACACACCCCTATACACTTATCCACTAGCCTCTAACCCTCCATTGAAAACTTAGATTGATGCAACTCGAAGCTCTCGAAGACCAAGACAAAGCTCTCGAAGACTGAAGCGAAGACCAAAGAAAAAGCAAGAAAGCAAGGCGCACAAAGCAAAGTGAAATAAACAAGTCAAGGTAGGCTTTCTCTTTAAGTTTCTGCACTTCCCCCTCTCTCTTCTCTCTCCTAACCCACTTGGGTTTTCTTCTATTTTAATCCCCCATCTTCTTCCCCCCCCCCCCCTCCCCTTCTTTGCATGCTTGAAACAAGAGGATTCCTGGTCCATGTGTAGGATTAAGCTATTGGAGAGTCACCGTGTCGGGGGCTTTCTTTTAGTCTAATCGGAGACCACGTGGGTTCGGCCCCTTGATTATGTGGTGAAGCCTTAACCTTGTATGTTCACGACCCTAATTTGCATTGTGCATATCATTATCTTGCATTCTTCCAAAAATTGTTTTCAAATGCTTGCATTAAACTTGTTTTCAAAATTGCATCAAAATCTCCTTTTTCAAAACTTGTTTTCAAAATCACAATCCTAGGGTGATTCTAGCCTTTCCATGGCTAAGATTGCTTTAAGAAAGTGTTACATTTAAGGTGACCGATATGGTCTATATTTTCAACTCTTGTTGTTTTCAAAACCACTTTCTTAAAGTGGTTCTAACTTTCTTATGGTTAGAATCGCTTTAGAAAAGTAAGACGTTTTTATACTTTCCAAAAGAACTCTCTTTTCAAAAGTCTCTCTTTCTAAAACTCTCTTTTTCAATATGCTTTCTAAAAACTCTTCTTTCCAAAATTGTTTTCTAAAAATTTTCTCCAAAAATCTATTTTTCAAAACTCTTTTTTTAAAAAAAAAATTCATTTCCAAAACACACTCCTCAAAATTCACTTTCTAAAAATGCTCCCTAAATCTTTTTCCTAAAAACTCTTTCCAACAATTTCCTTCTAAAAATCTTTTCAAAAACTCTCTCTTCAAAACTCACCTTTTAGAAATTCCTTCCTAGGATTTCCTACCCAAAACCTCCTTTCCAAAAATCCCTTTTCTTAGAGTCCAAGTTAAGCCTTAGAGCCAATAATTAGGAAACCCTAATTTTCCTTCCCAAAAATATGATTTTCAATCTTGCCTTAAAACCTAAGTTTCCAAAACCTCTTGTTTTCTACATCAAAACTATACATATTTTCAAAACCTATTTTCTACGTCAAAACTATAGTTTTCCCAAATCTAGGGTTTCTAAAACTTCTCTTCCCAAATCCATGCCAAATCCAATCTTCCCTTTAGGTCACCAAATCCAATCTCCCGTTTAGGAAACTAGATCCAATCCTCCGTTTTTAGAAACAAAATCTAATCTCTTGTTTTAGGAAATAGGAATTTTAACTCTTCGTAGTTTAAATCTTTTCTAATTCAAATCCTTCCTAATCTTCTACTTTCCTAAATCTTAAGTTTCCAAAACTTGAACATAAAAATCTTTCCTAAATTTTAAAACTCAACTTCCACATCTTTCCTAATTCAATCCTTTCCTAATTCTATCTATTTTCAAATCTTAACTTTCCAAATTTAAGTTTTCAAATCTTTCCTAAACTCAAACCTATCCTAATCTCAAGATCTTCTAAAACTCTAAAACTTTCTAAATCCTAAACTTTCTAAATTTCAAATCTTTCCAAATTCGAAGTTTTCCAAATTCAAAACATTCTTAGGTTAAAACTTTCTAAATCCAAATCTTTCTAAAATTCTAAACTTTCCTAAACTTCAAATCTTTCCAAATCTAAAACTTTCTAAACTCAAAGCTTTCTTACTTTCAAAACTTTTCTATTTCGAAAACTTTCCAAATTCTAAACTTTCCAACTTTCAAAACTTCCTAATTTCAAAACCTTTCCTAAAATGAAAACTTTCCTAATTCGAACACTTTCCTAAATTGAAACTTTTCTAAAACAAAACTGTCCAAAAATGACACTTTCCTAATTCAAAACTTCCCTAAACCAAAACTTTCCTAAAATGGAGCCTTCCTAAAGTGACACTTTCTTAAAATGGAACTTTTCTAATTCGAACCTTTCCTAAATCTAATCTTTTCTAAAACTCTTTCGAGTCAAGTCGAATCTTTCTTAAACCCTTCCAAGTCAAATTTTTCTTAAGTCTCCTCTCTTTCCTAAGTCTAGGTTTGTTAAACCTCAATCTTTCCAAAACAAGTCCAAATCTTTCTTCCAAGTTCTATCTTTCTAAATCAAAGTCTAATCCTTTTAATTCCAAATTTCCAATCTTCTATTATAAATTCAAATCAAATCCAAATTCTAACTCCAACTCTTTTATTTTCAATTGGACTCTTGTCTGAACTATGACTGACCTGATTCCTCCAAAAGGATACGTAGGCAACCCTCATGGGTGCGGTCACAACATAATTCAAATTTTTATTTCCATAATCTTTTTCAAATCTCTAATTCTACAATCTTCTTCAAGTTTTCAATTCCATAATCTATTTTTCTAATTCCAAAAATCTATTTCTAAATCTCTATTTTCAATTTCTAAAACTTTCCAATTTCAAATCTATCTTTTCAAATCTTTTTCCAAATCTATTTTTAAATCAAATCTTCCTCTTGCATTTGCATATCATGCATCATGTCTTTTTAAACATTCTTTTTTTTTTCAAAGTGAGTAGGATTGGACAATTTGTTAGTTGAATACTCTAATAGGTGAATTTAGGGTAAATAGACATGTAGGTACCGCAAGGGCTGGGTAGGGTGATGGCTTAGTGCGTCTTCCCTACACATAACCAACCTCCGAACCTAGATCACTATTTTCGAAAGACCAAAAATGGAGTTATTTTCAAAAAGGGCTTAAATGTTTTCCAAAGGTTGCCAAACAACCTGTTCTCCTAAAAACCCTCTCTTAAGGTGGTATTTTTAAAAACCTTTTTCAAAAACCCTAAGTGTAGTCTTTGGATTATTCTTAGTTTTTAGGTAACCTAACTCACCTTAATCAAGTTAGGTGGCGACTCCAAAATTTTTTCAAAACCCCTTTATTCAAATCTATTTTCAATTCAAACCTAGTCGCACTCATTCTTCTAGGAGGTTGAGTTCTAACGAGAGAGTATAGTGTTTTTTCAACTTGTGTGTGTACTCCTCGAGTGCGAAAAATCTAGGCGCGACAAGGATGAGTTCTAACGAGAGAGCACCGTACTTTTTCTCAAGCCAAGAGGGCCCGGTGTCCAAAAATGAGGCGCGACAGCTTGGCAACTCCACTGGGAACAACTAGAGGGTTAGGCTTATGTCGTGTCTAATCACCCTTCACTCACCTCAAGTTTGCCGATTACCTTGTTTAGTTATATCCCTTTCTAACTTTTTCAAAATTCTAAATTTTTCAAAATGGTCTTTCTTTTGCAAAAGTTCAGACATTGCATTCATTACATGCTCTTGCATTGTTCATACATCATACTTTATTTTGCATTTGAGTTCTTCGAAAAGTATTAACTCTGTGTATTTGTTTTGTAGGTGGACCCTTATTCATATTTTAATTTATGTTCACAAACTGCTATGTATGTTATGTATGACAGGATGTATGGAAGTTATTGGGCTCTTTCTTCCAATTTTCAAAATCACACACACACTTACATGTGCATCTTCATGGAATATTAACCCTGATTACTACCTTCTAGTTAGAAAGGGAAATAGTACATTGACTATTCGTGGTAGGCAGATGTGTCACCTAACCAATGGTCTTTAGATAACTCCCCCGCTCAGATCACCATCCTATAATGGCACCACCCTGGGGAATGGGCCTAAGTTTGAGGATCTAGGAGCCGAGCTTTTTAGGAAGCATTCGTAGCCCTCAACTTTATGTTCATATAGCACCCATGCATAGCCGAACCTCTGCTCGATTTAAGGCACTTGTCTTTTCAAAACCAAATAGGAAAGAACGATTGCTTTTCAATTTCCTTACTCTTGTTGTTATTATGCTTACATACGTGAATTCTTTGTTATCAATATCTTATCATTCATGTCATTAAATTGCTCATGCATATGTAATCATCCCATGACAAGAGTTCCAAAGTAACTTAAACCACTTGCACTCCATGTATATGATCAACCCTAAAGAGAATGGCCCTCGAGCCAATCTCAAATCAAAAGCCTACCCAATGCCTAAGGGTTCTAAACCCTAAAGATCATGGCATGCATCCAAGAATCATTATATAAGAGGGGTCCCAATCCCTCTTGCTCATGGAAATAAGGTTGCCACAAGACAAGGTGCAAAATCCCAAGACAAGATTGCTAAATGACCTCCAGACATCAAAAGGGCGGAACCACAGACTCAAGAGTAGTTTAGGTTTTCCCTTGTAATAGTAGATAGGTGGAAAGTCCAATGGAACATGTTCCCTATCCCCTTTCTATCTATTTTCAATTCCATGTACTAGAAAAATCCAATGTAATAAAATTGTCAATTTACTTCCCATGAATGAACGGATGTATGAATGAATGTATGTTACAGGCACAGGTATGGTACTGCATACAAGGGCAACCCCCTATCTCCAAAAGTGATCCAACACAACATGCTTGGTCCCCCTCTCAAAATAAGGGCACCCATAGGGAATACATTACATACAAACTTTCAAACCAAGGCACTACCTTCTCATTTGTTTTGTGTCATCTGTTCTCCCCCTCATCTTTCAAGTACCAAGAAAACCAAAGATGAAGTAAGGATAGAAAAGGCGATTTCCTAAATCGCTTATTTATTGCCATTATGTTGTGCACATATTCACTACTATCATGCTTATGCATCAATATTCATTCTAAAGACACGAATTCTAAGAAACTCAAGTCAGTGCATTTTCATCAGCTGTAGAGAGAAAGGAACAATCCTATCTCATATTAATCGAACCTACCAAAGCTCCTAAGGATTTCCCATCCTTAACGATTCATGGCATATGTACAACCATATATCAAGAGAGGCCCAAATCTCTTTCCATCTATGGAGACGAAATTGCCCAAACAAAGAAGCATCGACCGGCCCATGCCGACAAGGGCAACACCCCACCTCCAAAATGGACTCAGCATCATGCCTAGATTCCCATGAAGAAGAGATCTCCATAGGACATGCATTGTATAAGGTCTTCAACTCCACATGCTAATTCTATTTACTTTTCTTTTTCTTTTTCTAAGCCCAAGAGCACAACCAAAGCTATATAATTTCTCCGTAACCCCACCCAATCCATAACTCTTGTAAGGATGAGCCCATTAAAGAGCAGAAGGGATTAACCGCTCATCAACATAGTGTTACCTCTCAAGCAACAACCTCCACACCATGTCCTGACAATAGCCATCTATACATCGACATGACAAAACCCTCTAGTCACTTGATAGTTAGGAAAATGGCCACCAACTACCTTAGCAACAGAAGGTACCAACCAGAGAAAGGACTAGGAGCACAAGCTACGGGTGGTCCTCCGGGAAAAAAAAAAAAAAAATAAAAAACAAACCAAAAAAAATAAACCAAAACAAAAAAACAAATTGTCATTCCGTCCCTAATCATTGACTGAAAATCCATACCTCATCTTCTACCACCTCACTCTCCTTAAGGTCTCGCCAATTTAAAAGCTAGCCGACAGAACCATCCATCAAGTTCTCAGACCCTGAAGGCCTTGGTAAAGCCTATGGAAGGAACCCTTGATTTTAGCTTGTCAAAGTGTCATGTAAATATCAAGTGTATAACAGTCTAATCTGAAATAGTGGACTCTTGATCATGAAATGTTTTCTCTACCGTGCTAAAATATTTTTCCTAGAAAAATAAAAATTGCAGGATATCCCGGAGGCTGGCATCTTTTGACCCTAAAGACTCTCTAGAGGTCCTCTACAGATTGTCACAAATAGCGCCAATTGCCTAAAATAGCACATGATAACATAAATTCAAAATCATTACAAATAGCTCAGTATCCAACCATCTACAAAAAAAGGAGGCCATTGAGCCATCAAAATACAAATGTCAAGAAGCTCACAAAGGTTGGCACGAGCAGCTACCCTTTCACAAAGTCCCAGTCAGAGTCTCAACTGGGGCAACACTACCCTCAATGATCTACTGTAATAAGGCAATTCTGTTGGTTAAAGAAGGAACCCCTCTCTCTAAATCCTCAGGAAAATTCAAACCACAAAAGCGGTATGAGCAGCCTTGCTTACTAGAGAACAATATGCCATCTACTTGTCTGGTACAATCAAAGACACATCTCCAGATCCTTCAACAGAAAAATCAAACCTCAACAGTAGACTTCGTCACCAAAAACACATCTCTAGCCTGGTAGAAAGCTAGAAGCAAAGTTCACTCCTAATAATGAAAACTCGAAGTCATTAATCCTGGCTGAGATGGACAGGGAAGTTTTCCCAGCACCCATCAACTCAAGCTTGATAAAGCACTACTCTGTGTAATTAGAAACTCTGATAGAGCAATGATGACAATGATCAAAATAAAGAGAGGCCCTCAATTCATCTACCACACAGTTAAACAGAACCCTCGCAAAACCTCCTTGAGCCGGTCACATTTCCATCATATAACCAACCCGGTGATCACCACCCACAATAGGTCGAAAGCTATAGCACAGGGGCAGGGAAAGAAAAAAAAAAAGGGGTAGCATTACATGTCAAAAAAAAAATCTCAAGCAATATCATTTTTTGCCAAGTAAGTGGCAAAAAACGAATAAGAAGAGTCTAACAATTTTTCTCCAGGTAAGTGGGAAAAAATAAATAGGAAAAATTTAGCAATGCAAAGGTCAAAGTCATCAAATAAACGACCTCAGCATTAGTCATAAAAGCAAAAAGTAAGAAAGGGATGAAACTATTAAAAGTGATCACGGGAATCAAAGCCGAGTAAAATGGTATGTTTGAGCTTTCTATTCTATTCTTTTAGAAACCCAACATCTAGCTCACGTTATAGTCCAAAAAAGACCTTTCAAATTAGTCATTGTTGTCATTGCTCTTCAAAGTAAAATGATTACATTGGGAAGTGGTCTATCTAGTAAAAGGAGTTACGAGAAGACAACTTCTATTCTAACTCAACAAGTGTTTTGATGCACCCCTGTCAAAAGCAATATCAATAGTCTTCAACCAAAGTAGCAACTTCAGTCAACAACAGGCAATAAGTCGTCTTCATTGGCATCATTGAGGGAAACCACAAGAAAATGCATGGCCTGAGGACATAGTGAAAACCCTCCGGGATGCTATGGCTAAAAGAGTAAGGTCATGGCAAGATACAAAACTACCGACGCAGCAAAAACTAAAAAATGGGCTGATATACAACAATGGTAGAGCCATCATCTGTGAAAATCCGTATGGGCACAGGTGGCAAAAATGGCTTAAATGAGAGACAAAAAAAAAAAAGAAAAGAAAAAGAGTCAAATCTCCTGATCAGCAATCCAAGACGACCTCAATGAAGCAACAAAGTCTCACGCCTCAACAAATAGGTCAAGGGATGCCAACCTGTGGAGAACCTGCATTGGTAACAGATTTCTAAACTTGGCATGGCAACATGATAAGTATGAATGTCATAAGTCATTTATTAAGATTACTCTAGTATAACTTGATATTTGCTAATGAGATACTAAGATAGGTACAATTTAAAGGGGTACCTCCCAAAGCTTTCCCAAGTTTTGAAGGTGTCTCCAAAATACAACATTTCGACACCGCAACAAGATCCATCATCGTGCTAGCCAAGTCACAACCAACTGGGGCATGCATCCGTGTCCATCCTCCATAAACCCATGAGTTCATCAAAGGAAAAGCCTCCAAAAATAGAAGCGCGGCAAAAGGCGGGCTTCTCGTCCAAGTTAAAATCCCTAGGTGACTGGCTCAAGAGAAGAAGTTTAACTAGATGGAATTCTCACGCCATGTAGGCCTTGAGAAAAGAAGATAACAGAAGAGAAATGGCACACAGCCTGGGCTATTGTAAGAACCCCATTTTTGCCCGCTCAGTAGTCTCCAGTCCATGCAGACTTTTATTCAAGTCGATATGGATGCATTCCAAGATTAAACCAGTTTTCCAAACATAATTCAGTCAATAGATTGCTTCGCGAGCCCGTTCGACCCAAATAGAGGCAATGACCAAAATGCCCTTATGGCATTATCTGGTCCAATTCCAGTGGGCACGCCTTCTCGAAGATGGTGAGTCCCCTTTTCAATCTCAATTCCAATTCAAATCTAACTCCAATCCAATTCCAGTTCAGTTCTAGTTCAAATCAAGTTCGGCATGTCTTTTGAAAAATTTGATCCCTCAAGGCAATAAGTTCATTCAGTCCAGCACATTTTTCGAGAAAAATCTTTGAAATGGTAAGTCTCTTCAAACCCGTCGACCGGGACAAGACCCCAAGTCCCCGAGATGGTAGAACGGTCCGCCTTTGGTGCCTGCTAGCCCGCCAATGAAGAATGTCCATTTTGGCATGCCTTTCGAGAAAGTTGATTCCTCAGGCGATAAGTCCACCTAGTAGCTTCCCGAGATCAGGCAGTCGCTAGAATAATCACAAACCGTTAGAGTAACGGAAGTACTCGTAAACATCGCAGCCGTTAGAGTGGCAGAAACACTCATAAACGAATCGACATTGGGAATTGCCAACAATCCCCTATGTCACAGGACCACCGTCAGAGTGACGGAAACACTCAAAACCTTGGTCAACACCAATGCCTACTAGCCCACTCTAGTGAAAAATGACCAAATTGCCCCTAGGGCCATTTTCGGTGCATTTCTTGAGAAAGTACCTAAGTCCTCAGAGTGATAAGTCCACCCCTCCAAGATCATCCCAAAGACGATCCGGCATGTTTAAGTGCCTTCCGATCGATTTCGGGCCAATTCCGAGACCCCCCAGTCAAAATGACCATCTTTTCCCTAGGCATCCGAGCGCCCTGGGAACCACACCAACTCTAGATATCAAATCGGTAACCTCCTGGAACATTCTAGGTAATGTTTCCAAACCTCGAGTCTTCCTCTGGGACATTCAAAGTCCATCCCGGTAGCTTTCCGGCCTGATTGACTGTTTTGCCCCTAATGGCCCGTTCAACCCTTCCAACAAATCCTGACATCACTTTTCAAGTCTACTACCCCCGAGACACTATTCTCAAGGTTCCTATTCCTTTCCGGCCCATTCTCGGACCTTTCGAAGTCACTCCTAGTGAAGCCAAGCTAAAAATTGTATGATAATCACTAGAACAGGTGCACAAATCTTCTGAAGATATGTTGCTTGCCGACCTTAAATATTTCTTAAAAGGCTGGCACCACTAGTAGTGGCGCCAAGCCAAAAATGGCCTTGCATGACTACTAGTGGCGTCAGTGGAATTTTTAGCCTGGCACTACTGCAACAGGCGCCAGTTCATTCTTCTGTCTACAAATACAGAGCCTCCTTCAGCGTGAAAAGGGTCTGTAAACTCAGTCCAAAAACCCTGTTCTTCAATATACAGAGCTCAAAGTCCTTCCAAACCCTAATTCCCTTTAGGTTCTTCAAACCCTAGCCCCCATATACAAATCCTACCCTCTATGCACTAAACCCTAGCATACATACACTCCTATACACCTATATACTAGTCTCCAAAGACTCCATTGAAGGCTTGAAGTACTGCAACTCGGAAGCTCCCGAAGACCAAAGCAAGCTCTCGAAGATCGAAGTAAAACAAAGCAAAGTAAGCAAGCAAAACAAAGAAGATACAAGGTAGGCTTCCTATTTACGTTTATGCAATTTCCCCCCTCTCTCTTCTCTCTCCTCACTGTCGCGCCCCGATTTTTGGGTGTCCAAGGTCCTTTCGGCTCAGAGACTCTAAAGCACGAAATTCTGTCATTAGAACTCGTCCCCCTAGAAGGGCGAGTGCGACTAGGTTTGAGAATTGATTTGACTAAGGGCTTTTAGAAAAATAGGAGTCGCCACCTAACTTGATAAAGGTGAGTTAGGGCACCTAAAACTGAGCGTTAATCCGAAGATTAAACTTAGAGTTTTTGAGAAAAGGTTTTTGAAAACTCCTTCAATAGAGGGTTTTTAGGAAAATAGGTTGTTTGGCAACCTTTTGAAATGTTTAAAGCCCTTTTTAAAAATAACTCCATTTTGGTCTTTCGAAAACAGAAATCTGAAATTCGGGGGTTGGTTACGTGTAGGGAAGATATCCTAAGATCATCACCCTACCCCGCCCTTTCGGTACCTACATGTCTAATCACCCTTTGTTCACTCACTGGAATAACCGGTTACCATGGTCCACGTTATATCCACTTTAGAAAAATAGGACTTAGTCATCACTTTTTGGATGAATAATGCATGATGCAAGTTTTGGAAGAAGTGTGAAAATAATGGAGGTTCTGAAAGAGTTTGGGATAGAAACTTTGATTTGATTGGAATTTTTGAAAAAGGGATTAAGGTTGAAATAAAAGTTATGACCGCACCCTTTCAAGTTGCCTACATATCTCATTTGGCGAGAATCAGGTCATTCGTAGTTCGGGCAAGAGCCCGATGGAAAATAGGCGCATTAGGGCCTTTGGAAGGTTTGAAGACACTTTGAGTCTTTGAAGGAGTTTAAGACACTTTGAGATCTTTGGATAAGTTTAAGACACTTTGAGGTCTTTGGAAAAGTTGAAGACACTTTGTAGTCTTGGAAAAGTTGAAGACTCTTTGTGGTCTCGGAAGTTTTGACTTGGAATTGGAAGTGAAGTGTTTTGAAAATGCTTTTGGATTGGCTCTAAGGGAGTTTTGGAAAAATGATTTGGCATGACTCAAGAGAACTTGAAAGTATTTTTGAAGTCTTGTTTTGAAATCCTAAGAGGCATGACTTTAGAATGTTTGGATGAATTAGTTTTTGAAAGTGGTTTTTGAAAATGGCTAAGTATTTGGAATCCTAATATGGACAACCTTAGAAGTTCTTCTTGATTTGTCACTTGTCCTTGGAAGCCCTAACCATGAGAGGGCTAAAGACACCTTAGGTTTGTGACCTTTTGAAAACGTTTTTGGAAATGCCTTGAAGATGGAATGTAGGAACATTTGAAGAGTTTATGGAGTTGGTTTCTTTGAAATCAAGAGAGTAAGAGGTTTAGGAAAAATAGGTTATGAGAATAGTTTGAAAATTGAATGATCATTTAGAAAAGGGTTCAAGAGTTGGAACCTTGAAGTGTATCAACCTAGGTTGGGTTAGCCTAGGGTTAGGGGTGACCTAAGGTTAACTAACTTGGGTTAGGTTAACCTAGGGTTAAGATGACCTATGGTTGACTAACTAGGGTAAGGTTAACCTAAGGAGGGGTGAACTAGGGTTGGACAAAGTTAACCAAGTTAGGGGTTGGACAACTAGGGTCAAGTTAACCTAGGGTTAGGTAACTAAAGTCAAGTTAACCTAGGGTTAGGTAACTAGGGTCAAGTTAACCTAGGGTTGGACAACTAGGATCAAGTTAACCTAGGGTTAGGTTGAAAAAAGGGTCTTGAAAATTGTTTTGATGCATTTTTGGAGAGAGTTTTGAAAGAAAAACATGATATGCAATGGACTTTAGTATGCCATTTCTTTGAAGATCATTTCCATGAAAATTTTGACTCTTAGTCAAGAGTATGGTGTGTATGGTTGGTGATTGGAAACCATTCCAAGGAAGGTTTCCTCATGGCCATTATAACCACCATCTTGACAAGAAAACAAGGGTTCGAAAATCAACATAATGATGGTAATTTTTAGAGCATTATTTTTATGCAAAAATCGAGAGAAGGGATTTTTGAAATCATTTTTGGAGAAGGATTTTGAAAACCATTTTTCAAGATAACCATTCCATCAAGAGAGGGTTCATATGGCTAATAAAAGGGAGACCACTCAAGAAAGGGTTCCATGGGGCCATTCCAACCACTACACTTAAAAGAATGGAAATCTTGAAAATTTAGAGAATTAGAAAGCAACTCTTTATGCAAATGAAAGTTAGGGGATTAGTAGGAGGTCTTCTAAGACACAATTCCTAAAATCCCATCCTACACTTCAAGGGGAAAACTCTTGAAACAATTTTTGAAAGACATGTATAGCTTGGAAATGGCATGAAAATAAGAGCAATGCAAGCACCGTAGAGCATGACAATAATCATAAAATGAAGCCAAGTATGCAAAACATGATCAAAATAGTGATATGCAAAGGGGTCATGATTACATACAAGGCTCTTAGGCTACACCACATAAACAAGGGGCTCTTAGGCCATACCATCTTTAAGTAGGCTAGTGAGAGGTCCCCCTACACGATAGCTCTCACTTGCTTTCCTCTAGGCATGATCTAGGAGCCCTCTTGGCTCAAGCATGCAAGAAAGGGGGGTTGAAGATGGGGATTAAAATAGAGAATAGCCTAAGTAGGCTAGGAGGGAGAAGAGAAGAGTGGGGGAAGACACAAATGTAAAAGGGATACCACCTTTTGCCTTCAACACACTTGTAGTCTTCAATGGATGTCTTAATTGGAGCTTGAATGACTTCAAGAGGGCTTAAGGGGCTGGAATGGAGTGTATAAGTGTGTATGTAGGCCTTGTATATGGAGTGTATAGGCTTAGGAGGGGTAGAATCTAGCCTAAGTGTTGGAGGGGAGGAATATATGTAGAGATTCGAGTTTCTGGGTTGATTTCAGCAGAGTCTCGTATCAATTTCAGACCTGGAATATGCAAGGGGGGAGGCCTCTATTTATAGGCAATCTGGAACAGACCATGCGCATCTAGCACATGCGCATGGCCAAATTTTGGCTGTGCGCATGTCCCACATGCGCAAGTACTGTTCCATTGCTAGAATAACACGTGGCACCCTATGTACTGGCTAAATCTCGACCGTTGATTGAAAGTCATCGATCTGAACAAAATTTGAGCGCATGTAGCATACGCTCCATCACCAGGAAGGTTCGCCCAAACTTTGTCTCGATAATTGGGCCAATTGAGAAGGTTCCAAGGGAATCAGTTGCACTCGGGATGTTCTCCTAGTGCATCCGATGATCTTTCATGCTTTCAAAAAGTTTGAATTGCATTTGGAAATGTGTGATATTGTCTCGGGAAGTGTGCCAAAAAGGACACTTTTGCTGAGCGTCTATGATACACTCCAGGGGTGTTTGAAAGTGGCTGTTTTCGTTTGATGTGATCGAGGCCTTCGAGAAGCGATCTATCCGATCGGACCTTACCGATGGAAAGTACTCTAGAAACACTTTCTAGAATTCCCAAATTTACGCATTTCTCAAGTAGTTTGACGGTGCGTTTTGATTAGGGAATCTAAGAAAAAGTCAACCATGGCGAAGCATCTGCGAGACGCTCCAAAGGTTGCTGAAAGTTATAGTTTTCGCACCATACGATGGAGGGCTTCGGGAAGTGATCCATTCGATCGAACCGTATCGGTGGAAAGATCTATGGACGAGTGTCGAGAATTCCCTGATTTACACATTTCTCAAGTCGGTTGACAGTGCGATATAATCAGGGAATCGAAAGAAAAGACAATTTAAGCGGAGCGTTTCTGAGACGCTCCAGGGAACTTTTATCGAGTTGTGTGAGTTTAGTGTCATAGGGTGTTCCTGGGGTTAAGCAAGGGTGCGTAGTGAAACCCTCACTCGAAATCCCAAGGTCGGTGCTGTTTCGGGGCAATTTTGGGCTTCCAGGGGCAAAACGATCATTTTAACCGTTTTGGCTGGAAATGGTCAGGAATGGTCTGGTATATTGTGTTAGGCGTGTAGGGCAGTTCAGGGATGGTTTTGAAGGAGTTTGTTGCCATTCAGCGGGGTTCGTGTCGTGCTGGGTCGTCAGGGGCAAAATGGTCATTTTGACCAGAGTGAGCCGGGATAGGACCAGATTTAGACCAAATGGCGTGCGGGGGACGCCTGATGGTTTGACAACATTGTGGAAGGATGGACTTATCGTTTTGAGGGATTTTAAACTTTCCCAAAACGTGCCTGGAGGCCCAAGGGCAAAGTTTGGTCATTTTTCACCGAGTCGGGCTAGCAAGCGCCGGTGTTGACCTAGGTGTTGGTTCCCGCAACCGCCCGGTCTTGGAAAACTACCTGTGTGGTGTTGGTCTCTAAGGACGCCTAATCTTAGAGAACTACCTGTAAGGGTGGTGTTGGCTCCTAGGAACGCCTGGTCCTAGAAAGCTACATGAAAGGGTGGTGTTGGTCTCCGAGAACGCCTGGTCCCGGAGAACTACCGAATGACGGACATTCTACATTGGTGGGCTAGCAAGCGCCAGAAGTGAACCGTCTGGAATCTTTGATGAGGTGTTGGTCCCCAAGATCGCCCGATCCCGGGAAACTACCTGGATGGCGTTGATTTTCGGGACCGCTTGGCCCGGAAAACTGCCTGGAATAGTGGTGCTTAAGGCTCCAGCAGATCCTTGTGGATCTGAGAAGCGATCAGTTGACTGGATTGGAGATTGAGAGGCTCGTCTTGAGCTTGCATGTGTTGTGATGTTGGAAACCGAATCCGGTCGGGCCGGAGATTGCCAAGCGGGCAAAAATGG
The DNA here is from genome assembly GCA_033060915.1 of Euryodendron excelsum. NCBI lineage: Eukaryota > Viridiplantae > Streptophyta > Magnoliopsida > Ericales > Pentaphylacaceae > Euryodendron > Euryodendron excelsum. Next base: position 26,641,070 of record CM065382.1, on the reverse strand, counting down.
GGTGCTTACACTCACCCACTTGAGTTTTCTTCTATTTTAATCCCCATCTTCTACCCCCTTTCTTGCATGCTTGAAATAAGGGACTCCCCGGTTCATGTGTAGGATTAGGCTATTGAAAGTCACCATGTCGAGGACTTTCTCTTAGTCTAATCGGATACCACGTGGGTTCAGCCCCCTTGATTATGTGGTGAAGACTTTAACCTTGTATGTTCACAACTCCAACTTGCATTGGGCATATCATGATCATGCATCTCTCCAAAAATTGTTTTCAAACTTGTTTTCAAAACTTGCATCAAAAATAGTTTCCAAAACTTGCGTTAAATTTTCTTTTTCCGAACTTATTTTCAAAATCACAATCCTAAGGTGATTCTAGCCTTTTAATGATTAGGGTTGCTTTAGGAAAGTGTTACATTTAAAATGAATTTCATGGTCTATATTTTCAAATCCTTGTTATTTTCAAAACCACAATCCTAGAATGGTTCTAATCTTCTTATGGTTAGAGTCATTTGAGGAAAGTGAGATATTTTTGAAGGCTTGCAAAAGTCCACATTCAAATCCCTTTCCAAATTGCTTTTCAAACTTACTTTCCAAAATCTCTTTTTTTAAATCCTCTCCAAAATCTCTTTTCACATCTACTTTCTAAAATCTCTCCTCCAATATACTTTCTACAAACTTTCTCCAATCTTATTTCCAAAATTGTTTTCTAAAAATTCCCTTCAAAAAAACTTACTTTCCTAAAAACACTTTTCAAATTCCTTCCCGAAAGCTTTCTCGAAAAATTCGCTTTCTAAAAACGTTCTTCAAATTTCCTTTCTAGAAATTCCTTCCAAAAATATCTATTTTCCAAAATCTCTTTTTCTTGAAACTCAAGTCAAGCCCTAGAGCCATGATTAGGAAACCCTAGTTTTCTCTCCTAAAACATGATTTCCAATCTTGCCTCAAAACATAGATTTTCAAAATCTCTATTTACTACGTCAAATCTTATATTTCCAAAATCATTTTTCCTATACCAAAACTATAGCCTTCCAAACCTAAGTTTTCCAAAATTCCTCCTTTCTAATTCCATGTCAAATCTAATCCCCCAACTTAGGAAACTAAATCGAATACTCTGTTTTTAAACAAAATCAAATCATCTCTTTTTGGAAATAAAAATCCAAATTTTTATTTTAGGAAGTAGAAATCAAATCTTTCTTAAACTCAACTCTTTCCTAAAACTTGAAGTGTTTCAAAAACTCACACTTTCAAACCTTTCCCAATTTCGAACTTTCCATTCCAAATCTTTCCAAAATTCTAAACTTTTTAAATTCCAAATCTTTCTTAAATCAAATTTTCTAAATTCAAATCTTTCCAAAATCAACTTTTTCTTAAAAAGGAAACTTTCCTAAATTCAAAACTTTCCTAATTCGAAACTTTCCTAATTTTAAACTTCCCTATTTCAAAACATTTCCTTTTTCAAACTTTTCTAATTTGAAACTTTCCTAAAATGGAACTTTCCTATTTCGAAGCTTTCCTAATTTCAAGATTTTCTAAATTCAATCTTTTCTAGACTCCAACTTTCCAAATCTTTCAAGTCCAACATTCGAGTCAAATTCTTTCTAAATCTCTTCCAAGTCAGGTCAAATCTTTCTAAAACCTCAAATCTTTCCTAAGTCTAGGTTTCCTAAAACCAAACTTTTCAAAATCAAGTTTTTCAAGTTCAAGTCAATTACATGCTTCAACCCTAGGTTACCCTAAGTCCTAGGATGTTTAGACCATAGTTCAACTCTAACCCTAAAGTTAGGAAGCTTCCAACTCTTCTCCAAAAGTTCTTTTCTAAACCGAGATGGTTTTTCAAACTTCCATTCAAGTCAAAATGTTTTCAAATCTCAATCTTTCCAAATCAAGTCCAAGTTCTTATTCCAAGTTCTATCTTTCCAAAACCAATCTTTTCAAATCTTACAAGTCAATTTCAAATCAAAGTTCAATTTTCAATCTTCAAATCCAAGTTCCAAATCAAACCTTCTATTTTCTATCGAACTCTTGTCTAAACTACAACTAACCTGATTCCCAAAAAGAGATACGTAGGCAACCTTCATGGGTGCGATCATAACCTTTTTTCAAATCTCCAATTCCACAACATTTTTCAATCTTCTATTTTCACAACCTTTTTTAAGTTTCCAATTCCATGATCTATTTCAAATTTCTAATTCTAAAATCTATTTTTAAATCTCCAATTCCAAATTTTTAAAACCTTCTTTTCAATTTCAAATCAAGTCTTTCTTTCAAAATCAAATCTATCTTTTCAAATCCATTTCAAATCAAACCAAGTTCTTGTCAAATCTTTTTTCAAAATCAAAGCCTTTTCTTGCACTTGCATATCATGCATCATGTCAATTTCTTTCTAAAAATTCTTTTCAAAAGTGGATAGTATTGGACAGATATTAATCAAAGACTCTAATGATTGAATCTTGGGTGAATAGACATGTACGTATTACAAGGGCGGGGTAGGGCTTAGTGCTTCTTCCCTACACGTAACCAACCTCCAAACCTAGGTCACTGTTTTCAAAAACCAAATAGAGTTATTTTCAAAAAGAACTTAAATTTTTTCAAAGGTTGCCAAACAACCTCTTTTTTTAAAAACTCTCTCTTGAGGAAGTCTTCAAAATTGTTTTCAAAAACCCTAAGTGTACTCTTCGGATTGTGCTTAGTTTTTAGGTGACCTGACTCACGTTAATCAAGTTAGGTAGCGACTCCAAACTTTTTTCCAAAAGCTCTTTATTCAAATCAAATTTCTAATTCAAACCTAGTTGCACTCGTCCTTCTAAGAGGACGAGTTCTAACAAGAGAGCACTATGTTTTTCTCACTTATCTTTTTTGGGTGTGAAAAATCGAGGCACGACAACTACTATCCATAGCTAATAAGAAACTGAGAATGGGGTAATGTCCCACCCTCAACCTCCCAATTTGTCCTAATTCACACCTTTCCAAGCCATGAAGAATGGGGCAATGGCCCACCATCCTGATCAAATAAAGAATCAATCGGAGATGCTTGACTTTCCAAATACTTCGAACCCATCAAAGGAGACCTCACCTCTTTCATAAACCAGCTCAAGACTCTCAGAGAAGCAAAATCCTTCCAGAGACACATCTACAAGAAGCCTATCTTGCCTGCCAAAATCAAAACTCAACAGTCAAGCCAACACAGAAGAACTACAAACACAAAACAACCTCCCATGACTCCTCAAGTTTAGCTCATTCCCAGTAATCTTGTCTAGGGCATCCTTCCTAAGAAGCCTCACATGGGCCTCTTCCTCACCAGCAGTCCAAGGAATTTCAAAAATAATACTCAGAAGCTACTAGCCTCTCAAAGGCCTCCTAAAAGCTGAAAGTGAAATTCAATCAAGAGAGCAAGGAGGATAAGAAAGAATACCTCGCCCTACAGTTCCATCCTCTCCAAGCCAATTCTGTAGTTGCTAACACTCCACCTCAACAAAACTTGGCTCAGCAGATTCCTCGTACGATCACTAGAGTGTACCGGTCATCTCCATCAACTCGAATGATAGTAGCGCTCGTCCTGTCCTTGGCCAAAAGCAGCTATCATTGCTGTCAGCTCAGCCATCACCTACTGCATAAATCATTATCCCCCTTGTCAACCATCCTAAAGACAAGACAGGAAGAAAGAGACCCGATAAGGGTTCACCGACAGGTAAGAGGTATGTATAAAAAAAGGGGGGGTCCTTCAAAATCATTTTTGAAATAATTTTCTAGGTTTCTTAAACTCTTTCCTCAAAAGTTTAAAATTCAAAATCAATTCAATCGGTTTCTTAAAACTTTTTCCTCCAAAATGACGAGGTTTCCTGTACTTTCTCCCCTTGCAAAAGAAAAAAAAATTTGAGTCTAACTTTTCTAACTTTTTCCTTCAAAAAAAGGTGCTTGTTAAGGTTTCTCGGGCTTTCCCCTTCAAAAGCACTATTTCAAAGGTTTTCTAAACTTTTATGCAAAAAGTCAAAGTTTCTAAACCCCGGTTTCTCAAGCTTTTCCCCTCAAAAGTCCCGTTTCAAAACTATTTTAAAAATTTTTCTAAAGTTTTTTCTCCAGAAAGGTTCTAAGTTCAAAAATCTCGGTTTCCCTTGCTTCCTCCTTCAAAAGCCCCGTTTCGATTTAATTTCTCGATTTTTAAAACTTTTCCCTTCAGAAAGTTTCTATCCAATTCAAATGTCTGGTTTCCCAGAATTTTCCTTCAAAAGCCCCATTTCAAAATGCTTTCAAAGGTTTTCTAAACTTTTTGTCCAAAAAAAACAAAAGTCATTTCAAAAATCATCGTCAACTTCAAAAATCAGTTTCCAAATTCATCAACTTCAGTCTCTCTGATCGCCTCGCAACCCAAATAGGGCCCTTACTTTATCAATTTATGTCTGTAGCAAGCAAAGATAGAAAAAGAAGGGTAGCTATTAGCACCACATTTTGGCCAGTTGGCGATCTCTGGTCTAACCGGAAGCACTTACAACCCAACACAAGCATACTCAAGCTCAAACTGGCTTTCCAGGTCCAATCCAATCAAACAACTACTTCGCAAGCCCACTGGGCCCAATAAAGGCAAAATGACCGTAATGCCCCTCGTGCATTAGTCAATCCAATCCAGCCCAACACGTCTTCCATAAGATGATAAGTCCATTCAAATTCAAAGTCAATTCCAATTGTCCCGTCATTCGAGAAAGTTGATCCCTCATTGATGGTAAGACCATTTAACCCAGTATGGCACGATCACCGAGAAAGTTTATTCCCCGAATCAGTAAAGCCCCTTTCACACTCATCTCCGAAAAGTACCTAAATTCCCAACATGGAAGAGCGGTTCACTTCTGGCGCCTGTTAGCCCCCCAATGAAGAATGTTAGCTAATTTGGAACGTTCTTTGAGAAAGCACAAACCCCTCAAGAACGGAAGACCGTCCAAGTCCGGCATGATCTTCGAGAAAGTTTATCTCTCAAGGCGGTAAGGCTTTGTCAAACCTTCCAATGAGAAAGTACCAATTCCTTGGACAGAAGTCCAAACTAGATCTAGACCGGTCAACACCGATGCCTGCTAGCCCGTCCTAGTGAAAAATGACCATTTTGTCCCCAGCGGGCCCAACACATTCTTCGAGAAAGTATCAAGTCCTTAGAATGGTGAGACTACCTTCCAAGGTCGTCCCTAGACGGTCCAACAAGTCCAGTGCCATCCAGTCAACCTCGGTCCTTTCTAGGAGGTTCCCTGATCAAAATGACCGTATTGCCCCTAGGCCTCCAAAAGCCTTAGGAAACCACACCGACTTTAGGTATCAAACTGGCAACCCCAGTCAACTCTAGTTAACACCCCAGTCAACTCTGGTTAACCCCAGTCAAGCCTGGTCAACCTAGTCAACTTTGGTCAACCCAGTCAACTCTAGTCAACCCCAATCAACTCTGGTTAACCCTAGTAAACCCTGGTCAACCCCAAGCAACTCTAGTCAACCCAATCAACCCCGATCAAGTTTGGTCAACCCTAGAGAACCTGGGATGAGGTGACCACTATTCAGTCACTCTCTTCAACCATACTAGCCCTGAAAATCAAACCGGCAACCTCCGGGACACTTTCTAGAGTATTCCCTTCCACTTAGATTGGCCCCGCCGTCTGGCACTTTCCTTTTTGGACCAGAACCTCCCTGCTCCAATTCGAGTGAAGCATCCATTTTTTAGACTTGAGCCACTTTTAGAGGTGTACACCAACCCCCCAAGCTGTCAAAAGTGGTTACAAATCGACCAACACCAAATAAGCCACGTATCCAGCCTTTTCTTGAGCTCTCATTAATGCCCTTGCCCCTCTCTTAGTGGCACACAGCCAAAGTTAAGGCATGCGCCACTCAACTCCTCTGATTTTTCACTATAAATAAAAAACCTCCCACTCACTATTTTGGGTAAAAAAATCTATCGAGAAACTCTCTCCCTCTATTCCAGACAACTCTCGGAGCCCTCTCTCTCTCTCTCTCTCTCTCTCTCTCTCTCTCTCTCTCTCTCTCTCTCTCTCTCTCTGTCCTGCTGGCCAAGCCTTAGCCCGAAGCTTCAAAGCCTTAGCCTTCAAGCTCCAGCGAAGGTCTACCCCATTGCCCGGAAGCTCTTGAAGTCTTCCCGAGTCCAAGGCATAAGCCTCCATCGAAGAAAGAAGAAACAAGACAAAGTGATCTCTAGTTTACCTTTCTGTACTCCCCCACTCTCTCTTCTCCCTCCGAAACCCACTTGGGTTCTTCTCTTTTTTAAACCCTTATCTCTAAACCCTTCTTTCTTGCATGCTTGGAACAAGAGGACGTTAAGTCCATGTTAATGGTGCATGAGAGGAGACTACCGATCAGGACTCTCTTATTGACTCTCACTCACTTCACGGTATGGCCTCAGGGTCGTCTTACAATATGGTGATACCTAACCTTGTATGATTCATATCGTTACTATTGTCAAATTGCATGTACATTATTGCCATTTCTCTTTCTAAAAATTGCTTTCAAAGTTGTTTTCTAAAACTATGATTCTAGGTTGATCCTAACTCTTTCATGGTTAGGGTTTTCCTAAAGAATTGTGATATTTGGAACAGCTCCAGTTAGCCTACATTTGTGACTCTTCAAAAAAACATTCCCAAAATGATCCTAATCATTTCATAGCTAGAGTTGTCTCTGGAAATGTGTGACATTCAAAACGACCCAAAAAGGTCTACATTTTCGACTTCGTGTCTTTGTTGTCTTTCAAGTCACGAGCCTAGAGTGATTCTTTCCTTCTAATGGCTAGAATGGCTTTAGGCAAAGTGTGATATTCATTTGAATGTCTAAAATCCAAATTAAGGTATCGAGCCCTAAAACATTTTTTTAAAAGACTTGGTGTTTGAACCATTTACAAAATTAGTGTTTGTCAAAACCCTAGAAATCCAATCCTAGGAAAATCTTGTTTTTGCCAATTTAGAAACCATCCATTTTTAAACCAAAATCATACCTTTTTCGAAACTCTCAAAATCCTCAATTTCCAAATCAATCAAACATTTCCTTTTCAAACTTTTCTTTTTAAATCGATCGAATCAAAACCTTCCATTTTAAATCCCTCAAATCATTCATTATTCAAACCTTCCAAATTTAAACCCTAAATCAACTCCTCCCATTTTGAAAACAATCCAAACTTACCTTTTTCAAGCAAATCAAATTTTTTCAACAAAAAAAAAAAAAAAAAAAAACCTTTTCAAATCTTCCAAATCTTTTCGAAAGGAAACAAATCGAAGTTTTTTCAAAAAAAAAAAAAAAAAAACAAATCTTTTCCAAAAAGGAAATAAAATCTTTTCAAATCAAAATCTCAAGTTTTTCAAATCAAATTCCAATATTACTAAAAAGGAAACATTTCCAAATCTAATCCTCCTGAAAAGGAAACATTTCAAAAAATCAAATCTCCCTAGAAAGGAAACATTTCAAAATCAATCCAATCTTCCTAAAAAGAAAACATTTCAAAATCCAATCTTCCTTAAAAGGAAACCTTTCAAAGTTAAACTTTCCTAAAAAGGAAATATTTTCAAATTCGAACTTTCCTAAAAAGGAAACTTTCTAAAAATGAAAACTTTCTAGAAATAGAAACCCATTTCAAAATTCCAACTCTTTTGGACTCTTGTCCGAGCTACGGCTGACCTGATCCTCTATCACAACCCTTTTCAAATTTTCAATTCCATAACCATTTTCAAACTCAATTCCATCTTTCAAACTCTTTTTCAAACTTTGTTTTCAAATGTTTTCTAAGTGGATAGCATTAAACATAAGTAACTAGTAAGTCATAATTAGGTGAGTGAAAGGTGAATAGACATATAAATACTGCAAGGGCGAGGTAGGGTGATAGTCTTAGAACATCTTCCCTACATGTAACCAACCCCCAGACTTAAGAATTTCTGTTTCAAAGACCAAAACTGGAGTCAATTTTCAAAAGGACTTTTCAATATTTTTAGGGTTGTCAAACAACCCTACCTTCTAAAACCCTCTCGTGAGGACGTTTTTCAAAAGTACTTTCTAAAACCTAAGTTTAACCCTCGGGTTTTACTTGGTGTAGATAACCTAGCATATCTTTAAATATGTTAGGTGGCGACTCCAAAGACCTTTTTAAAAAAGTCCTAATCAATTCCATTTCAAAAATTCAAACCCCATTGCATTTGTCCTTCTAGGAGGATGAGTTCTAACGAGAGAGCACCATAATTTTTCCCGAGCCAAGAGGGCCCGGTGTCCAAAAACGGGGCACGACAGCACATTCCCAACTGATGGTGCCTCTGTCATATTCTGGAGACATGCCCATTACATATGACATGTTTGTCCACAAGTAAAACATTTAGGTGGGCCACCTCTTATAACTATGCAATCTCTTGAATAATGCCCTTTCTAACTACACTTAAAACAAATCACGTCTATAGTATGAGGACTAGGTGAGCCTCTCCCTTGTGATCCTTGTTGTTACCTTAAAGTATCTTGACTCTGACTAGGAAAATTCTACCCTTACTCAAAGAAAATCTTGTCTACTATAAAAAAAGGACTACTAATTGACTAAGAACTCTAACCAAGCCAATTAGAGAATCTATCACTTGATCCGATATATTGTGAAGTATCATTACAAGCTTTCTTTGATTATTCTGTCTTTCTAGCAGCTTCCTGAATTTCTTTCTTAGCTACCTATGCTTTGTATACTAAGTATGAATAATTTTCTAGCTGAAAAATAGAAATTAGTTGCCTAATGGGAAACTCCAATCCCAACTTAAACTTCTGACACCTGTCCTTTTCAGTTGCAATAATTGCCGATGCAAAACAAGATAAAGCATTGAACTTTGCTTCATATTCAGATGCTAACATCTTGTCTTGCCTCAGTACCATAAACTCCTTATCCTTCTGATATTGATAGGAAATAGAAAAGTATTTTTCATTGAACGCTTACCCAAACTATGTCCAAGTCAGGATAGAAATATCCACCTGAGATAAAGTACCAACTACTAAAGCAGTCAACAATCTTTTAGTAGCCTCTCACCAATGATGAGCTTCTTTATCAAGCATGAAAGTAGCTAAAGTCACCTTTGCACTTCTATCACACTTATGATGCTAAATAATAGTTTCAGTCGCCTTAACCAATTCTCAACATCTGTTTCTCCTGTTGTCCCTATAAACTTAGGCAAATCTAACTTCAAAAAAATTTCAATCAAACTAGGATCAGCCTTTATCTGTGAAATTGCAGGTACTGGAGGTCCATGTGATGGTTGAGCCGTCTACCACTCAAAATTCCTTGCTTGTATTTTTGCCATTTTAGCCATTGTCTCTTACATTTGCTTCACATAATTATCATCTTGTACCTTTAGAATTTGCTTTATCGCCTCAGTAGGAAAATGTGATGCCTTTTCTTCAATGTGTTCCTAATGTTGTTGTTCAGGATCCATGGATAACTTTGCAAATTTTGCTCATTATAATTAACAAATAATGAATATGCTATGATGCACACAAGATACTGCTCACTCCGCTAGACTCACTAACATCCTAAGGTCCACTGACACAACTAGACTTAACAAGTCTACAGAATCTTTCTAACTCTAACTCTGATACCAAAATTCGTCACACCATATCCTGGGTGGTTAAATGATACCGCCCCTAAAATGGTACGTGACAAAACCAGCTAACTCCCACACTTAATCAAAGACAAATAATCTGATTAAAGATAAAATGAAAAGACAAACCACTACTAAATATCGAAGTACTGTAATACACACGTCAAGACATCACTATTCTCAGTTACAAAACATCAAGGTATCACACTTCGAAGTCAAGACATCACTATTCTCAGTTACAAAACATCAAGGTATCACACTTCGAACCAACAACCCACAACATATGTAAAATAATGTATCAAACATCTCACCACAAGATGACAACATAAGCATTGAGCACTGCTCACAATACTCCCCCTCTCTAAGACTCCAATTACTCAGTGGACCACTTCTACTTCTGCACACCTGAAATGTATTCCTATAAAATGGGTAAGCTAACTATGCCCTTAGTGAGTATATTGAAACCATATAAATAGAAAACATGTAAAATAGTTATAGATCAAGATAAAACTCAAATAACTTTTTTACAGAACATTTCAACAAAAATCATCCATAATAAGGATATAATTTGATCTATTAGTGAAAGATAATTGCCTTGAAATCAAACTGTAAAACATCTATTTTGGGTTCAACAAACTCATTCCATATAGCCAAGGATTGATAACCTTCAACCAAAGTTATTACAATACTCTTACCTTGATTATCAACTCCACTACTGATGTTAGCAAAGTCAGGGGCTATTCATTATTTTTCCAATGGCAGAGATCCTTCCCCACTAAGCCTGGAATCGAGGCATACACTTCCCTATTAAGCTCGGAAGTAAGGTAAACACACTTTCCTATGAAGCGTAGAAGCCACGTAATAAGACTATAATAGCATGAATCCATCATTGCATTTAAGAAACATACTTAATCCAATGACTAAAAATATTTCACAAAACCACTTTCATAAATAAAACCATTCCCTTTTGATAAAGAAACATAAAATTCATAATTATAGAATAGTTAAGCTTTCAGTTTATATAATTCCATGTACTCACCTTACAGCGATTGTCGTCTAATTCTAGATCTTGTTAATTCTTAAACGGAGTTAAATTGAGAGTAGGACTCTCTGAACCTAACACAAGTCAAAATACATGATGCAATGAGTAATAAATTCACATTCTTATATTCATGCCCTTAAATGTAAAGTCCACTTCCCACAATTATGCATTATCATAAATGCACATGGAATGTATATACATGCATAACGCACCTATTTCAAGGCTTAAGAATTTCTAATTTCATTAACATATTTTAAAGTAGCTAAGGATCTACTTAAAGTAATAAGATATAAAAAAAATGTTGATTACCTAACAATGACCATCTTAACATATGTGTACTATTTTTCTCATATTTTTTAGAATAGTAAGAATCTATTACTGAAACTAGGGTTAATAGAAAATAGGTTTAGAATTCTTTAAACTGATGGGTCATGGGTTCAAAATGGACTTCGGGTGAAGGAGATACACCCACTTGAATATGAACCAAATAATCTGAAAATTAGTGTTGTAGTCAACATTTTTAGGCTAATTTTAAACTAAAACTTGAATCAATCTACAATGATCTAGGTTACGAGTCTTATATTAACATAAAGATATACGAGTCTAGTTTCTAACGCATTAAACAAAACAAGTTTTCAAGTTTTGTAGAGAGAGTTATGACCAGTTTTCCAAAGTGCATCAGTGTTAACTGACAGCATACGAATTCAACCTTAAATAACTTCAAATTCCTCCTTCTCTTCTATGTTATCGTCTTCCCTCTATCCTTTGAGGATGATGGTCCTCCAACACCTCCTCTTATAATGATTCTAGAAATTTGAGATTGGCAAAATCTCATTCGAGGAACTGAATTAGAAGAAATAACCAGTGGTGTTGACCTTTGACCATGAAGTCTTAAACCATGTATTGTATGTTGATCTTTGGTCTTTTTATTTGATTGTGGCTGCACTCGTTAAGTTTCATATTTGTCATCATCCAAATACATCCACCGCATCTCTTCTAGCCTTACTTGGGAATTCTCCATAATCGTATCTTCTGGATTAATAACATTTTTCGAATGGTCCTTCTTTGTAATTGTCTTGAAATCTTGATAACAACTGGATGTTATGATGAAAAAAATCTAGTTTGTTAGCTCATGTCGAATTTAACTTGTTTCTACACCAAAAAAAAAAAAATCAAAATAATTTGTAAACAATAATAAATAAATTAATAAAGAGTTAAAAATAAACTTGTTTCTTTTAACAATGTGGATAAATGAATAAGTGCTCCAATTCCTTTCCGCAAATGATGTAGTGATTGGTTGGGCTAGGACTTTTCGTGTAACTTTCGCTAACTCTAGTGTCTTTGATCCATATGTTGCCCACCATTCAATACCACCCATCATAATAACATCGACAAATGCAGCAGCAGTAGAATAATGCCCTTTTATGCATAAGAAAATTCACAAATTGCTTGCCATTCTTGCTTCCTCGAGATCTAATGCAATCTTTTCAAATGCTTTTAAAACAACAGCAACCACTTCTTTATCTTCATTAGGTTTCTTTCTAGTGGTTCTTCTAGGGGCAGGAATACTTACATAAGCAGAATCATAGAATCAAGGTGACAAAGCAAATCCAAGACAATGCATTGGAACATTCATTTTTTATGATGACCCGAACCTATATTATCTAATTTGATGTAAACTCCTTAATTTCTATTTAATTGTGATGTGCTTTGGGTCTTATTTAACTAATAGAGATATAGGTTGTAACTTATTGGTGTGCTATCGCAGACACCCAAAAATAAAACTTATACCCCAAAAAAACCAAATATGTAGTAGTGCGAGTAAAGATCGTTCCCACGAAGAGTGTCTAGCCTAGTTTTATGGTATGTGAACTAGGATGTGGGGGTTTGGATATAATGAAAACAATTGTAATAAAAATAACTACGGAATAATTCAAATTAAAGTATCAAAATCAATCAAAAGAACAAACCTTGGTCTAAGTCAACATCCACCATCAAAATTTTACAACTGATCATCGATGCAAGCATATCAATTCACACATTGAATATTCACCGTCGGAATTATTTTCCTATCTCTCCTTAGTCGTAGTTAATTAGAAAACAAGCGATCTCATTAACCCTAACTATTAAACAACCCAGGATAAGCACTCAAGGTTTAATCTAGTAGCAGCCTTAAGAATTAGAGAGATCGATGAAACTAAACAACACAAGCACAAGCAATTGCATTTAATTTAGTCGAACGTCCTTCCAAGATCTAACAATTCCTGACACAGTGAATTATTAAATCTTAGTTGTTTTGCAAATCAGAGGAATCAAACAATTACTGATTTGATATCTAATCTAGCAGTAGATTACAATGAATAATAAACTAGTAGGCCTCCTAGTGATTAAACAAGACAAACATGAAAACAGGTATAGAAGAACATCCGATACTCAAAGCATAAATCAAATAATGAAAACAAATTAAATCTCATAGTCTATTTTTAATTCCGAGGCTTTTGTTTCCTTCGACCAAGATTTAAAGTTTAGCCACATAGAGCCATGAAGAAAACTTAGATAATAAATCAAAGAAGAAGAGAGAAACATATGTTTTTTTGCTACTTTTTCCTCCTAGAATAATATGAAAAATGCCAACCCTAAAAACAAAATAATCCTAGCTTTTATAGGCTTCTGAAAATTTGCAGGTTCGCACAACCGTTCAAACACCCTTACTACCGTTCGAGCTCATCGGACCACCGTTCGAACGGTGCGTTGAACGCACTTCGAACCTGAATTTGACATGAATCCGTTTGACGAACCATTCGAACGCATATGTAACCGTTCAAATGCCTCTTAGACCGTTCGAACGCTGCTTCCATTTAGCACAAATTCATCCCTTTTAAGCTAGGGTTCACTTCATTGGCATTCCATAGCACCCTAAATCAAAATATAAGAATAATGAGTATATTTAAGCACTAACTAAGCATAAAAGATTAAACATTAAGGGAGAAAAATATGACATTTGTATTCTCATCACTTATGTTGGAGGTGTGAGACACATGGGATTATTTCCCATATGTGTCTTCTTATAACACAAAACACACACACACACATATACACCACACTCTCTCAAAAGAACTCTCACCCAACCAATAGAGAGAGAGAGAGAGAGGAGAAGAAGAGGAAGGAGAAGGAGAAGAAGAGCTTGGAGAGCCTTCACCCAAGCCAAGAAAGGTCACTGGAAGACTTGAACAAGCTCGAGGAAGGTAAGGTTCCATTCTCTCTCTAAATTTGTATATGTATATGTATCTATCTTGGTGGATTGTATTGGGTATTTATATATATACATCTACGTATGTTTTTATTAAGTTTGGGAGACCCCTTGGGTCCCAATCACTTGATTTTGAGAGCTTGAAGCTCATTTGTTGAGAGTTAGGGTTGGGGTTGGAGTTGGGGTTGAGAAAACCCCCCAAATTGAGAACATGTTAAGGTTTCGAATTATTCACTAGATCCCTTTGTTTTGGGTTGTTTATTTCTCCCCATTGTGAGTTATTGTGATGCCCTTGAGGTTACTTTCAAGTCCTTTTGATGTTAGGAAGATTCGGTTGTATTTTGGTTGAGTTTTGGAGTTTTTAGATCAAAATTCTGCTACTGCCCAGAGCTAGGCGTTTGAACGCCCGATATGGCATTTGAACGGTAGGAGGGCAAGTTGCCTTTTTTGTTACCTTGGCGTTTGAACGGCCCGTGGGCATGTTTTTCCCAATTTGCTTTGGTGTTCAAATGGCTCGTGGGCGATTTTCCCAAGTTGGCCATTTTTGGCCTAGGCATTCGAATGGCCCATTGGGCGTTCAAACGGTTGGCCAATTTCAACTCTGTTTTGCAATTTTTATAATATCTTATTCTAAAAAACTCAATTTTAAGCACTGTTTGAAGCATTGTATAGTAGACTCATAGAACTTTTTGGCCAAGTGAAGTTTGCACCCTAGTTCCTTATGGATTGTGAGTTCTTGGAGTTTGAAGTTGACCCAAATTCATGCCGACAACCTTGTTTTGCAAAATGTTACCCCACTTTTCAGGAGATTTAACTTCTTCACCCAAAATGTGTTTTCGGCTCATGACCTATTAAATTAAAGCCTTTAAGCCTATTTTCATATGGAGCTAGCCTAGAGTATGAATTCATTATCCGGGGGTGGTGGGATGCGTTGAAAGAGTTGGTGTTCCGAATTTCGTGTTTCAACCTTAAATTCTATGTTCTTATTTTACTTGGGGTCTTGTATTTGATACTTTTATGTAATTTGTGTGTAGGAGCACCTCACTTAGCTCCAATTCAAGGGGACCAAGGTGAGTAAAGATATGCCATGAGTAAAACTCTATTATTTTTCAAATGTTTTAAGCTCACTTCTATGTCATAAATGTTTTCAATATATTTCAATGTGACAAAGTAACGTTCAATTACAAATGTCATATTTCAACCGTATGTGAGTTATACTTATGTTATGAATGAAAACCATGGACTATAATGTTTAAATGAAAGAGATGCTAAGTTTCCAATGTATGGTGCCAGCTCGGGTCTTCTCGTGGCAAGACCTTAATCTAGCTCAATAGTCCTATGACAGGGGACGAGAAATAAACTATCTATGTTGGGAGACATCCCTTGCCTAAAGAGTCTTAGCGTGACCTACATGGTTACTATGAAGCCTAGCTCATATGTCGAGTTGTAGCACACTTATGCTTTGAACCGAGAACTATGATATGTTCACATGCTTTATGACAAGTTATGAAATGCTATATCAAGAATAATGTTATGTTGTATCTCTTCCTACGACCATGTCTTGAAATATTGAAACGTTTCAAATGATATTTACATCATCTATGAATTCCAAGCATACGCTTTATAAGTTCAAAAGTTCACATTCTTATGCATAAATGTTTATCTATCTTCCTTACGTTGGATAGTTGCTAGTCTATGATATTTTCTCGCTCATGCATCATTGTTATTCACTAAGCATTAGCTTACGTTTTCTCAAATAATTTTCAGGTAGCCAATCCAGGAGGCCGTAGAGCAAGGTCGTATGTGGATTTTGAGCTATGGCCCACGGGCCTATGTTTTGTAATGGTATAAATGTTTTAACTTTAATAAGCCTTGATTAGGCTCATATGTATGTTATGTTTTGGATTAGGCACAGCTCTGCCATATATGACACAGATTATGTTTTCAAGTTATCAAAAGTTTTATTTTTCGCAATTATGCATCATTATATATGATTACGCACAAGTGATCAACCAGTTTAAGTAATGCAACATTGGGTAGCCTTGCTACGGGCCGATCATGTACCCTAAATCCATATAGGCCGAGTTATGGGGCGTAACAGCGTGGTATCAAAGCTATAGGTTGACACCATAAGATTGAGTCATGTTTAGATAGAATTCTAGGTTTGACTTGAGCATGTGCTATACGTATATATGTAAGTGTATGCTACATGTATAATGACATACCAAGGTGTGATACATGTAGTGGTCTGTTAAATGCTTAACATTTATTTATACGAGTATAGTTAACCATGCCACCGAGAAGAGGTGGTCGTAAGGGGACCTGAGAGCCCAAAGACCGAATTGATCGCATAGAGAGGATCTTAGCTGGACTTGTCCAAGTGGTCCAGGATACTCATAGCAATACCGCTAAGGCACCAGAGCAACAGGCAGCACAGGCGCCAAGAGGAGAAGCAGTGGCACGTACTACCATTAAGCAGTTTCAGTAGTTGAACCACCCAACTTTCAGGGAACCCTTGACCCAATGGTCGTGGAGTCTTGGCTTTTGGGAATTGAGAGGGTGTTTGAGGTGCTACCTTGCACAGATGAACAGAAAATGACTTTTGCCACCTTTACATTTGAAGGAGCTACACTTATTTAGTAGAAGTTGAAGAAAGCGATGAAGCCACTATGGTTGTAGCCTAGGTTTCTGGAGGTGTTCAACGAGGAATACTTTCCTGAGATTGTCAAAGATCAGAAAACTATGGAATTCCTTAGTTTGACACAAGGGAATATGACCGTGGCAGAGTATAACGCCAAATTCATGGAACTATCATGATATGCCCCACATATTGTGTCATCGAAGACTCGCAAGGCGAGGAAGTTTGAGATGGGATTGCTATGGAACATTCGCAACAAGGTGCACATACTACAAATATTCACCCATCAAGAAGTTGTACAATGAGCAACGATCACCGAAAGGGCAAATAATGAGTGTCGTGCCCAGATTTTTTGCACTCGAGGAATACACACACAAGCAGGAAAAATACTGTACTCTCTCGTTAGAACTCACCCTCCTAGAAGAATGAGTGCAACTATGTTTGAATTGAAAATTGGTTTGAATAAAGGGCTTTTGAAAAACAAGTTGGAGTCACCACCTAACTTGATTAAGATGAGTTAGGTCATTTAAAAACTAAGCATATTTCAAAGACTATACTCATGGTTTTTAAAAATGATTTTGAAAATACCTCCTCAAGAGAGGGTTTTCAAGAAAACAGGTTGTTTGGCAACCTTTGGAAAACATTTAAGCCCCTTTTGAAAAATAACTCAGTTTTTTGTCTTTGAAATCAGTGATCCTAGGTTCGGAGGTTGGTTACCTGTAAAGAAGACGCACTAAGCCATTACCCTACCCCGCCCTTGCTGTACCTACATGTCTATTTACCCTAGATTCACCTATGAAAGTCTTCAACTAAAAAAATGTCCAATCCTATTCACTTTAGAAAAAGAATGTTTAAAAAGACATGATGCATGATATGCAAGTGCAAGAAAAGAGAGTTAGAAAATAGATTTGGAAAAGAAGAATTGAAATTGATTTGATTTAAAAGAGGTTTGAAAAGATAGACTTGAAATTGGAAAGTTTTAGAAATAGGAAATAGAGATTTGAAAATAGAAATTTGGAAATAGAAATTTGGAACTAGAAAAATAGATTATGGAATTAAAAACTTGAAGAAGATAGTAGAATTGGGGATTTGAAAGAAGTTGCGAAAATAGAAGCTTGAAAGAGATTGTAGAATTTGAGATTTGAAAAATGTTGTGACTGCACCCATGAGGGTTGCCTACGTATCCTTTTGGAGGAATCAGGTCAGTCGTAGTTCGGATAAGAGTCCGATTGAAAATAGAAGAGTTGATTTAGAAAAGAGTTGGAGTTGGAATTTGGATTTGATTTGAACTTAGAATAAAAGATTGAAGATTGGAATTTAGAATTTTGGAATTGAAAAGGTTAGATTTTGATTTGGAAAGATAGAACTTGAAAGAAAGATTTAGACTTTTTTGAAAAGATGGAGGTTTAAGAAACCTAAACTTAGGAAAGATAGGATTTCGGAAAAACTTGAGGTTTAAGGAAGATTTGACTTGACTTGGAAGAGTTTTAGAAAATATTTGACTCAAACGTTGGACTTGAAAAATTTAGAAAAGATTCAAATTAGAAAGGGTTCGAATTAGGGAAGTTTCGAATTATGAAAGTGTCATTTTAGGAAAGTTTCAGTTTAGGAAAGTTTTGGAATTAGGAAGGTTTCATCTTAGGAAGGTTTTGACTTAGGAAATTTTTTGAAATAGGGAAGTTTTGAATTTGGAATGTTTTGAAATAGGGAAGTTTTGAAAGTAAGAAAGTTTTGAGTTTAGAAAATTTTAGATTTAGGAAGATTTGAAGTTTAGAAAAGTTTAGGGCTTTAGAAAGATTTAGGAAGTTTAAAAAGATTTAACTTAAGAAAGTTTTGAATTTAGAAATCTTTAAATTTGGAAAGATTTGAAATTTAGAAAGTTTAAGATTTAGAAAGTTTTAGAGTTTTAGAAGATCTTGAGATTAGGAAAGGTTTGAGTTTAGGAAAGATTTGAAAACTTAGATTTGAAAAGTTAAGATTTGAAAATGGATAGAATTAGGAAATGGTTGAATTAGGAAAGATGTGGAAGTTGAGTTTTAAAATTTAGGAAAGATTTTTATGTTCAAGTATTGAAAACTTAAGATTTAGGAAAGTAGAAGATTATGAAGGATTTGAATTAGGAAAAATTTAGACTAGGAAGAGTTAAGATTCCTATTTCCTAAAACAAGGGATTAGATTTTGTTTCTAAAAGAGAATGTTTGATTTTATTTTCAAAAATGGAGGATTGGATCTAGTTTCCTAAACGAGAAGATTGGATTTGGTGAACTAAAGGGAAGATTGGATTTGACATGGATTTGGGAAAGGAAGTTTTAGAAACCCTAGATTTGGGAAGACTATAGTTTTGACGTAGAAAATAGGTTTTGAAAATATATAGTTTTGATGTAAAAAAATAAGAGTTTTTGGAAACATAGATTTTAAGGCAAGTTCAAAAATTGTGTTTTTGGAAAGGAAAATTAGGATTTTCTAATCGTGGGTTCTAGGGCTTGACTTAAGCTCTAAGAAAAGAGATTTTGAAAAGTGGGTTTTTTGGAAAGAGAGATTTTTAGAAGGAAATCCTAGAAAGGAATTTTTAGAAAGTGAATTTGAAAAGAGAGAGTTTTTGGAAAGACATCCTAGTGAGGAGTCTTTAGAAAGAAATTTTTGGAAAGAATTGTTTAGGAAGGAAACGTAAGGAGCGTCTTTGGAGAATGAACTTTGAGGAAAGCATTTTTGGAAATGAGTTTTTAGGAAAGGTATTTTTGGAAAGAGATTGTTGGAAAGGAGTTTTTGAAAAACAATTTTGGAAAGGAGATGGGAGAGAGTTTTCTAAGAAGGAAACCTAAAGATTTTAGGAAAGGAATTTTGAAGAGAGTGTTTTGGAAAGGAGTTAAAAAGAGAGTTTTTGAAAAATAGATTTTTGGAGGGAGTTTTTGAAAACAACTTTGGAAAGAAAAGTTTTAGGAAAGCATGTTGAAAAAGAGGGTTTTAGAAAGAGAAACTTTTGAAAAGAGAGTTTTTTGAAAAATATAAAAACGTCTCACTTTCCTAAAGTGATTCTAACCATAAGAAGGTTAGAACCACTTTAAGAAAGTGATTTTGAAAACAACAA
Organism: Euryodendron excelsum; assembly: GCA_033060915.1. Classification (NCBI taxonomy): domain Eukaryota; kingdom Viridiplantae; phylum Streptophyta; class Magnoliopsida; order Ericales; family Pentaphylacaceae; genus Euryodendron; species Euryodendron excelsum. The sequence goes on along the minus strand of CM065382.1, from coordinate 26,621,465 downwards.
GGAGTTGAAAATATAGACCATATTGGTTACTTTAAATGTAACACTTTCCTAAAGCAATCCTAGCCATGGGCAGGCTAGAATCACCCTAAGATTGTATTTTGAAAGCAAGTTTTGAAAAAGGAGATTTTGATGCAATTTTGAAAACAAGTTTAATGCAAGCTTTGAAAACAAGTTTGAAAACGATTTCTGGAAGAATGCAAGATAATGATATGCACAATACAAATTGGGGTCGTGAATATACAAGGTTAAGGCTTCACCACATAATCAAGGGGGTCAAACCCATGTGGTCTCCGGTTAGACTAAAAGAAAGCCCCTGACACGGTGACCCTCCAATAGTCTAATCCTACACATGGACTAGAAATCCCCTTGTTTCAAGCATGCAAAGAAAGTGGGGGAAGAAGATGGGGGATTAAAATCGAAGAAAACCCAAGTAGGTTAGAAGAGAGAAGAGAGAGGGGGAAGTGCAGAAACTTAAAAAGAAAGCCTACCTTGTCTTGTTTATATCACATTGCTTTGCGCGCCTTGCTTTCTTACTTTTTCTTAGGTCTTCGCTTCAGTCTTCGAGAGCTTTGTCTTGGTCTTCGAGAGCTTCGAGTTGCAGCAATCCAAGTCTTTAATGGAGGGTTGGAGGCTAGTGTATAAGTGTATAGGAGTGTGTATGAGTATATCGGAGGCTAGGATTTGTTGTATGGTGGCTAAGGATTGGAAAACCTAGAGAAGCTAGGGTTTTAGGAGGCTACAAGCTTTGTATATCAAATAATAGGATTTTTCAGACTGAGTTTGCGGACCTTTTTCACGTTAGAAGAGACTTTGTATTTATAAAGATGGGATAAACCTAGAGCCTGTTGCAGTGGCACGAGGCCAAATTTCCTCTTGGCGCCACTAGTAGTGGCAGGAGCCAGTTAGGAAAGTTTTAAGGTCGGCAAGCAACGTATCTTGGGAAGATTTGGGTGCCTGTACTAGTGACTACCGTGTAATTTTTAGTCTGCCTTCACTAGAAGTGACTCCAGAAAGTCCAGGAAGGATTTAAGGAACCGGGATTGGCCTGAAAGGCCAGAAAAGGACAGAAACACTTAGAACAGTGTCCTGGAGGTATTTGACTTGAAAAATGAGGATAGGATGTGTCCGAGGGGTTGACCGGGCCATTAGGGGCAAAACGGTCAACTGGGCCGGAAAGCTGCCGAGATGTACTCGAAACGTTCTCGAAGAAGATTCAAGATTTGAAAACATTATTCAGAATGTTCCCAAAGGTTTCCAATTTGATACCCAAAGCCGGTGTGGTTGGAAAAGGTGACCGGCCCACTAGGGGCAAAATGGTCATTTTGCACCAAGTTCGCCGGAACTGACTCGGAATGATCCGAAAAGATAAAGAAAAGCCAGGAATACTATAAAAAGCATTCTCGGGAGGTTACCGGTTTGATACTCAGAGCCGGTGTGGTCCCTAGGGCATTCGGATGCCTAGGGGCAAAATGGTCATCTTGACCGAAAAGTCTCGGAATTAACCCGAAACGGACTTGGAGAGCACCTAATCATGCTAGATTGACTTTAAGACAATCTTGGAAGGGTAGACTTACCATTCTAAGAACTTAGGTGTGTTCTCAAGAAACGTGCCAAAAAATGGCCCCAGGGGCAATTTGGTCATTTTTTTTACCAGAGTGGGCTAGTAGGCACCGGTGTTGACCTGGGTTTTGAGTGTTTCCGCCACTTTGATGGCGGTCTCGCGATACAGGGGTTTGTTGGCAATTCCCTATATCGACCTATTTACGAGTATTTTCGCTACTTTGACGGTTGCGATGTTTGCGAGTATTTCCGCTATTCTTGATGGTTCGCGATCATTCCCTAGACTGTTTGATCTCTGGAAGCTGCTAAAGGGACTTAGCGCCTGAGAATCAACTTTCTCGGAAGGCGTGCCTAAACGGACATTTCTGCATTGGCGGGTTGACAAGCGCCAAAGGTGGACCGTTCTACCATCTAGGGGACTTGGGGTCTCGTCCCGATCGACAGGTTTAAAGGGACATACCATTCCGAAGAGATTTTCTTTAGAAAACGTGCCAGATTGGATAGAATTACCATCTCGAGGAATCAACTGTCTCAAGAGAGGGATTGGAATTGGAATTGGAAAGGGGACTTATCGTCTTCAAAAAGACTTGCCTGTTGGAAAGGAAAGGGGACTTACCGTCTTCGGAAAGACGTGCTTGATTTGGATTTGGAAAGGGGACTTACTGTCTTCGGAAAGACGCGCCTAATTTGGAATTGGAAAGGGGACTTACCGTATTCGTAAAGACATGCTTGACTTGGAATTGGAAAGGGGACTTACCGTCTTTGGAAAGATGTGCCTAACTTGGAATTGGAAAGGGGACTTACCGTCTTCAAAAAGACGTGCCAGATAGGATTGGAAAGAGGACTTACCATCTCCGAAACGACATGTCTAATTTGGAATTGGACCGAACAATGCCCCTAAGGGCGTTTCGGTCATTTTGCCTCCATTTGGGCCTGGCGGGGCCTGCAAAGTGATGAATAGATAGGATTAGATTTAGAGAGTTGATTTCGATTAGAATACGTCCATATTGGCTTGAGTACAAGTCTGGACGGACCGTAGACTGCCGAGCAGTCAAAAATGGGGTGCTTACAATGAGATGTCCCAACACCTAAAAAAGAACAAGAAGAGATCGGGGAGTGACCAAGGCAAGGGATAAAGTTCAAAGTGGCAAAGTTATGGATCTTATAGTAGGAATTCATCTACCCAACGGGAGAATACCTCTAACCAAGGAGGCAACACGGCCAGTAAGATACCGACATGCCCAAATTGTCAGAAGAAGCATTAGGGCGCATGTCGTTTGAGAAGCAAGGCTTGTTACGGGTGTGGCTAGGAGGGTCACCAAGTGAAGGACTGTTCGAAGAGGAACAGAGCACAGGGATATGGGCCATCAGCATTTGCCTCAATTCAGTAATCTATAACTAATAAGAGGGAGAATCAACCACAGCAAGGCTGAGCTTTCACACTTACACCGGGAAACACCCAAGCTAGAGACTCTGTAGTGTCAGGTATTCTTCCTATTTGTGGCACGTCCTTATTGATTCCGGTTCCACACACTCATTTGTCTCATATCTTTTTGCTCAATACTTGTATACATCTCTTGTACCTCTTAATTATGTTTTAGTGGTATCGTTGCCATCCGGGGATTCCATGTTATGTGATAAGATTTATAATTCTTATGAAATTCTTGTTAACGATGTGCCCATGTTTGTAAACCTCATTCCCCTAGAAATGCATGGCTTTGATGTCATTTTAGGAATGGATTGGTTGTCCTCTCACTGTGCTATCATCGACTGTGAGCTTAAACGAGTCGTATTTCATTCTTCTACCCATTTAGGGCTTGTATTTGAGGGAGTTGGTGTCGTGCCTCCACCCTATCTCATTTCATCTATGCAAGCATGTCGTCTAATTCAAAAAGGGAATCATGCATTCTTATGTAGCATTTTTGACACACACGTTTCACCACCACCGTTGGAAGACATCCATGTTATCCAAAAATTTCCTGATGTCTTTCCCGATGAGCTAACTGGTTCCTTAGTAGACCAGGAGATTGAGTTCCACATTGACCTTAATATGGGCACTAGACCCATTTCCAAAGCTGCTTACCGTATGTCCCCTTTAGAGTTGAAAGAGTTGAAGGTTCAACTCCAAGACTTGTTAGTAAAGGGATTCATCCATCCTAGTGTTTCACCCCAGGGTGCTCCGGTGTTATTTGTGAAAAAGAAAGATGGAACCATGAGATTATGCATTGACTACCGGGAATTGAACAAGGTCACCATTAAGAATAAGTATCTATTGTTAAGAGTGGATGATTTGTTTGATCAACTATAGGGCGCACAAGTATTTTCGAAGATTAACCTAAGGTCGGGTTATCACCAACTAAAGGTTAAGGCTAGCAATATAGAGAAGATGGCTTTCAAAACCAGATATGGTCACTATGAATTTCTAGTTATGCCGTTTGGAGTTACTAATGCACCTGTCGCATTCATGGATTTGATGAATCTGGTTTTCAAACCCTTTCTTGATGATTTTGTTATTGTGTTTATTGATGACATTTTAGTGTACTCTAAAAGTCTTACAGATCACGAGCACCACTTGTGGATGGTCCTCCAATCTCTGTGAAACAAAAGATTTTATATGCCAAGTTGAAAAAAGTGTGAATTTTGGCTGCCAAGTGTAGCATTTCTGGGACACATCATCAGTGTGGATGGAGTGTCTGTTGATCCTTCGAAGGTTGAAGCCATTGTGAATTGGCCGAGACCGACGAATGTAATCGAAGTTAGAAGTTTTATAGGCTTAACTGGGTATTACCGAAGATTTGTGAAAGATTTCTCCAAGATTGCGACTCCACTAACACAGCTTACCCGAAAGAACACACCAGTTGAATGAAATGAGAAGAATTAAAGAACCGATTGGTGTCCGCACCAATTCTAGCCTTACCTACTGAGACTAACTGGTTTTCCATCTATAGTGAGGCTTCGCATAGAGGACTGGGATGCATATTGATGCAACATGGTAAGGTGATTGCTTATACCTCGAGATAGTTAAGACCATATAAGAAGAACTACGCGACCCATGATCTTGAGTTAGCAGCGGTGGTGTTTGCTTTGAAGATTTGGCGCCACTATTTGTATGGAATCACATGTGAGATCTTCAGCAACCACAAGAGGTTGAAATAACTTTTCACATAGAAGGAGCTGAACATAAGATAGAGAAGATGGCTCGAGTTAATCAAGGACTACGACATTCTCATTTAATACCATCCGGGCAAGGCCAATATGGTGGCCGACGCCTTGAGCTGAAAATATACCACCAACCTAACATGTCTTGTCACTTTTCAACGGCCCTTGCTTCTCGACTTGGAGAGATCGAAGATTGAAATTGTTACACTGGTACCAATATGCTGCTTACCACCATGATTGCCTAACCGGCATTGATAGAAGTTGTAAAGCAACGGCAACCCAAAGACCCTTACTTGTGGAAGATCTATGAAGAGATGGGAATGAATCCAAATCCGACTTCACCTTGCATGATGGAGCTTTAAAGTTCAGAAGTCAATTGTGTGTTCCAAATATACCCAAGATCAAGAGGCAAGTTTTGGAAGAAGCCCACAATACGAAGTTCACTATACATCTAGGAGGCACAAAGATGTATCAAGATTTGAAGGAGATGTTTTGGTGGCTGGGAATGAAGAAGGAAGTAACCGAGTTCGTATCACGATGCCTATAATGTCAACAGATCAAAGTAGAACATCAAAGACCAGCGAGACTACTTCAACCTTTACTGATACCAAAATGGAAGTAGGAGCATATCACCATGGATTTCGTCATAGGATTGTCGAGATCGCCACAGAGTTGTGATGCCATATGGGTTGTTGTTGATCGCCTCACCAAATCTGCACATTTCTTACCAATGAAGACTACATACTCCTTATCAAAGCATGCGACCCTCTACATTATGGAGATTATTCGATTATATGATACGCCAGTTTCAATAGTGTTTGATCAAGACCCGAGATTTGTGTCAAAATTTTGGAAGAGTTTGCAAAGAGCATTAGGCACCGAATTGAAATTCAGCACGACTTGTCATCCACAAACCAACGGGCAATCAGAAAGGACCATTCAGACCCTAGAAGACATGTTGCGGTTATATATTCTTAACTTTCAAGGAAGCTGGGAGGATCATCTACCATTAGTGGAATTCGCCTATAACAACAGTTTTCATGCAAGCATCGAAATGGCATCTTATAAAGCGTTTTACAGGAGGAAGTGTAGATCTTCAGTTTGTTGGACCGAGGTCGGAGAGAGGAAGATTTTCGGGCCAGAAATTGTGCAACTGACCACCACAAGATCCAAATTATTCAGCAATGACTACAAACTGCTCAAAGTCGCCAGAAGAGCTGTGCGGATGTGCGAAGACGGGACTTAGAGTTTGATGAAGGGAGCCACGTGTTCTTGAAGGTATCTCCTTCTAAGGGGATAAATCATTTTGGTAAGAAGGGAAAGCTTAGTCCAAGGTACATTGGATAGTTTAAAGTTCTTGAATGGGTTGGACCCGTTGCTTATTGTATTGCTCTTCCCCCGAAACATTCGCAAGTTCACAATGTCTTTCATGTTTTGATGTTGCGGAGGTATGTTCACGACCCGACACACGTGATTGATCACTATCCTTTGGCCGTGAATGAAGATCTAAGCTATGTTAAAAGACTAATTGAGATTCTTGATCACCGCAACCAAGTTCTTAGGACAAGGTCATCCCATTGGTATGAGTTTCATGGTAGAACCACTGTTAGGAGGAATCCACTTGGGAATGTGAAGACAAGATTCAGGAACGTTATCCCTTTTTGTTTGAATGATAGCTTGTATCAAGTATCGCGACCAAACTTATTTAAGGGGGGGAAGGATATAATGACTCAAACCTGTATTATCTAATTTGATGTAAACTCCTTAATTTCTATTTAATTGTGATGTACTTTGGGTCTTATTTGACCAATGGATATATAGGTTGTAACTTATGTTGGAGGTGTGAGACACTTAGGATTATTTCTCATGTGTGTCTTCTTATAACACAAAACACACACACACATATATACACCACACTCTCTCAAAAGAACTCTCACCCAACCAATAGAGAGAGAGAGAGAGAGGAGAAAAAGAGGAAGGAGAAGGAGAAGAAGAGCTTGGAGAGCCTCAACCCAAGCCAAGAGAGGTCACTTGAAGACTTGAACAAGCTTGAGGAAGGTAAGATTCCATATTCTCTCTAAATTTGTATCTGTATATGTATCTATCTTGGTGGATTGTGTTAGGTATTTGTATATATACATCTAGGAGTGTTGTTGTTGAGTTTGGGGAACCCCTTGGATCCCAATCACTTGACTTAAAGCTTGAAGCTCATTTGTTGAGGGTTGGGGTTGGGGTTGAGAAAACCCCCAAATTGAGAACATGTTAGGATTTCGAATTATTCTCTAGATCCCTTTGTTTTGGGTTGTTTATTTCTCCCCATTTTGAGTTATTGTGATGCCCTTGACGTTGCTTTCAAGTCCTTTTGATGTTGGAAAGATTTGGTTGTATTTTGGTTGAGTTTTGGAGTTTTTGGATCAAAATTCTCCTGCTATAGAGCCAGGCGTTTGAATGCCCGATATGGCATTCGAACTGTAGGAGGGCAAGTTACTTTCTTTTTTTTTTACCTTGGTGCTCGAACGGCCCTAGGGGGCATTCGAATGGCCCGTGGGCATGTTTTTCTCAATTTGTCTTGGCATTAAACGGCCCATTCGGGCCTTCGAACGGCCCATGGGCTGTTTTCCTAGGTTAGCCATTTTTGGCCTAGGCATTCGAACAGTTGGCCAGTTTTAACCCTGTTTTGCAATTTTTGTTATATCTTGTTCTAGAAAACTCAGTTTTAAGCACCGTTTAAAACATTGGATAGTAGACTCATAGAACTTTTTGGCCATGTGAAGTTTGCACCCTAGTTCCTTTTGGATTGTGAGTTGTTGGAGTTTGAAGTTGACCCAAATTCATGCCGACAACCTTGTTTTCCAAAATGTTAGCCCGTTCTTCAGGAGATCTAACTTCTTCACCTGAAATGTGTTTTCGGCCCATGATCCATCAAATTAAAGGCCTTTAAGCCTATTTTCATATCGAATTAGCCTAGAGTGTGAATTCATTGTCCGAGGGTGGTTGGGATGCGTTGAAATAGTCGATGTTCTGGATTTCGTGTTTCAACCTTAAATTCTATGTTCTTATTTTACTTGGGGTCTTGTGTTTGATGCTTCTATGTAATTTGTGTGTAGGAGCACCTCGCTTAGCTCCAATTCAAGGGGACCAAGGTGAGTAACGATATGCCATAAGTAAAACTCTGTTATTTTTCAAATGTTTTAAGCCCACTTCTATATCATGAATGTTTTCCATATGTTTCAATGCCTTAATGTTACGTTCAATTACAAATGTCATATTTCAACCACATGTGAGTTATATTCATGTTATGAATGAAAACCGCAGACTATAATGTTTAAATGAAAGAGATGCTAAGTTTTCAATGTATGGTGCCAACTCGGGTCTTCTCGTGGCAAGACCTTAATCTAGCCCGATAGTCCTACTATACGGGACAAGAAATAAACTATCTATGTTGGGAGATATCCCTTGCCTAAAAAGCCTTAGCGTGACCTACATGATTACTATGAAGCCTAACTCATATGTCGAGTTGTAGCACACTTATGTTTTGAATCAAGAACTATGATATGTTCACATGCTTTACAACAAGTTACAAAATGCTATATCAAGAATAATATTATGTCACATCTCTTCCTACGACCATTTCTTGAAATGTTGAAACGTTTTAAATGATGTTTACATCATCTATGAATTCCACGCATACGCTTTATACATTCAAAAGTTCACATTCTTATGCATAAATGTTTATCTATCTTCCATACGTTGGATAGTTGTTAGTACATGATATTTTCTCGCTCATGCATCATTATTATTCACTAAGCGTTAGCTTACGTTTTCTCAAATGATTTTCAGGTAGCCAATCAAGGCCCTGGAGCAAGGCCGTATGTGGATTTTTTGTTACAATCCACGGGCCTATATTTTGTAATATGTTTGAGGGTTAGACCCCAATATTTTGTAACGGTATAAGTGTTGTAACTTTAGTGAGCCTTGATTAGGCTCATATGTATGTTATGTTTTGGATTAGGCGCAGCTCTACTATGTATGACACAGATTATTCAAGTTATCAAAAGTTCTATCTTCCACAATTATGCATCATTATATATAATTACGCACAGGTGATCAACCAGTTTAAGTAATGCGGCCTTGGGTAGCCTTGCTACTGGCTGGTCATGTACCCTAAATCCATATAGGCCGGGTTGTGGGGCGTGACATTTTCTCCCATCTACCAAGTACTATGGCTTCAATTTGTGTATATGTATCCTTGTACTTGTTATGTTTCATGACATCTTTAATTTCTCTAAGTAGGTTATCCATCAATTTATCTCTCCTATAATTGGATCATCTTCATCACAAAGCCTAGTTAATTTATAAATAGGTTTGGTCAATACTAATATATTTTGCACCTCATCTAAAAAAATATCACTTCCTACGTATCCAGTAATTAGAGCACTAGCGTCTCTTGTATTTTCGTCACCAATCTTCATCTATTCTTTCCATGAATTTAAAACAACAATGATAGCCAAGGCCTCACTTACTTTAACTAGTTGTTTCAGCATTATATAATGTGATGCAAATCTTCAAAAGTTAAATCTTCAAAAGTTTCAAAAGTTTCATTACATTAACTAGTCCCTTTCATAGCTACCTTCAAAAGTTTAACTCTGAGTTTGCTCTAAAAATTGTCAATGCATACAAATGATTTATAAAATATTTCATTATTTGTTTACCATTGGAATATGTATCCCTAAACCAATTGAAAGCTTGTGTCAAATCTTTTAATATTAAATTCAATGTACGAAATACACAAAAAGACCAAAAAAATGAGGATATACCTTTTTTACTTCTTTTTAGCTACCTTGAAGTTCGAGGCATTAATTGTTAAAACTTGAATAACATTAGAAGGACCCACCGCATCAATTGGTTGTAGTAAAAAATCTGCAGTATTAATTTCTTATTTCTCAACTTCGGAATAATCTTCAGCATATGAAAACATTACACCATTACTGTTCACATCTAAAATATTTATCAAGGGAGTTTTCTTCACATTCAACCACCCATCATAAACAATTGACACTTTATTTATGTACTAGGTGGTATTTGATTTTTCAAAGGATGGAATTTTATAACCCTTTGGAGCCCTATTGATGGATGCCACTGTTTGAATAAATTGAGGATTCCTAAGAACATTGAAAGGAATTTCATTCGCACACAATGGACGAACAATGGTGCCATTGACTGCATGTCTGTCCATCAAGGCAAAAGATTCTTTTAGAGGACCGATATGTTTTGGCACTTGACAACGTTCTTTCTCTATATTCTCAACTTTCGTATGTATTTTTTCAAAATTTGAACGATCTTTTAATAATATTAGACATTTTTTAATACTAGATTTCTTCCCAACAGAAGTACCAAAGAAGTGTGCATAAATTCGAGTATAAGTGCTAATAAAAGTACCCTTACAATACTTATAGTCCCATTGTTTGGTACCCCTAGCATTTTTTCCACTTGCAACCCCCTTCATAATAACTTCCTCCAACAAAAGCTTGAAATTTAGATCAAGCCGCTTCACTCTTGGCTAAGTTAATTCATTTGTTTGAGTATTGCTCGTAATCTCCGCACCAATAATTTCAATTTCTTCAACATCCTCATCTTCACTAATTGAATAATTTTTGTACATCATTCAATGTTCTTCATCTTTGAAATTACTATTGATAGGAACATCATCAACACGTTTTTATTTTCCAAACAACATCTTTTACCATGAAGAACTTAGAAAAAAAATTTAAAAGTCAAAGGCATTTAATTATATTCATGTCTAGTCTAAAAATATAAAAATAACATTAACAATGAATTAATTACTTTATTTTTTTCTAATTTGCAATTTGATACCCTTCTGATGAAAGAGACAAATATAAGTTCTTCCATGCTGCACTAGAAAAGACGTTATTTGATTTATTTATTTATTTATTTATTTATATTGGTAGTCACGTTAAAATATGTATTGCATAAGAATTGCCATTAGAGTTGTAAATGTTTTCAATTGAAAATTTGTCTTTTTCACTTCTCATAATAAGTTTGATATGGTGTATCGTTGTACACATATTTTTTTACATAAAATTGACTTTTGAAATCTAACTAATGCGGTGACACATTATAATGGGTTGATTTATTTGGACAATTTAAATCTGTCTTACATAAAATAAAAACTTTAACAGAGTTCGAGACTGCCAAGAAATTTCTTAGTCTTAATTATCTCTATCTTTTCAGTCTTCAAAAGAAAATTTATCGCCATCTAGGCCTCTATAAACGACTATGATAGATTGCTTTTCAAGCTTTACAAGATTTTTCTCTTTCTTAAAAATTCTGCTAACTCTATTCTCTCCCTTTATCAATTCCTTGCGAATTGTTCTTTCAATGGTTGAAAAACTTACAATCAAAATATTCAAGTTGTCGAGGAGCAAATCCCAAATTAAGAAGAAAATTTCTCAATAATATCAAATTTTTAGATTCATTATACGACAAAATGTTAGAGGATCATCATCGTCAAAGGACAAAAGAAAGAGCATAAAATAATTTGTTCAAAATTGAAAAAATACGACTCATTTATTCTTTTATGAGTTATTTTGTGTTTTTTAGGATTAGTTTTTCTTTTAAATTATTATTGCTTCTTTGGCAATAGTACTTTGAATAATTTTTTTTATTAATAATCTGGTTACACTATTAATTTGATTGGAAAAAAAAACTCAAATTTTTTAATATTAATTTTATATACGAACTTGTATATCACTATTGAATGAAATTTGTGCAATCATTATTTTGCATGCTTGAAATTCAAAATGACATTGATAAACAATTTGAGAAAATTTATTGCTTGCAAACTATCCCGAAACCCCATTCCCGCCCCCTGACTCCCTATGCGTACACATATAAACCCACACAAAGATGGGACAAAATGGGTATCTTCTACTTTTTGAAGTAAATATAGCAAAATGAAATATTGCATATTAGAAACAAAAGTTGGAAAGGAGATTTGGATCGAATTGTTTATGCTTTTCAATTTGTACTGGTTTCTCATTCAATTTGCTCGATAGAATCTCATTTTTTTACTGTACCTTCAAAGGGCAAGTACTCTCAAAGATCTCTCTCTCTCTCTCTCTTCATGTGTTTGAATTCTGTAGAGCTTCACATTCTGGTGGCTTCTGCTGAGTCGACAGCCATTATTTGATTTGAATTTCTTAATGAAACTTCCAACCTTGTACAAATTATTAGGCCAAAATGAAGGGTTAGATCTTTCCGGCATATTATTATTTATGCGAAAATAGCATCCATATGAATAATATGTTGTATATACTATATCATATCATAATGGGTATTGCTTTATGTTATTACAATTAATCATTCATTATTTACTAGAAAAACAATCATAAAAATTGTTCCACTTTTAGCGTAAATATATTTCATTTTGATAATGCAATCCAAAGAGGCTTACCTTATCGTACCATATTCACAGGATATGATGTACCACTTTTCCATTCCACACGTATTACAACAATTTGATTTCCAAATAACTCTAGTTGTACAAAACTATATTTTACTAATAAATTGATAGCAAATATTAAAATATTGTGTTAAGTCTCACGTAATTCCCAAAATATTTAAAAGCACCAATTCAATTAAGATATAATATTTTAAGATTGAGAAATACTTCGTCATCTTCTCGAGGGTAAAAATAATTTTTCTTTACATCTAGTGACTAAACAATTATTGGGAAACTTAAATGGATGAGTTTTATCAATGTAAAATTATTTTAGAAACATTTTTATATATGTTGATTGATAGATGAGGATTCAACCATTCCAACAAGATTTAAATCATCAAGATTAGATTATGGTTTCTTTAAGTTTTTAATGAAAATCATGGTCAAATTAGATTATTCACATAATCTTTTTTAAATACATATTTACTGAGAAGATTGTATCACGTACATCTAAATTGTTTTAACCTAGACAAACAGCATTTAAGCTTAATTAGATATGGGTTTCGATATTTTTAGTTATTTGTTTCAGGCATGTTTTTATCCTTCGGACATTTTCATATATATGTGAGTATCTAATCATCAATATAAGTATGGTAAAACAGCATTCATTATATACTTATATTTCTATTATTGCCACACTAACCAAAAATTGATACGTTATCGAGACCATTACAAGAGAGTGTGTCTTCTATGGTCAATACCTAATTTATGTGAGAAACTTTGAGCTTCCAGTCATTTATACAATTTTATTTTTTTTGCATAGATACCCATTTTTATTACACATAATGCCCATCTTTTGGTGTTTTGACTTAGGATCCAAATATCTTACTTTATGCTGGCGTGTTCAACTCTTACTCAATTGCTTCTTTTCATTTTGACCAATTATCTCTACATCAACGCTCTTTGATGGCTTTTGGTTTAGTCTCCTTATCATTTTTTATAATGGCAAGAGTAATAAAGAAATAAAATATGTTGCTGACAAAAATTTTATTTTTATTACATCTTTCTCTTTATATAAAATGAAATCTCATCACTTTCAAATGCATAAATTTTTTATAAATTTCGAACTAATCAGTTATTTCCATTTCTTGTTCTATGGGTGTCGTCTTTTTGGGAGTACTAACTTTCATTATTATGGCTATAACTTATTCAAAAGTACTAACCTTTTTTTTTTCCTTGTGTTTTTTCTCTTTATAAGAATTGGGTCCTTTTGATTAATAGATCTCTTATGTTTTAGGCATGCCTTAGGTTCATTTGTTATTATATTTATAGATTGTCCTATAAGTACTTCAATTCTAACTAGATTACTTGTAATTCATGGACGTGATTTTATAACTTTTTCTTGTCGAATAAATGCTTCTGACATTTCATTTATAATACTTTGTAAGTAAATGACCCACCAAACCCCTAAATCACATTGATTTAAGCAAGAATAAAGTTGAGATAATGTTAAAGCATTCAAAGTAATCACCCGTTACTTTTCTATTTGTATATTTCTCCCCTTAATAGGAAAAAACTGTCTAATTAAATTCATAACCCACAAATAGTTCTTTGAAGACATCACATATTTAAGATTCAAGATATCTAATGATAGATGTAAAGTCAAAACCAACATATATTCCAATTCAATCTAGGGTCCTCTTATTAGTATGTTGTAGAGGTAAAATTGAATTATATATAGTGCAACCAAAAACTCATAGGTGAAAAATATTTGATTTGTAACCAAGAACAAGTTGTATTAATAAATATTGATGGTCAATAATTGACCAGACACAAACTAATCATGTAGGGTCAGGTAATTAACTAGAAGTGTTTGATAAAAGAGTATGTTATATTATTCTATGTAAAAATGTGTGCAATCCGACGTTCAATATAAATTCTTAATAACATTAAATACTGATCAAAAGTTTAGGACAAAAACTCATTAACATTATACAATCAAATCAACTTTATTAGATAATAAAAAAGTTGTGCCTGTTTTCAAATGATTTGAGCAAAAAGCCCATCAAATGGGACATTGCCAGTTAAAACTAGGCAAACATACAACACCATGTTGAGGCACTTATTAAACAATTAAATACCAAAATAAACTACAATTATTCATGTAAGGGTGTTTTAAAATATTTGGAGATTCAAAACAACCTTTGAAAATGATGACTTGACAACTAATTTATCATGTGAACAGATTAATTAAAATACTTTTGATGCATTAAAATAGGTGATACTATAATTCATATAGTCATATACTATGACTAAGAAGAAAAATTTTTTATTTTCTCTAATATACTCTTTTAGCCCAAAACAATAGAAATAATATAGAATATATTCATTAAATTGTTTTGTATCATTAATATGATGTTCACTGTAGCGTAAATCTTTAGAACTAAGTAAAAAAAAAAAATTTGGATTTGATAGAATATAAGTCCTCATCAATCTACAATTTTATTTGGTAACTTTACATGAACTTTTCTAGAGCTTTCAATTAATTTTATAGTGCCTAATATTGTGTATTGACATTCAATTCAGCTATTGTGAGATGCAAAAAATATTTGTTAATTTTAAAATTTTATGTGTTGTTACACTATGTGTTATATTTTTGTTTTCTCCATTCATTTTTGAACTGATCAATTCATTGGTGATCAATGCCTCTATACATGTAGAAACATATACTAAATTGAAAATTTAAAATAAAATAAAAGAGTACATTAAAGAAGAAAAACATTTATATTACAAAATACATCAGAATAATTGCATCAAACAACTCAAATTCATTTTAGTTTCAATTCAACTGTTTAAATTAAATTTTCACCTTCAACCTCACCTTCAAATTCTTGCTCAAACATGTCAATATCAGTGGTTCCACCTTCAAACATCTCTCACAATATTTATTTGTCTCTCTCTATCTGTTCATTTTCCAACCTCTCTTCAAACAATGTTGGAACACCTAAATAAAGAAAAAGAAAAGTTGTGAAGAGCATTAAATGTCAAGCCCACTTCGGATGGTTGGATAAGATTTTACGAAATAAGACAATATCATTGATAAAAGTTTTATGAAGAACTCAATCAATTGAAGAGGTCACTTGGAAGAGTGAAGAAAATAGAGAAATTAGTGTCCTTATTTATTTCAGTCAGGTAAATGAATTTCAAGATGAAATTCTTTTAAGAGGGGGAGAAGTGTGACATTCATGCATTCATTAGAAGTATTTTCTTTAATTATATGTGGATTAGCCTAGTCAAGTGCTTAAGTGTCATAGTTTAGTGTTCATAATTGTTTTGCATTTTCATTTGCAATTAAACACAATTTAACTAACTTAAGTAAAAAGTAATTAGTGCTAATTAAGTGATTAAGTTCATAGTTCATCTACTTAGTCATTGAGGTGCTTACAAGGGTGAATTATAGGTGTGACACCTATGTGTGTGCTTTACTAACAAGGTGTGTGCATGTGTGTGGGCATATGTGTGCCATGTGTTGCATTAGATACAAAGATATATTTATGACTTCATTAGAATAAGAGATAGAATAAAGAGAAAAAAGGAGCATGTGTAGAGATTGAGAAGCATGTTAGAAATTCTATTTGCTAAGAGAAAAAATGAAAGAAAAATAGAGAAAAAGGGAAAGAAGAGAAGAGAAGAAAAAGAAAGTGAAGGGAGAAACTTGTGTAGTCCTTATCTTTAAAAAGAAATGGAATCCTATGTCTATATTGTTTTCATCTATGTATTATAAACCTCTCTTAAACAATCCCATGTTAGGAATTTATGCATCTATACCATATATTATAAGAGAAAGAGGAAGTCAAATAGTTCATAACTGAATTCATGTCATTGACATACTTTGAGAAAATGATCATAACTCTCTCTAAGAAACTCAAAAATTTGATTTGTTTGATACATTAGAAACTATACTTGTATACCTTTCTAATAACATAGGCTTATGACCCATATCATTATAGATTGATACAAATTTTAGTTTAAAATTGGTCTAAAAGTGCTGATTGTAACTCTGAATTTTAGATTATTTAGTTCATATTCAAGTGGGTGTATCTTCTTCACCCAAAATCCATTTTAAACCCATGACCTATAAGTTTAAAGTTCTTTAAGTTTACTTTCTAGTGACACTAGTTTCAGTAAATTATTACTACGATAAAAGATATGAGTAAAATAATAGACCTATGTTAAGGTGGTCAATGTTGGATAATCCACATTTTGTATATCTTATCACTTTAAGGGGATCCTTAGCTACTTAAATACATACTTCACTTTATGTTTCACATGTTAATGAGATTGGAAGATCTTAAACCTTAGAATGAGTATGAGTTATGCATATACATGCATTCTATGTGCATTTATGATAATACATAATTATAAAAAATAGATTTAAGCATACATTTAAATGCATGAACATGAGAATGTGAATCAATTACTCATTGCATTATGTAATTTGATTTGTGTTAGGTTTAGAGAGTCCAATGCCCACTTCAGCTCTCTCTAAGGATTAGCGAGATCTAAAATTAGGCCATAATCAATGTAAGGTGAGTCTATGGAATTCTATGGACTAAAAACTGAATTATTGTATGATTATAAGATGTATATTACTTTTATTTATTTGTGAAATGATTTCTATATATGGAGTTAGCTTTTGTGTAAAATATTCTAATACTGGATCAAGTATGTTTCTTAAAGTGCAATGTTAAATTCATGCTATTATGTCCTTGCTATGCCTGATTTTCAGGCTTTATAGAATAAGTGTGTATGCCTTGCTTTATGACTTAATAGGAAAATGTATGCCTACCTCTAGACTTAATGGGGGAAAGATCCCTACTATTAGGAAAAAGAAAAGGCTCCCGACTTCTGGTTGAATTGATACTCAGGATAATAGTACTATCATAACTTTGGTTGAAAGATTATCCACCTTTGGCTATATTGAATGAGTTGTTGAACTCAAAATGGACATTTATTATAGTCAATGTACATTACAACTATGTTACATTGATAAATAAAATTATATTCTCATTATGAATGATTTCTATTGGAATGTTCTTTAGGGAAGTAATTCGAGTGTAATCTTGATCCATAATTGTTTTACGTGTTTTTTATTTATATGACTTTGGTATACTCGCTAAGCACACCATTAGATTACTTTTTTATAGAATTACTTTTTAGGTGTGCATTACTAAAAGTGGTCTACTAAATAGCTTGAGTTTCAAAGAGGTAGAGTTTTATAAGGAAGGCTCAATGTTAATTTTTTCATCTTGTAGGGAGATGTTTGGTACATTATTATACATTTATTTTGGGTTATGGGTTCAAGGTGAGATGTCTTGATGTTTTGTAACTAAAAAGCATGATGTCATGGTGTGTACTATAGTGCTATATTTTAGCGGTGATTTATCTTTTTATTTTACTTTGATCAGGTTTTTTTGTCAATAGATATGTGGAAGTTAGAAGAATTTGCCACTCCACATTTTAGGAGAGGTATCATTTGACCACGTAGGATGAAGCGTGGATATAACAAGCAAGTAGCTAATTATTGGAACGTGCGAGATTATTACAATTACTAGGATCATTTTGATCTAACGAGTCAGAATGGTTGTGTGCTTATCATGGTTCAAAATTTGATATATACTCTTAATTCTAAACCCTTCTGTTTTACTGTCACATTTCTCAACTTTGTGCCTTTGCATGTAATAGATTTAGACACATATAATTATGTTACTTTGGAGGAGAGGCCGATCAAGATTGGGGATTGTTGAGAGCAAGTTTTTGGGGGGTAATCATTCCATTGGTAGAGTTTGTGGAAGTATCGTGGAGTGGAAGAGTCCACTTATGAGCATGAGGTGATAATTCTCGCATTATCCACATCTATTTGATTTTGGAGGTACGTTTTGTTTGATTTTGAGAGCAAAATTATTTCAAGGGGATAGGTTGTAGAACCCAAAATTCTTCTAATTATTTTGCATAATTCATAATCTTATGGTTTAAATATCTAATGCAAAAGTTTGGGTAGTCTCGATAAATTATTCACTTAGTAGGAACTTATTTATAAGTTTATAAATACTTGAGGATATTTCTGAAATTTCATGGGAGTAGGTTTTGTATTTTGGTGACCCGAGAAAGACAGGGTGAGAGAGCAGAGCTGCAGCTTTGGGGTAGAGAAGAAAGTGGTCGTGTGGCTCCAAAGAAATTTTTCGGCAAACCCGAACCAGGTAGGGTGATAGACCATCTCCATTTTTCTAGGATTTCCTGTTTTATGCATATGTATACATTGGCCATGAAGTTATACGTGTATATTATATGTGTACGCGGGTGCGAAAGCAATTGGGCAGTGGGGTTCCGATGGGCAAGGAAGGCCTTTCAGCCATGGGAGAGTGCTGTGAGGTTGACGGCAATGGGCAGTTGTGGCCCGATTGGGTGAATTGGGTGTTCGATGGGCGTGAAGGCGAAAACAGCAAGGTTGGAGCATGTATGGGGGTAGTGAGTAGCTGAGAGTGTCACTGGTTGTTGGAGTGTTTGTGTTCTTGGGTTTCTAAGGAGTGTTTGTGTTCTTGGGTTTCTTGGGTTGATGATGATGATGATGATGATGATGATGATATAGATAGATTCATACGAATGGTATTCACACAGTTCCTTGCCTGGGGGTTTCTGGTTTTGTAAGCCACTATAGGTGACTGAGTTGGCTTGGGATTTTTCGGATAGAGAATTTGGTGGAGTAGTCTGGGTGTGTGTGGGTGAAGGAGAAGGAGAGACCAGGAGCTCTCCAGTTCGGCCATGGCACAAAATCATTCGGCCAGGACCAAGAGATGTAGCTATAGTGGCGAGAAAAGAAGACAAAGACAAGAGAGAATGGAAGGGAAAGGGAGAGGGAGGTCCAATACTGTTGCTTAGAGGGGAAAGTTGACGGTTTGTACATGGCAGATTCAGCCATGGCCGTATGGCCTGTTGCAGGCCGTAAACAAAGGAAAGGAAGAAAGAAAAGAGAAGAGAAGGAAAGGAAAGAGAGAACGGAAAGAAAGAAAAGAGGGAATAAGCAAGAGACGGGGGCTGATTTGAGAGAGAGAGAGAGAGAGAGAAAATGTTTTCTTTTAGAGTGAGAAACCCTGCATGCGACTCCCTCTACCAGGAATCCATTACTTGTTATTTTAATGAATTTTTTTTTATTAACTTCACTACTGGTTTAAGATATTTGTTTCTTTCTTATATCTCTAAATTTCTGCTCTGTATTTCTTTTAAGTTCATCTTCTAGCTACTTTTTCTTAGTCCACTAACTGCTACTTATAGCTGAAAGATGGAAAAAGTAGCACAATAATAGCGGCAACAAAAACAACAGATCTACAGTACAAGGACTGGAAGTTAACTATCAAAAAATCAGGATAATGGATTTAAAAGGAAAAATGGGAGAGGAATAATCAAGCTGAGCGAAGAACCCATCCCTTGTATGTCTTCTATAATTAGTTGAAAGTTTTGGGTGGGTTGGGGGGGGGGGGGGGGGGGGTGTTGGTGGGGAATAAAGAATAAGAGAGGTTTTGATACTCGGGGCTGCTTCTTCTCAGCATTTCAAGGATCTTCGGTTTTTTGTAGAAACCAGCCATTCGCGGGAACATGTGTGGCCTGTCTACGATATAGGTATTTGTGGCTTAAGCTTTGTTATCAAGTTGGGCCTGAATTATCTTGTGCTGGTTTTATAACCCAATTGTCCTTCTTTAACAAGCTCAATTCTATATCCTTCTTAGTAAGTGCTACTTAATTTTTCTTTTTCTTTCTTCTCCTCGAGGCTTAAACATTCACCAGAAATGTATGGTGCTATTATGAAACTTAATTATTTGTTATTGCATTGAATGTCTTTGTAAGTTTTTATCTTTTGCTGCTAAGTAGGTTTATGTATGAGAAGCAAAAGTAATGTATTGAGTATTTGAAGACTTTGCTGCAACAGGTCTGAAGTTGGTAGAGTTAAAGTGATATAATTATGGGCGTGTCCAGTAAATGGATTAAAGCATTGATTGGTTTGAAGAAATCAGGCAAGTCACAATCTTCAGAGAAGAATGAAAATGTGGGTATCCCAACTATCTATTCTGACTAATTTTGTTTTCTAGTTTTTCCTTTGCAAAACATTGTTTACCTTAGTGTATTCCCTTTCTAAAGTTGGGTTTTGCTTGTTAAATAATAAATAGATCATCGTAGTTAGATAATTATTCAATATAACTCTCATCTTACATCTAACAGCATATGCACTGAAATCTCATTGAGTGACATATCCCCCCCACCTCTCTCTCTCTCTTGTGTGCATGGTGCATGCTTGCTTGGAAAACTGCTGCATCTGTCTTCTTTTATTTTGTTTATTTGCTCTATCAGTGTGGGGAATTTTACTCAAGTTTTCTTATTTGTTTTGTTCAGAAATGCTGTTATCTTAAGGGGTGTTTTTGAGTTGGGTATGTGCATTTAACTTAATATAATGGGTCATGACTAGTATTGTCCCTTATGTTTGGCCATTTCTAAGCTTGGAGAAACTAGGATTATGTAACTAGGATGACAAGATACCTAGATAAGCCAGGGACCAAACCTGTCCCACTCATAATGGGACGGCTTTGGAAAGAGATTGAAAGGAGTACGGGTGGGTTTTCTTTTTTGGGTTTTTTTTTGTTTGGGGGGGGAACTGAAACCCAAATCAGGTTTGGTACGGGGTTAGGACTAAGGGGTATCTGTCCCAACCCTATTATGCCTGGCTTTACTCAAATTCTGTTAACATAAGTAATATTAAAAATATTCCATTTAAAGTTTGAATCTGTAGGGTTTCATAACCAGTCCCATACTTCTCTTAAGTGCCACCATTCTTGCCCCATCACATGCTTCTCACCGGAAAATCAACAGATCAGTCATTCTCTCTCTCTCTCTCTCTCTCTCTCTCATGTAGCTTGTGCCTTTCGTTCTTATTGTTTACATACAAATAATATGTTATACACGAGGAGCAAAATTTCCTTTTACTCCTATCGAAACAACCGAAATGTTTCCGCATCCTAGGAAACCAATAGGAAATATTAGTAGAATACCGAAATTCCAATTTCTCCACTGGAATAACCGAAATGCACCAAAATACTATTAAACATACAGAAATAATGAGCTTTTTCAGTACGCATTAGACAATTTTGATCCTTGCTTGTGGCTACTTGCTCCCTTCCTTTTTATTAATGCATATATATGCAACGCCATCTTTGCGCCATTCGTGTGACCTGTTTTATGGCTCCACACACGTCCTCTTATTCTTATGTGAATACACATACTAGGGATTCTTACGTACTATGAAAGGTGTTGTTCAGCGCGATCTCTTGATCAAAGCTTTGATGAGAACATGTGTGTGTGATCTGTTGTTCAATCCCGAAATAGTCAAAGTGAAATGAGTCAGGAACAGGGCTTAGAAAGATGGTTGGGTTCATGTACCCAACGTCCAGTTATTGGGTGCTTTGTTGAGTTGAGCTTATGCATTTGCCAACAGTTAAGTGGTATTCTTGTCGAAAATCAGAAAACAGAAGCTATTTCTTTCCTTCATTTAGTGGACAATGGAACATTGGGATCTTGGAGAGTGGCATGAAAGAAAAATAAATTGTGCAATTCATGCAAAATTACAGCTCTTTGACACAGTCAGTGTCATGGAAACTAGCAGTATATTTGAATTTTGGAAGTGGAAACTACATTGGGGGACAAAAACATTTTTACAAATGCCATGTTTTATTACTGCTCATATTCTAATCCTGAGGGTTCCTTCTTTGGCCTACAGACAACTTGTTAGATCCCAATTTAGTTCCAGAGATTCTCAAATGTGAAACAGTTGGAGTCCGATCACACATTTATCTCATATTTTCTGGACGTTGCAGAGAACTGGAAAGTTCCAGCACCGGAGAAAGCATTCAGTTGAGATTGATGCCGACCTACTTCAAGACGAATTCAATCACAATGCTGCTCCACCAGTTGTAGATGTAAACATCCGTGCAATCCCAGATGCTGCTGGTTCCCCTTCTAGCTCACCTCAACTGCAGGACGCAGCTCAAATTCAACAGAATATGAGAGAAGAATGGGCCGCCACCAGCATCCAAACAGCTTTTCGAGGATTTTTGGTACTTAATTGTTTCCTTTTTTTTTTTTTAGCTCTCCCAATTGGCCGCTGAATTTATTTATTTATTTTTTCGGTTGAGTCTTGTTCCATTTATAAATTACAGGCATTTTCAGTTGAAAGGTGTTAGAGAGCTCAACATCTCTTTGAACTTTACCTTTTGGTATTTTGTCTTGTTGATCATAATAGCTGTTGTTTTCAGGGAGTTGACATGGTGTATCTTTTGAAGCATGTGATGCTTAGCCCTTTATCTCATGGTTTCCGCATGTGCATTGTTTCCTTTGGATATTTTGTTAATTTTTTGGGATAGTTGACATGGTGTATATGTCTCTATTTTGCTTTAAATTCAATACCTTTAATTTACATGAGTTTTGCTCCCCTTGGATGCTTTAGTGGATTCCTTTCCGAAAGGGAGAAATGGAAACTTCATTGCTGTTGTTAATTTCTTTTATTAGTAAAATTATTTTATTGAAAAAGCACCAAAAAGGGTTGCGTTGTTTCCTTTGGATATTTTGTTAACTTTTTGGGAGAGTTGACATGGTGTATATGTCTCTATTTTGCTTTACATTCGATACCTTTAATTTACATGAGTTTTGCTCCCCTTGGATGCTTTAGTGGATTCCTTTCCGAAAGGCAGAAACGAAAACTTCATTGCTGTTGGTAATTTATTTTATTAGTAAAGTTATTTCATTTAAAAAGCATAAAAAGGGGTGCCTCCTCTCGTACACAAGATGTATTAAAAAAACAATCTTCTAAGTCCTCCCCCTCAAATAAAAATCTCCTATAAAATCTACCATAGCAAAAGAAGACTCACAACAATTTTCAAAAAGCCAAAAATGAAAAGTATGCTATAAATGGCTTTTACTCTATGAACTAGTAAAACAACTTCCCCAAAAGTTTTCCTATTGCACCTGTTCCTATGCACCACATCACATACAATAGAGCTAACTTCCAAGCCTTCCTCCTTAGATAATATCTGCATCCTTTTGTGCGAGATTCATGCAAGGACTAAAGAGACCACTGAGGCCTGTACAACCTAAGTAATTCAAAAAACAGGAAATATCATACTCCATAGTTGCCATGACACATCACAATGAATAAGCAAATGATTCACAGTCTTCTCGTCTATGTGACACATATAACAATTAGGAAGTATTTGACCCCTTCTCCTTGGATTATTGAGTGTGAGAATGACATCAAATGTAGTCTTCCACACGAAGAAATTAACTTAGCTGGAGCCCCTGACTTTCAAATAGCCTGCCGTGGGAAAGACTTAGGCCCATTGTTAAGAAAGACATAATATGATTGAACAGACGACCTCCCATTATTTACAACACCCCCCCCCCCCCCCCCCCCCCCCCCCCCCCTCTCCCTCTCTTTTCTTCCTCTTTTATGATCCGCTCCCCTCTGAGGTATCTTCACTTTATATAATGAGTGGAAAAAATCAGCTACTTTCTCAAATTCCGGATCTTGGATCCCTCTAATAAAAAGAGGTTCCTAAACCACCAACTCATTTGTCCACCTTTCCCCCACACCCCCCCCCCAACTCCCCCCCCCCCCCCCCCCCCCCCCCCCCCCCCCCCCCCCCCCCCCCACCCCCCCCTCATCTCCCTCTCTTTTCTTCCTATTTTTGACCTTCAAATAATGTGCCACTAAAGCATTGTTATCCCTCACAATAGCAAATAAATTTAGAAAAGCTACCAACAACAGGACATCCTTACCCCAAAGGTCATGCCAAAAGAAGTCATCCCAACCACTCCTAATTCCCTTCCATAGACTGACCCCACAGGAATCTACTCCGACTAGAAGTCAATCCACCCTTGCCTAAACCATATTTACTTTTAATTACTAGTTTCCATAGCTAGCCATCCTCCATCGTGAATCTCTACAACCACTTACCCAAATAAAGCTTGATTAAAATGGCAGAGATGCCGAATGCCCAAGCCATCATCCGTAATGGAGACATTGGCTTCTTCACATTTCTCTATCTTCATATCTGGTATTCCCTTTTTCTTATTTTTTTTTCAAATAGGTTATTAGCTTCCGTATTAAATATATAGACTAGTGAATGATATATTTATAGCTTATAGACACAGGTGCATGGATTCTTATAATAATGTGACCTTCTGTAATGCAACACCTTGAAAACAAGAAAATCCTATTTCTTTACATGAAGGGATTCAAATTTTTATTAATTTCACTTTTCTTTAATGTATTTCTGTCCACCTCTTACTAGGCTGAATTCCCATTCTTGCATCTTCTTGTTGGCTTGGTGGATCATAATACTTAAATGGAGAAAAGGTAGGTGTAATGTCCATTGTGAAAAATTATGGATCAAGTGAAGGAAGAGAGTAGTTTTGAGGGTTCGGATAAGGTTAAAATTTTGAACTATTTCGTAGATCCAGAGATGCAGGAAAAGAATTGATTTCTTAACATGTTGGGGTGGAGTAGCTGTTCTAAGTTTTCTAGTTCTCTTTTGTCCAATGACTTTTTGGCGACTAAATGTGGCTTTTTTGGTTTTATGGATGACATAAGGAGGAGAGATAAATTTGAGAAAAAAAGGAGAGCAAACAAGAGAGAAATTTATTTGCAGATGTCCACCCACAAGCTAATGGGATTTCACCATGTTTGTCTCGTGTTGTTTGAGGTTCATTGCCTTCCAATAGATTTATATTCAAGCCGTTGACCAAACAAATAAATTTAGACTAGATTGGATGATTAATATATGAAGATGCTCAAATCATTTATGAAAAGTGGTGGAACTTAGACTCGTTATATACAGAGACAGTTATCCAAAATTTCCTGGAAGCATTATGCTTGTGATGCAAATTGAATATTTGGAATATAGCATGTTATATTGGCTTTGACTTGGACCATGATTCAACTCAATTAGAGTTAACAAGCCTTGTTGCAACCATTTGGGTTTAGTGGTATAATTTTTTGGGGGGACTTTATTTACAGTAAACTCTTCTATTAAATAACCTACTTCCGAAATAAAACTAGAATCCTATCAAGCTAAATAGCTTTATAGATCTGGCTAAAGTCAAGATAATAATATTTTCTTAATTCAAGTCTACAATTCAACAATCAAGAATGCCGTAGCCTTGCTAGCTTGGATGGGCAACATGTTGTCTTTTGGTTTTTGTTTGGGGTCATAATGTAGTCATAGTTTAACTTACCAAAAAAATAATAATAATTTAGTCATAGGTTAAAGTTCCATATTGCCAACCCAACGACCTCAACTAACATTAATTTTTTTTTCTTTCCCTCGGCTAGCATCATTGTCATATGGACCATGCTGCTCTTTCTCATTGGTGCAGCAATTGGTCTTCATTGCACATGGCCAAACCATCTTAGTCAATTTTTTCTTAATTTGTCATCAGTGATGCTACTTCTACCATCTCACAAATGCATTCTTGCCTAAGCACATTCACCTCAAATTCTTACCCATTTTATGAATGTATTCCTTTGCTGCCTAGCATTTGATTCCATGGCTTGTATTTATACATCAAATAGCACCAAGAAAACGTAGAATTGTATGTGTTCATCAGCGTTGTTACAGGAAAAGTATTTTAGAGTGAACACTGTTCATCCAATTGGATTTTTGGAAAAATTCATTCGTTACTGTCTAATGTTAATAGACAATGTTTTATTATTATTGTGGGCTTTGTTTTTACCCCGCAATGGATTTGGATGTAATTGATTAGGGGAAAAACAGCTTTCACAATTCCAAAGCATTTACAACTCTACCTCTCATATAGGTTTTCGATTACAACTCTACCATCACCTTAAAATTTCCTATCGCCGTTTGTCTCTTGCCTTGCATCACTATTCGAATTACATCTGTACATAATACATATACATATATACTAGTATGCATCCACATATAGAATAGAACACTGGAGCATAGAAATTTTTTTTGATCAAATTAGTAATAGTAGAAAATGAGAAAATAAATGCAAAATCAATGCAAAGGTGTGAGTCAATGCCATGCATTGAATCAACAATTCCAATTATGGAAAATGGCTTGCAAAATGCTTTTTAGGCATGTTTTTATTTATTTCATCCATATTTTCTATTGTTTCTAGTATTAGGAATAATTTTCACATGCATTTAAAATTGTATTTACTTTTTTAATGAGAATTTTTTACTATTTGAAAATAATGGTTTTGGTTGAGGGCAAATGAAAAGTTTCCTTCATAAACTGGGGAAAAATTGAACAATGTCATTTTTCCTTTCTGTATCTTCTGCATTTATATTATCCAATACCACCTGTGTGAAGTGTAGAGGGGTGAGTGGTCAAATCTGGTAGAAGGAAACCCTCTAAGAAGTTACGGCAGGTGCTGTCTAGGCGGAGGACCACCGGAGGTGGAGGAGAGAGAGAGCTGAGGCGGTCTTAGGAATAGAGAGTGGATTGTCCCAAGGGAGCTAGAGGGGCTTGTGGAGATTCTTGGAGTGTTCTCTTATATCTTGTCTTGAGAGAGAGAGAGAGAGAGAGAGAGAGAGAGAGAGAGAGAGAAGGGGGGGGGGGGGGTGTCTCCCCTTTATATAGGTAAGGGAGGCCCTCGAGGATTGGCTCCTCAACCTGAAGTGTTCAAGTCTATTAGCTGGTTCTCCTAGGGTTGATATTTTAAATATTAACTCTGCGCTAAGATCCCCTCAAAAGATGGTAGGAATTTGGCTTGGCCAGGTGTCAGCTTTCATTAAATGCCTTTGTCATCTTGCTCTGATGGCGTGATTTGGTGGAGATCTCTCTCTCTCTAGGACTGGTAAAGGGGCCGAGGCTCTCGAGAGGCGAGGCCCCTCGACGACCCTCGACGACCCTCAACTCTAACTTCCAATTCACTTGTCTCCTGATAGTCCCATGTGAGGGTGACCCCGAGGAGGTCCCTAGGTGCTGCTCCCAACTTAGGTTATGGAAATACACTTATAGAGATTTATGGCCAAGTATGGAGGAATAACCCGAAGGAGAGGGTGCTCGGCGAAGAGGTTTCGTGGCAATCTCAGGAGGTGCCAAGCGCGAGGTCATTGGCAAGGTGCCCTTGGGCAGAGACTCCCTTGGTCCCATCGAGGGAAGTGTAACAAGGCCAAGTGTGGAGAGGTGGCCCAAAAGAGAGACCGCTCGGCGAAGAGGTGCCAAGCCAGAAGGTGCTGAGCGCGAGGCTATAGGCGAGGTTCCCTAGGGAGTAGGGCGCTCAGCGGGAGAAGTTTCGTGGCTGCGCCAGGTGGTGCCGAGCGTGAGAGCCCTCTTAGTGTCCTAACTCAGAGGAGATGATTTTCGTGCTATCCTTGATGGGCGAAGCTGTCTTGGCTCGCGTGTCACCTCGGCAAGCTGCCACGTGTGCCCGAGTGTACGGAGAGGGAGGCGGCTAAGTGTCCTAGTATGTAGGAGAGTTCAACACATTACCTAGACTACCCATATTTCTTCATTCCAACTTCATGTTAAAAATTTCATATAGGAGCTGTTTGTTAGTTCTTGAAACCCCCCCCCCCCCCCCCCCCAAAAAAAAAAAAAAAAAAAAAAAGATAAAATTCTGGCTCTGCCACTATTGTGCATACAACACTCCATCCTTGTTTTAGTATTGGTAGTGATGGGCATTAAGTGACTTGGGGGTTGTTTGATAACTCCATTTAGTGCTTACGTGCCAATAGTTTCAGTGGGCTTCCTTTAAATGTGTTAGACAGCCAGGAACCGCCTACCACTAAAACGTGAAAATCCACTTTAGCTATGGAGATGAATGTTGGATACACTTAGCTAGGTGCTTCTAAATTTTAATCTCCAGCCACATTTTCAATTTCTCAAAAGTTGAGTTCTTGAATATTTCATTACTGCTGTACTTAGTTCTCAGTTTTATCAAATAACCCTTTACTGTTAATCTCCTATCTTTGTATTTGAGTCAAGACAATCAGTGGCAGACCCAGAAATTTTTGCAAAAGGGGGGCCAAGTAGGAAAAAAATTTAGTGGTACTGTTATATTAACTATCAATTATTGCTACTTAAATTTAATCTTTATAGTGGAAGACTCATCAAATATAAAGAAAGTAAACATCATAACGAATGTAGTACGAAAAATAAAGGCGCTACTTTCTCACTAAAATTTTCTTCCAGAATAAAGTAGCAAGCAAAATTACTTGGATTTGGGAGAGGAGAGATAAAATTACTGGGGTTTTAGAGGGCAATATAACTATTTTATTATGAATATTCAACAGTATACAGGGTCCGTGGAGATTTTTCTAAACTTTGGGGGGCCAATACATCTATTTTATCATAAATATCAAAAAATATATAAGCCCAAGATAATTTTTCAAAATTTAGGGGGGGCTGTGGCCCCGTCCGCCCCCCCTGTAGGTCCGCTAGTGGAGACAATGTCATGCAAATGATTGCATTAAAGAGAATAGAGTAATGAAAATTTTAAAAGAGAATAGAGTAATGAAAATTTTATTTTAACTGTTGGAATGACTTGACAAAGTTTTTTCTTTTGTCTCTGTACGTTGAATCCTTATTGGGATATGATGGGCTGATTAAAAGTTACAAATATTTATACTTTTCGGGTTAAACTGAAATGAACTGAATTTTTTTTTTTTTTCTTGTTTTAGTTCGGTTCGGTCCTAGGTTAAAAATTAAAAAACCAATTAGGATTGGTGGTTCTGGGTCTGGTTGTAACCCGAACCAAACCAACCATGTGTCCCGCTACCTAGAGTATTAATTTTACTAATTCTATTAATCATTAAATAATTGAGTCTGAGAGTTATGATTTATGTAAAATGATACCAGCTTAATGTGGATATTACTTGATTAGAAAATAATGTGCTAGTTTAGCTTTCAGTAAGTGTCTATAAAGTTTGGCCCAGACTAATTATTCTGACAATAAATGAAATTTTGTTTCTTGCTCCTTCTACGTGATAAAAGAAAGAACTCATCTTTGTTCTTTTTTCGTTACCTTGCTCTTGTATGTGTAAGACCCAATCCATTTGATTTCTAAAAAGGATTTTTCAGGAATTTTAGACCAATCTGCAAGCAACATATAACATAGGAGATTATTGTGAATATGCTAAGAAAGTTCATCTATAACTGATGCAAAATGGTTTAGACTTAATTGTCAATTGTGGATGTGATCCAATTGTTGTTGGAAATTCATTTCTTTCTTTTTACTATTCTTAGACCAGTTATGTCTCCAATGTGCATGTACAGATTTGTATTAGTCCCTCCATTCCATTTTTTTGTCCACTATAAAAGTCCACTTTTTTTTAAGGGGACAAGCATTGAATGCATTCACACCCAACTAATAGAGTCTGAATTCTTAAAACTATCCTTCTATTATACTCAATTAAATGCATTGAACTCATCTGAAAAGGATAACATTGTTCAATCAAAACATAATGTACCTTGCATTTCATAATGGACAACCATTTTGGGACATCCCAAAATAGAATAGTGGGAGAAAAAAGGATGGAGATCTAATGTTCCCCTCTCCCCCCCGGGCAGTGCAGCCCAGTCATATGCTTTTGGAACTCATGCATCCGATTTTGTATACTGTAAGAAGATACAAGCAAGGCAATACCACAAGCAAAATCAATTGCACGATAAAATGAAAAATAAACGTACTTAAGTTTATGAATTATCAGCAGTACTCATGTGCAATGCAAAATCTCATTAAGATGAACCAAAATTTCATGAAGTCTCATATTCACTAGGCAACCTGAACATTTTGGCAATTTCATCTGACGTTTTATTTCAGACTAGAACGCATTGAACCCTGTATGTGTTGGTCACAATTACAAAGCCACCTCAATCATTGATGCAAGTTGCAGTGAAACTTGAGTGCTCTTTATTTTTCCTTGGAGACTTTTATCTCTACATTGTAAGTTCGAAATAATGAGTCGCTGCGTGTGATGCATCTTGATAACTATAACTTTAACTATGTATATTCTAAATCCTACTTAGAACTTCAGTTTTACAATTTGGATCATATGAAATTTTTGTTGATAATTGTCAGGCTAGGCGAGCTTTACGAGCTTTGAAAGGTTTGGTACGACTTCAAGCCCTTGTTAGGGGCCATGCTGTGAGGAAGCAAGCAGCAATAACTCTTCACTGTATGCAAGCTCTAGTAAGGGTTCAGGCTCGTGTTCGAGCTCATCGTGTTCATTCAGCGTTGGAAAGTCAAACAGCACAACAAGTACTTCAGCAAGAACTTGAACATAAGGCTCAGATTCGAGAAATTGAGGCAAGCATCCTGAGGTTTCTCTTTATTAACTAGTTCTTCTTTTTCCCTTCAATAATATGACAATATTTCATGTTAATATGGTGCCAACATATTCCTATATTTGGAAAATATAATTAATCCAATTCATTATACTTTTTATTTTTGTTATCTTTTTAATGTGTCAATAGAACATGCAGAAAGAAACAAAGTTTTAAAATAATCAGTGAACAAATACTGACAGGACCAGAATTGCTGCAGCCTTTTGCATCATGAACCAATCATTCCAAGCCACATGATCAGCCTATTCAATGTTTGATGCAGCCTTTTTTTTTTTTATGTATATATCATTCAGTTGAATGGTGAATATCTTTGGTTTGATAACATTGACCATCTTGTTAGAATCTGAGATTTATAAGATGGAATGATAATTTTAGGAGGGAAGGGTTGAGCGAAAATATGGGTACGAGGCAGTTATAGAATGAAGGAAGCTCTTGGAAGGATCCCAATAACTTTTGTGCATGTAATAGGTAATTTTTAAAGAGATGGTCTTCGGAGCTGGAGATGGCAGTTGAGAGATCCTCTCATGAGATTTATTTGGTTGGTTTGACATTTTGTTGACAAAGAGGAGTGGTTAAGGGTAATATATAGTTGTGTGGAGCTGGGAATAGATCCATTTGAATGTTCCTTGTGGTCCTATATTCGTGAGTGGGAAACCTTACGGGGTAGATGTAATGCCCACGAATTTGACGTAGGAAGCAGAGGTCTTGATTTTGAGTCATTTTGGGTTGGTCAAACTAGATTATCTTGGTACTTGCTCGATGTGTCTGTATGAGGGACTGGAATGACTGCAGGTGCCTGAAAGGGTTATTTTCGTAGTAAGACCTTCAATGGGTCCCTGACAGATTTATAAGATTTATATGTTTTCCATGTATTGGGTATGGTAGCTACCATTTCCTTTCAAATACAGCACTCTTTTTGTTATTGGTGGCATGGGAAAAATGTCTAAAGCTCGGCTCTTGTGGATCGTAGGACTACCCCAAAGTCATGGAATCTGTGCATCATTTTCTTATGCATTGTCAGGTTGCCAAGGATGATAGGGTTCCGCATTTTCAAGTGTTTTGATTTTGTTATTATCGCCTTATATGGAGGCATGTTGCTTTCCGGTTGATGGATTAAAGCTCTCTCTCTCTCTCTCCATTGTTTCGGAAGGTAGTTGTCACGCCTCATCCCCGGTGGTTTGATACTACCTCCCCTAAAATGTGACATGGCAAAACCTGCTATCTTCCACACATAACTAATAATAAATAAAGTGATCAAAGGTGAAGTAAAAAGACTACCACTTCTAAAAATTAAAGAACTGTAATACACGTCATGACATCACAATTCTCACCTAAATCACTAACCCAAAACATGCAACTTACGTACAATAATGTACCAAACATCTCACTATAAGATGATAATATAAACATTAAGCACTACTCCCAAGACGCAACCTCTCTAAGACCTGAGCTGTATAGTGGATCACTTCTAGTACCACGCACCTAAAAAGTAATCTCATAAAAGGGTAAACTAACCACGTGCTTGGCAAGTATATTGAAATCATATAACCAAAACATGTAAAAAAGATATGGATGAAGTTTAAGCTCAAATAACTTTCTTGACGAATATTTCAGTAGAAATCATTCATAATAAGGATATAATTTGATTTTTCAACATTACATAGTTGCAATCAATGCTAATTGTAATAAAAATGCCTGTTTTGGATTCAATAACTCATTCCATATAGCAATGAGTTGATTAACCTTCAACCAGAGTTATTGTTACCTTGATTATCGGCTCAACTAATGATATTGGTGTAGTCAAGAGCAATTTATTATTCCCAATGGTAGGGATACTTCCCTACTAAGCCTGGGAGCAAGGCATACTTTTCCTTATGAAGCTCAGAAGGAAGGCATACATACTCCCCTATAAAGCTTGGAAGCCGGGTATAGCAAGGCTATAATAGCATGAATCCAACATTGTACTTAAGAATATACTTGATCCAGTCATCCAACAACAGAATATTTAACGCAATAACCAACTCCACAAATAGAAATCATTTCATAGATAAATAAAAGGAATAAAATAGTTCAGTTTTCAGTGCATATAATTTCATGTACTAACCTTACATCAATTGTCGCCTAAATCTAGATCTTGCTAACCCTTAGACGGAGCTGAAGTGGGCAGACTCTCTAGACCTAACACAAGTCAAATCACATGATGCAATAAGTAAGAGACATTCACATGTTCATGCATTTTGTTCCAGAAGAAATGAAACAAAAGATAAGGTAGAGCTAAGACAATTATTGTATGAGGTCTACCTAATGCTAGATGCAAAGGCACAGAATAGATCGATATGAACATCATGAGTGGTCCGGTAATAAAACCAGTTGTTGCTGATACCTTCTTCTCGGTTCCTTCTTCTCCTTTTTTCATGACCTAAGCTCGGAGAAGGAAGAGATAAGAGGGCCCTATGGGGAATGTGGTTAGAAATCCATAAAAGAGTCTAACCACAATGACCGAATTAATTATCTTTGTGCATAAGGATACTAAATTACCTAGTAGGGCAGATTTAAAAATCATCACAAATGCATACTTAAATCTACTTTCCACAATAGTGCATTGTCTTAAGTGCACATAACTCAATACTCATTCCAAGGTTTAAATCTCCTAATCTCATTAACATGTGATACATAAAGTGAAATATGTTTTAAAGTAGTGAAGGATTCTCTTCAAGGGATAAGATATACAAAATGTGGATTATCCAACAATGACCACCTTAACATAGGTGTACTCTTTTACCCGTATTTTTTTACATTTGTAAGAATTTATTAGTGAAACTAGTGTCATTAGCAAGTAGACTTAAAGGGCTTTAAATTGACAGATCATGGGTCTAAAATGGATTTCCGGTAAAGGAGATACACCCACTTGAATATGAACCGAATAATCTGGAAATTAGAGTTGCAGTCAGCACTTTTAGGTCAACTTTAAGCTGAAATCTGTATGACTCTATAATGGTTTGGGTTACAAGCCCTATAACAATATAAAGGTATATGAGTCTATTTTGTAACGCATCAAACAAATCAAGTTTTCGAGTTTCCTAGAGAAAGTTATGACCATTTTCCCAAAGTATGTCAGTGCTGACTGACAGCATACGAATTTAGTCATAAACTACTTCAACTTCCTCCTTCCCTTCTAGTATGTGATTCAAATACTAATATGGAATTGTTTAAATGATATTTCTAATACCTATATGAAAAGAATATAGACATAGGATACCATTTCTTATTAAAGATAAGGAGTACACAAGTTTCTCCCTTCACTGTCTTTTCCTTTATCTTCTTTTCTTCCCTTTTTTTTTCTCTCTTTTTCTTTCACTTTCACTGCCTCCCATGGCAAACAGAATTTTCTAACAAGCTCCTCAATCTCTACACAAGCTCGTTTCTTCTCTCTCTTTTATCTATTATTGTAATCAAGACATATAGGTATATCTTTGAATCTAATGCAACACATGGCGCACACGTACACACACCTCATCGGTGGAGCACGCACCTAGGTGTCTCTACTATGTCTCACTCTAGTAAGCACCTCAATGACTAAGTAGGTAAACTTAATCGCTTGATTAGCACTAATTAATCCTTACCTAAGTAAGTTGATCAAGTTTCATTACCACTGAAAATACAAGAAGATTATGAACACTAAACCCTGCCACTTAAGCACCTTGATTAGGCTAATCCACACTTAATTAAAGTAAAAATGCTTTTAGTCAATACATGAATGTCACAGTAGTAGTGCAGTTATCTCTTTGTTAGTCCATGAATTATCTTCCTTTGACTTTTTCAGCGTTTGCCTGTATTGTGTGTGTGGAATCTGTAAATCTTCTGTTTCTTTTAATCTATGGAGGGAAAAAACAATGGAAGGTTTTGTAGAATCTGTAAATCTTTTGTTTCCTTTAATTTATGGAGGGAAAAAACAGAGACTGCCAAATGCGCTCATGAGGGAAAGGATGCATTGCTTCAGATTAACCCAATATTATGCTTTTATGAAAAGTAGACAACAAACCACACTGCCAAGTAGTTGGATTTGGATTAACATTTATTTAGTAGTACAAAATGATATAGGGATGTGAAAGGAAGTGAAAATAACTAATACCTATTGTCTACACTATGTTGTAAAACAGCATTGCAAGTTTTAATTTAGAATGGGCAAACCTTAATCTATTCACAAAAGATTAAAAAAAAAGGTTGAACAATGCTAAAGGTTGGTGGGGAAATTTAATAGCAATAGTTCTGTGAAATTGAAATTCTTTCCCCACGTGTGTGATAGGGAAAAGGTATTTTTAAAATTTGTTGAAGGTTTTCGATTGAGGTCATTAAATCACGTGATGCACATGTAAAGTTCCAAGGGGAAAGCTTTGAGTTTGGAATTATCTTTTAATCATATCCAGCATGCCTATATATTCCAATTGATGGCCCTTGTAAGCTTAATCAAACAATAGAAGAAGAGAGAAAGAAAACAGTACGGCTGGTGTGTATTCATATCATAATGTAAGAATACAGCCAACGAAATATAAATGCAGGACATAACCCTAAAAATAGAAAAAGGGACTATTCTACCCTTAATGAACCCATGAAAATAATACATACCCTTAATGAACTCATGAAAATTGTACAAGAGAAATAACTAAATAATATATCTTAAATTCCCCCAGCAAACTCATGACGCAACAATGGGAAGCAGCGAGAGTTTGTCAAGAAGGAAGTGAAAATGTCAAATGGTATGAGACTTCGCGAAGAAGTTAGCCAATTGCATGGTGGAGGAAACAAATGGCAAAGAGACAGTCCCAAACTGAAGGTGGTGATGTACAAAATGACAATCTCAATGTGTTTGGTGAGCTCATGAAAAAACAGAATTATGGGCAATCTGAACAATACTCTTGTCATCACAGTACATAGAGGTAGGAGTAGAAAATGAAACTCCTAAGTCGGCAAGCAACCATCGCAACCAAACGATTTTAGTGGTAGTAGTAGCCATAGCACGCTACTCAGCTTTAGTAAAAGAACAAGCAACAACAGTCTGCCTTTTACTCTTCTAGGAAATAAGATAATCACCTAGAAAAACACAAAAACCAATGGTGGATTTACGATTCATGGCATCACCTGCCTAATCAGCATCAGAAAAAGCTCGAAGTTCCAAGGAAGAAGTGGAAGAGAATAACAAACTTTGATGTAAAGTACCCAAAGATAGTTTAAGATACGAAGAACAGCAGTCTAGTGGACCGTAGTTGGAGAATAGACAAACTAACTCACAACATGAACCGCATATGTAGTGTCAAGACGCGTAACAATAAGATAAACCAAACTACTAACAATAACTCGATACAAGGTGGGATCAGTCAAAGGAACACCATCAGTAGAAGTATAATGCACATTAAGTTCAAGTAGAGTCCTAACAGTACGAGAATCAGATAAGTGGGCCTGTTAGATAACATCAGCTACATACTTGTACTGAGATAGAAGATAACCCTTATGAAATGAAGCCACCTCAATGCCCAAAAAATAGCGAAGAGGAAGAAGATCCTTCATCTTAAACTGCTGTTGTAAATGAGACTTCAAGACATAAATGCCTTCAGAATCATCCCCAGCAATAGCGGAGAGAGAAGAACCTGCAAAGGCAGAAGAGAAAAAAATTCCAGCAGATGAAGCAGCGGAGCAACAGCAAAGCGAAGAGGAAGAAACAATTGACATATAAGGAGATAGAAGTTCCCAACCGTCTGAATAGGTCAGCCAATAATCTGATGCAGCAGCCAAGTCATCATGTACAAAAGATCGAGCAAAAAGAGGGAAAAGAAATCTAACTCGAATGCAAGAGAGAGGGTCCCCCCAACAATGCATATCAAGCTTTCCAACACCCTCCCTCATGTGCAAACCTGCCTTGCACGTGGAGATGCAACGTACAAAAATAGAGAGAAACAAATGCAATCAGGGAACAAATGTCAATGGAGAGACTTGAACCCAAGACCTCCTTCCAACTTGACTCTAATACCATGTTAATCTTAATCAAACAATAGAAGAGAGAAAGAAAACAGCACAGCTGCTGTGTATTCAATCATAATGCAAGAATACAACTAGCGAAATATAAATACAGGACAAAACCCTATGAAGAGAAAAGAGGACTGTTCTACCCTAATGAACCCATGAAAATAATACAAGAGAAATAACTAAATAATATATCTTAACAGTCCTGACTTTCTGAGATGTTGGAAAACCATTTGTGTGGAAGAGTTAACCTTTTATATTTATGATGCATGTGTTAACGTGAGAATCTGAGATCAATGGATTACCAAACCTCCTGCTAGCAACCCTATTTTGTAATTAAGATAATGAGAAAGTCAATAGAAGTAGTTTCTGTATTT
Source organism: Euryodendron excelsum (assembly GCA_033060915.1). NCBI lineage: Eukaryota > Viridiplantae > Streptophyta > Magnoliopsida > Ericales > Pentaphylacaceae > Euryodendron > Euryodendron excelsum. The sequence goes on along the minus strand of CM065382.1, from coordinate 26,584,470 downwards.
ATTTGTCTAATTCAATTGTTCATGTTTGATGAGTAAAGGATTTGATTGACAAGTGAGTCATAAACAAGTGCCATGCTTAAGTGCTGGAAAGCTGTTAACTTGATAGAATAACAATCTTTGCAATGAAACAGGCCTCCTGGATGATGAACATTATTCTGAGTTATTTGTGAATTTTCTTCCCAGATAAGTCATGAGTTAGAAAAATTCAGAACTTCCGAAAGAATGTATCCTTTGCCCTCCAGGCTTCAGAAACTCAATTATCATCCTGTCTAAAATGAACTGATTTTGGGAAAAACTGACAGAGAAGATGTTACAGTGGTAAAGGGAAGATAACCATCAAAAGATGATCTGCACTTCCATTTGAGTTTGTTCATCACAGAATCTATGGGCCATGTTTTTTGAGGACCTGATGGGAATTCTTGATAGGATAGGATGAGGTCCTGTAGGATAGGAAACTGTATACTCCGGATACTATATGTTTCCAATCCTGAGTTTTGGACTAGAATCAGACTACTACAGTCATAACGTTTGATAGTCTGACTCAAAATCCACCATCATACTCAAGTCAAACTAAACAAGCCTTAGTCCTACTTACTTGGGTTTAGCTGCATAGATCCGTTTTCTCCCGAAAATCCACTATCATACCAGATTCCCAAAATTAATCAGGAGGGGGATGTTAATATAATTTATCTCCACATTTAACAAAAAGTTTTATGACATCATGAAATAATACCATGTAATTTTAGGGTTTGAGTTTTCACCGAGTATAGACCAATCATTTGATTAGGAATTTCAATGTTTTTAGATAAAGAGAAGAAAAGAACCAGCAGATCTGTCTGTGTGTAAAACCGAAAAAGGTTAGACTGAATGTGTAGATAGCAGCCTCAAGGCAATGGCTTATCATTGGTGGACTGGCAATAGTTGGTCTGTTCTTCCCTCTCTATTTTCTCCTGCAGCAGTGAGATTGTGGATAGTTTTATGACAATTCCCTGTGAGTGCAACCCCACCACACACACCCCCTCTCCCCCCCCCCCCCCCCCCCCCCCCCCCCCTTAACTGGAAAAAAAAAAAAAAAAAAAAAAAAAAAACTAAAGAGAAAAAACAGTAGATATTTTTTTTCTGCTTTGAAGCAGAATCTGATCCCTGGTTGGGGCCCAAATAGGGCCAACAAACAGATTGAATTTCTACGTCCTGTTAGTCCACCTAAACATGCCATCCAAATGCGGCCTATAGGAATTGTTCTTACCAATTACAAACTGGAGTCACTTAACATCAAAGCTGCATAGTATTCAAAGAATAAATTGATAACTTCATATGGAAAGTGATTGAAAACATGAAAGGAGGCATTTCTATTGTTTTACAAGTATCCAAAGGACATTCTTTATTATTTTAACTGCCCTGATGAATTAGGGAATTTCCGCAATATATTTGGCATGATTTTTTTGTGTATTTTTTTTTTTTTAACTGGTAGAAGTGGAAGGAGAAACTTCTAAGGAACTTATTTGTTGGGAGTGTGGAAGTTACAGATGCCTATGGAAAAAGAGGCCCTTCAAAGGGAATTGAAATATCAGTTATATCCTTGGGATAAGCAAAGAGTGGTTGTAATCTGGGTTACGAAAACGGAATGCAGAAGGCAGTCTTTAAGATATGGGGAACTCATGATGTAAAGCAGTTCCCATTTGAGGACAATGCAGTTATATGCAAGGATTAAAATTTCATTTCAATAGGTCGTTTCAGTTGGCTTGGAAATGGAAACGGTTCGAAGATGTTTCGGAAACATTTAAGAAGTAACAAATATTACTATAGAAAATTTCAATCAAAATTGTACAACATATATGAGAAGATGTTAATTTGAGGTTATACAACTTATTGTTTTGGTTTAGCATTGGGTTTTGGTGCATATTTCTATGTTCGAGAGTGTTTTGATGGAAACCATAGAGTTTCGTTATTCCACTTGTGTTTTGTTTTGGTTTCTTAGGAAACAGAAACATTTCGACTGTTTCGATGGAAACAACTGAAAATTTTGTTCCTTGCGTATATGGGACACTAAAACTGGTAGTTACATAAGGTTCATTGGTTTTGATTATTAAAACTTTACATACTTTCATGTCAGATGCCGTAGATGGTTGGAATAGGGCTAAACTGATGGTAGCTGAACCGGAAGGGTTATTATCAGGAAGTACAAATGCTTTTGAAGTGTCTGGTGAGGCCTTTGCAGACTATTCTTGTGTAGAAATACCATTTGTATTTTCTGGATAATATAAACAATTTACCTCTATGGAAACTGTATCGTACTCAAAATGGAAACTCTGTAATTTTATCACTACCATATAGCTTGCATAGAAGCATTGTGTATTCACTGAGTCCTTTTTCGAACTATGTAAATATATATCCATATACGTATAAAAATGAAAACTGTGTAATTACATCACTACTATGTAACTTGCATGGAATGAGAAGCATTATGTGTATTCACTCAGCCATTTTTTGAACAATATACCTATATATACACCCGTATATTTCACTTTCTTCTTCCACTTGTTGGGTGCTACATGTTCCTTCTGATTTTGGTGCAGGAAGGGTGGTGTGACGGTGTAGGATCTGTTGAAGAAATTCAAGCAAAGTTGTTTAAGAGGCAGGAGGCGGCGGCCAAGCGTGAGAGGGCTATGGCGTATGCTTTGGCTCACCAGGTAAAATACAGTAGTCTCTGCCAAGCACATCATGTAGAAAATTTTGTTACACAAGATTTAGACCTTTAGATCAGGAAGCAGGGTCCACATCAGGATCAGAATAGAGGGAAAAAAATGAAGACGTTAGTGCATTTGCATTTCAACTTAGCCTTGTAATTATATCTGTCTTTTTGTGAAATATGTTAATAGGTTTTTAAGATATCATATCATGTAGTATGTGCTATGCTTCTGAAACTTTCACTCTTAGAAAACTGTACAAAGTTTTACAACTAGTGTGCTATGCATGCTTTTAGTTTAAGTGGAGTCTATATTTGCCATGGATGTCTGATGTTGAATAGTTATCTCCATGCCATACTTATAACAACTAAAAGGAATAATTATCTCACCATAAAACATTGCTAGTCCTCTCTGAAAATTTATTGTTCTGGGTGTCTTGACAATTGATTCATGTTTCTTGATAATGGTTTTGGACTCATGCTGAAATAATTCCTGAAAATCCTGAGAGAAGCTTGTAGAGAAGTTTAGTTTATTAGGAGCCTGTATTATTAGGTTGTGGTCAGGCGGAAGTCATGGTGGCTGAGTGATTAAGTGGTGTCATGACATTTAAAAGAGGGGTGCGTTTTGGCATTTGATTCTTACCATTGATCTAAAGTTCTTTAAGTTGTAGTCAGGCATTAGAGTCCCCTTGTTTGATGATGCAGACATATCAGGTGAAATATGTTACTACTTTCATTGAGGACTAATGGGATATTTGGCTATTCTTCTTGTTGAACTATTTCACTTGACAAAGAAACTGTTTGGGACCGAACAACTAGGATTTCAATCGGACATGTTACGTTAATTATCATTCAACAATTTTTTATTAATTTTGGTATTGCTGGATATGTTATGCCCTGAAATGGTTGGTAATAAAAAGGTGGGGTTGAGAAATGTGGAAGTTTTCAATGAAATCATGTGATGTAACAACCGTAAGCAATTCAAACCTTCGCAATGATGTGTAGAAAAAATCTGACTGGATTTGTAGTGATTCAAAATTTTGGTAAAAGAAGACTTTGGGAGATGTCATGGTTGATATGTTTTCGCAAGAAAGAATGATGATGGACGATAGTAATATGTATCATTATCACATATCATTAGTCATATACCTGAAATTATCATTTGAAAGAATTCAGACAGATTGCTCAAATCTTTAGATCCAACATGCAAAATATTTTCTATTACTGTATTGCAACTATGTAATATGATATTTCTGGTTTAAAAAATATTTGTTTTTTTGTATGCAATATCTTTAGTTTATGGATTGAAATGTTGGCTTTACAGATGTTGCTAATAAATAAATACAGCTCAAGTCATCATACCGTAACATGATTCTATGTTATCTATAGATTAGGTGAGCTTATGAATTTTCGTTTCAAATTGCTCAGATGGATATAGGATATATTGTGTTTTAGATTTTATAGATAATTTTTATTTATTTTTTTATAGAAGTTTTTATCTTACACAAGATATGCTTAAAGCCTTATACAGAATTAGCCTCTATGATCTCTTTTGAACATATTCTTACCTTTTGGACATCTTCATGTGTCCTTTCGCTGAAATTTTTTGTAAATCATGTAATTTGTGGATTAATTTTGATGATTATAATCTTTTAGCATTAAAATTTGTTTTGTTAATACTAACGTTTATTCCTGGACTCTCTCTCTCTCTCTCTCTCTCTCTCTCACATATGGTATTATCTAATTTCACATCTTGAAGAATTCATGTTGTAGTAATAAAATACTAGTAAAATGACTACCAAATTTTTGGGGTTTTGCCAATGAGATATGGTATGTAGGGATATTTTCTTCAGTCAGCTCAGAAATAAGATCTGTGAATGCTATTGTGGCAGGTGGGATCGAGGCAGCAGGCAGCTCCCTCTGGGTATGAACCAGATAAAAACAACTGGGGCTGGAACTGGTTGGAGAGATGGATGGCTGTTCGTCCATGGGAAAACCGCTTTCTCAACACTAATCTCAAAGATGGAGTGATGATTCATGAGAATGGTTCAGCTGAAAAAAATAATGGAACCAGGACCCTGTTAAAATCTTCTGGGAAGAAAACCATTTCTTCAAACCTTCAACCAAACCTGCCAAATCATAAAATGGGTCTGTCTCATCCCGATGGCTGTAATTCTTCACCCAACAAGTCCACCAGCATGCAAGAGGCAACTGCCACACAGTTTACAAAACTGAAGTCTAAGCCAGCTCTTGAAGATTTGGTTGAAGAAGCTGGCTCAAGACCAGGTATTGGGTCAAGATCCCACAGCAATCCTAAAGAGAGATCAACTCTTGCAGATAAGCAGGCAAAGAAGCGATTGTCTCTGCCTAATAGTGGTGACTCTCTCTCTCTCTCTCTCTCTCTCTCTCTCTCTCGTGCATGGGTTATTGTGGATGTTGATGCATAATCGTGGATTTGGATTTTTGTCTATGCTTCTATTTCACTAATTCAAGGTGAAACAGTTGTAGTCAAGCAACTAATCAATAGCTGCATCCTTTTTCTGAGTCGTTTATGTTGGAGATGACGTGTAACTTGAACCATCCACAGAGCTCAAAGCCATTCCTATTTGTGAATTTTTTGAGTTTCTGTATCTGACCAGCAATTTTCCTAAACTTCTTTTTGATTGTTTCTTGGTAATTTGACCAGGGCAAGGACTTGGTGCTCAAACTAACAGGCAACCTGGAAGAAGTTCTGTGAAAAGGACACCAATTGCACAGAAGCCTTTGAAGGATAAATCCAAGTTCAACGGAAATGATGTAGATCCGATGAAATCTGTTGCGCAGACCGTTGATCTGTAGCTTCAAGCTTCTCAAGGAAGATCTTTCTCCGTGGAAGTGCTGCCTTGTCGGTTTGTACATATTGGGCCCTTCTTGCAAGGAGATGCAATGATGCTGTTTCAGTTGCTGTCTTCTCTGGTGGTGTCCCCATGGCAGAGTTGAGGAGACAGGCTTGTCAGAAAAGTAAGTATCGTAAGATTTGATTAGAGCTGTTGTAATCAGTTATTATTGTTGTCATTTATGTAATCAGCTGTATTTAGTTTTAATGTCAGTGTCTCAGCTGTTGTCTTCCTGTCATGGCATGTGTTATGGGTCTCTTCTTTCATTCTTTGATTGTCGAAAGTTGTGAAATATGCTCGTGCTCGAACTCACCCAAGAAAAGGGATTGGAGAATGCAGTATGAACAAAAGAGAGAAATTCGTCGCAAGTGGTGTTTATTGGATGAACTCTGTAGAAATTTGCTGCTTTCTTATGAGATGAGTGTTAAAAATGTCTTAGTATTTATTTGTAATTGTCTTTGCAAATACAGAAAGTCCAGTTGAGTGGAAGTTAGAACTGGTTGCTCTTTGCTTTTAGGTCATGCAGACTAGGATCATATTCTTTCTGGCCCATTTTTTTTTTTTTTTTTTTCTGCAGGATATGGCCGTAGGATTATACTAATAAATCCGTGTCCGTATTGAGTGTTTGGTTGCGTAAAGGGCTCGAAATAAGAAATCTGGGCAAGGTGTTAAATAATCTCATAGGGGGATAGGGTAAACAATTCGAGATAGGAGGTCAAATAATAAAATTACCCGTAGGATTTCTTATTTTCCTTCAAAATTTAATGTCCCATAATTCCTTATCCTATTCTCCTAATTATATTTCTGTGAAGCAAATGTGGCTTTTGTAGATAAATCTAATCTAGGTACTGTGTATATGTAACTCATTTTCCATTCCTCTCATTCTTTATTCGGAACTAGAATTTATTACAGAAAAAGGGAAAAGGAAAAGAAAAAGAAAGGAAGAAGAGAAGGATGATAAATTTAGATTAAGAAAGCTTATACGCAGAGCAGAGCTAGAAATTTGTTTTGGGGGAGCCAAAAAAAATTTTTTTGCTGCAAGGTATCCAGGCCTTCAGTTGGCTACTCCTTCAAGCTCATACAGGTCACATGAATCGTATATATTTTATGTCATACAATAATTATATTTTAAATATTCTATGCACATAATTTTAAATTAAAGCAATATAAAATTTTTGTATATAAAGAATAAAATCAAGTTCTATCAGTATCAAGAAAATATGAATTTGTTTATTGTTTTGGTTTTTTGTTTTATGTATTTGAGAGGTAAGCCTACTTATTGAATGAGTGCACATTAAAAGCCTACAAAAATTTTTTAAAAGTCTTAAATGGTGCTCATTAGAAACCCATAATCTTTTGAATTCAATAGGTTAGAAATTTTAATGTACAAGGAAAAAAATGAATAAATCTAATAGTCCATTATACAAAAATTTTAATATTATATTAGGTTAGGAATTTTGTTTTAAACCATGAAGATTCCAGCTTAATAGATTATTTTGTGAAATTATATATACATACTACATAAAGAAATATTATACAAAAATTGAGAGGTGCTGATACAAAATTTAAAGTGTCAATACATCATAATTTTAGTAAAACGCTATGTATATATACTATATCTAGATGTATTACATAGCACCCCCCACACAAGGGTGGCTCTGCCACTGCTTATACGAGTGAAAATAAATTATCGAAAAGAGAAGGATAAATCATATTGTGTATTAAAACTTTCTCACGTACTTCCTTCCATTATATATTTCACTTCATTATCTTTTATGATAACCAAATGAGGGATAATGACTTTCTTTGAATTTGGTTTTCTGTTTCCCTCACCAAATCCAAATCCATGAAACCTAACACAACCAAATGGTGCTAAGTTGTCAAATTTATTGAAGACAACTATCATGTTTTACAAATTTAGTTGGAAAATAGATTGGAGGCATTTTTTTCCATAGAATTTGCACAAACTAAAAGGATCACTTTTGAACAGGATATATGCAAACCAACAATTAAATGCTTGAGGAATGTTTTTCTGTGGGAAGTGCAGGGGAAAAGCTAGAAATTTATTTCGGGAGGTGCCAAAATTTTTTTTTTTGCTACAAGGTGTCCAGGTCTTCAGTTGACTACTCCTCCAAACTCATGCAGGACCACGTAAATCATATAAACTTTATGCCATACAATGATTATATTTCAAATATTCTTTACACATATTTCTAAATTAAAGCAATATAAAAATTTTTTACATAAAAAATAAAACCAAGTTCTATCAGTCTCAAGAAAATATGAATTTGTTTATTGTTTTGGTTTTTTGTTTTATGTATTTGAGAGGTAAGCCTACTTATTGAATAAGTACACATTAAAAGCCTACAAAAAAAAATTAAATTTTAAATGGTGCCCATTAGAAACCTACAATCTTTTGAATTCAATAAGGAAAAAAATGAATAAATCTCATAGTCCATTATACAAAAATTTTAATATTATATTAGGTTAGAACTTTATTTTTAAACTATGCATATCCTAGTTCAATAGATTCTTTTGTGAAATTATATATACATACTAGATAAAGAAATATTATATAAAAATTGAAGGGTGCCAATACAAAATTTGGAATGTCAATACATCAGAATTTTGCTAAAACACTATATATGCACTATATATGATGGCACTCTCATCCACAAAGGTGGCTCCTCCACAGGGAAGTGTGAATTTTGCTTTTCATGGTCAGTTACGCATGAATCTAAAATTTAATTACTCTCCACGCCTCACATAACCAACATTATTCATGTAATTTATGAAGTTTGTATAGTTCATATAAACGGTGACGTTTTACAAATTTAGGAGAGGAGTCGGTCAAAGATCTAAGCACCTTGAAAAAAAGGAGAGTAATTTCTTTTCTTTTCTTTTTCTTTTTTTTGAAAAGAAAATATGATTTTGGAGAGCGGCTCTCTCATCCCTATAAAGTTTGTTGACATGCTTGTCACTTAAAATCCTTACACCTGTTATTGTAGAGCTTACACACAACTGTAAAACGAACTAAATTACTCAAACTTAGCTCGAATTTAGCTCGTTAAAAATTTATTTGAGTTTGGCTCATTATGTAAATAAATTAAACTTAAACACACATTATTTGTTAATTTGTTAAGCTAAAATGCACTAAAAAATTCAAACTATTCTAGCACAGTTCAAGATATGCTCGATTAAACTGGTTTGAAATCAGCTCAAAAATAAAATGAACCAACTTCAATACATTTTTAAACTTTTTTTAAATTTTCAAATCAAATTTAAAACATTCATTTCTTGGTTCGGCCCCTCGTGTTTTTATACACCTACATTCAAGTCTGATGGTTCGACCGGGTTACTGGTTACTGGACAAGGAAGGCAATCAAATTGTTTTTTTCTTTCGGGACGAAAACCAAAAAAGTCAAATGAATGAAAGCAACTCTCTCTCTCTCTCTCTCTCTCTCTCTCCGTCTCCTCAAACCCACTGTCACCGTCCGAATGAACCATCGACTCTGTTGTATCGATCACTTCTCTTTGCCACCACCACCAACGCTGCTGCTGTTGCTGCCGCCGCCGCCTCTCCTCTATCAACTGCCATCGTAAGTCGTAGCCATGGCACCGTTCGAAATTTTAAGGTTTACAGTACGCGATTTGTAAGGTACATAAAGATACATAAAAACAAAAAAGGGAGTGTTGTCTTTCCCACAGCTCATCTATCTCTCACTCTCTCTTTATAAACTCTCATCACTTCACTGGTAGAGCTGGAAGATTGATCATCAAATCCTAACACATCAAAAACACCTCACTCCCAAATCCAATCCTCTCTTCCCCCATCTCTTAAATCCCCAAAAATCAATAATCCATAAATCAAATCCCCAAAAATAAAATAATGATAAAATAAAAACCACAATCCTCTTTTTCCTTACTTTCCTAATTTCCTTCCTCAAATCTAAATTCTTCGCACGCCCCAAAATTTTCCCTCACTTTCCCACCCATTTTCCCACCCTTTCCTTTCCTAAACCCAATGTTCTCTTTCTCATCATCGCCATTGGTTCCCACTCTTGTTCTCTCACTCTCTCTCCCTCTCCTCTTCCTCCTCGCCCCGCACATCCTTCCGTCTCGCCCCGTCCCCATCTCTCTTCCCGACGAACTCGACGACCTCTCTCTCTTCCACAAGGCCGCTGCCGAGTCGGCGCCGCCCAGGCAACCACGTCCCTCATCCAAGTCCCGCCTCGGCGCCACCAACTCAAAACCCAAAATCGCTTTCATCTTCCTCACCAACTCTGACGTCCACTTCGCACCCCTCTGGGAACGCTTCTTCGCCAACGGATCCAACAATCTATACAACATATACGTACACGCTGACCCAACGGTGAACATCAATCCTCCCGGTGGAGTCTTCACTGACCGATTTGTCCCCGCCAAGAAGACCCAGCGCGCCTCCGCCACGCTGATCTCCGCCGCCCGCCGCCTCCTAGCCAACGCCCTCCTCGACGACCCTGCCAACGCCTTCTTTGCGCTCCTCTCACAGCACTGCATACCGCTCCATTCCTTCAGTTTCGTCTACAACACTCTGTTTCACCGGTCGATCACTGAGTTGACTCAGTTGGGTATGCTACAGTATCGTAGCTTCATCGAAATACTCTCGAAAGAGCCCATTCTCTGGCGCAGGTACAATGCCAGGGGCAAGAATGTGATGTTGCCGGAGGTGCCCTTTGACCAGTTTCGAGTTGGGTCGCAGTTCTTCATACTCACGCGGCGGCACGCGGTGTTGGTTGTCCGAGATCGTCGGTTGTGGAGGAAGTTCAGGCTGCCCTGTGTTTGGACCGAGTCTTGTTACCCAGAAGAGCATTACTTTCCTACTCTTTTATCAATGGAGGACCCAGAAGGGTGCACTTACTATACATTGACTCGGGTCAATTGGACCGAAAGCATCGGTGGCCATCCGCATACATACCGGCCACCGGAGGTGACGCCGGAGTTGATTTACAAGCTCCGGCAATCGAATTTTACGCATTCGTACTTGTTTGCTAGGAAATTCTCGCCGGATTGTTTGAACCCATTGTTGAATATCTCCGATTCTGTGATTTTCCGAGACTAAGATTTGCTCCTGGTAAGTACATTTCTCTCTATTGATTTACTCATTTTGATGTGATCTGAAATTCAGTGTTTGTGTGTTATGAGTTGACCGAGTAGATTTTTGAAATGGTAAATTGATGGTAGCTATTATTGTGGTGCCATAGTAGCTTCATCTACTCTTGAAAAGTTGGAATCTTGGTTGTGAGGACTCTTTAGTCAATATTGTTTTGGTAAACTGAGCTTTTTGCAAATGAGGTAGATCAAATCTGTGTCTAACTCCTCTGTTGATGCTCTGTTCCTTGATTTTGAAATTACCGAAACACCCATAGAAGATTTTATTCAACGGTGACATTACTCTTTTGGTGACTGTTGTTTGGCTGCATGTTTAAGGTGAACTGGTTTATGGTTGGGGTTTTATTTCACACGTGGATCTATATTGATCCGAGGATAGGGAAGATTGTTTTAGGAAAAATTGAAGTTATTTTCTCTCTTTTTTTCTTTTTTTTGACTGAAAATTTTTGGGAAATATATTTGAAATGTAGTACAATATTTTGTTGGGCCTAACACATCTTAGAAAATTTTAGTCTATAAATTCCTAGTGTTGTATCTTTTACTTCAGACTGCATTTACCCTCTGATATTGGCACAAAGAAGTAGGAAAAAATGTAAAATAAAGTGAAAAAGAAAATTAAGACAATAAGGGTAGATCCTAAGAAGCACAAAGTCACAGGCAGTTTTAAGAAGGTAATGAGTCTGTGGCGGACACTGTGTTGGATACTCCCTTTAAATATGTTAGACATGTGTGCAAAGTCTAAATGTATTGTATTGTTCTTAAATGTTTTTAGAACCGGACACATTTTACACATTTGAGGGATACAAGTGTCCATCATTTAACATACATAAAAACAAGTTACCAGTTTTCAGAAAATAACACCGGATCCAATTTTAAAATAAATATGATGTTACATAATTTCATCTTTTCAACCATATGATATTTCATTTTTAATTTTAATTAGTGTTATTTTGCAATTTTTATCATTGCTTTTGAGTAAAGTATTCATTTATATGACATTAAAAGATATGTAAAATCTATATTGTAGCGATGCCAATATGGTGAAACGTCTTGCATTTTCTTAGAATTATAGCGTTGGCCTATCCGTGTCGTGTTGTCTCCGTGTCTGTGCTTCTTGGGGTAACTCTATTAGTGTTGTACTCTGGTTTTTTTACAGTCTTCCTTTTATTATTCATTATTTCTCTGCAAAAACCTTTGTTGTTTACAGTAACAATGTGTGACAACAAATAGAGCTCGGAAATTTGAAACTTAGCATGTTTTTCACTGCATTAACCCATTTTAATGTGGACAGGTTCAATGCATGCTGAGATGCTGTGGTTTTATACTGCATTATCCCATTTTTATGTGGACAGCTGCAATGCATGCTGAGATGCTGTGATTTTGTAATGCAATTTGTATTGTGTATGCATATAGCTTCTGCAATATGTTGTCTAACTTGATCATTGTTGATTTGCTCTTGCAGACGTGAGGAAAATTTTTTGAAAGTGGAAATGGAATGATGTTGGAGTGCCACGCGGAGGCTGTCAAATGCACACAGCTTAAGAACCCGAAGTTTCCAAGTTAAGCATGAAATGATGAGATCTCAACAAGCTGGTAGTTAAAGGTATGACAATGGTGTATTGGGTTGTGTAACAGTTGCAGGGGTGCGAGCAGTTGAAGTGGGTAATGGTCCTTCTTCTTCTTGTGTATTTTGTACGTATTGATGAATGAACAAATGTTCATGTAATGCAACTGAACAATTATGGGGTTTTTTTTCCCTGGAGAAGGTTATAAGTAGGGGCTAAGGCTCATTGCTTTTTCACTTGGAAGGTGTATCTCTCTCTTTTTGAAAAGTGTTTTTAGGTGTGATTATGAATGGCTCATGTTCAACCATACCCTTTGAGACCACCTCTGGTGCTTTTATTTTTTTCTTTACATTTTTGTGGTGATATATAAATGTATATATAATTGTCCAGTGAAAGCTAATGAACTCTGTTAAAAGGAGAAGTTATTCAATGCTCTCACAGCACCACACGATCTTATTCCATCAGATACAATGTGGCAGTCATTATATGTTGGTGACTCTATGTTGGTGTTCGACCCCACCAAACAAGGTTTAACTCACAGGCGTTGTGAGTAAGCCAGTGTTCACGAGCACTCAATAATTTTTCTTGTCAAAAGCCCTTCACTATAGCAGGCACTAGCAATCTCATCTGTGTGTATATGTATGTGTGTGTATATATATATAAGTGTATGTACATATAAAAAATAAAAATGAAAATGCACTAGCGGCTGCAAATAAAAGATGGAGAGCAGACATGGTTCACTGAATTATAGAAAATTGCCTACCAAAAGAATGGTATTAGTAAGCTTAAGTTTAACATTTGACCACAAAAAATAGTAATTGGCTACCAGTTAGTCAAATATATATATATATATATATGTAAGAAAACTCACATAACAAAAGAAGGGGAAAAGAAGAAGTGAAAAAGAAAGGAAAAGTAAAAATTTAGCATTCGATAATGTGTAGCGTCATTAAACATTATTCTAGAGTTAAATAGATGCCTTGAGCCTAATGATAACTTTGAGCTACTATGAATCAATGCTAAGTTTTGAACTCCATTGACTATCATACAAAATAAAAAAAATTCTAGAACTATTTTCTTACAAGTTAGTCTCTTTAAAGTGAAGGTAAATTATTCTCATATTTTATTTTAAAACAAAAACCTACTATTGTTGTCTCATGAATGTTTTAATGTCTTGGATTGATTGATTTTGTATGAAGTTCAAGATTCCACATTAATTTGGATAAGCTTTTTACCCCATTTTTTAACTAGTTTTTTTTTTCTTTTTTACTGGTTTTTTTCAACTAAAATAATTTTTTTTTTTTTACCTTTTATGGGCTATTTATTTTAAGCTTTTCGCTTTTTGTCAAACCAAAACTAAAAGTTAGTAAAAAAAAAGAAAAATAAAGCTAATAAAAAAGGATTAAAAAGGGAATCCAATATGTTTTGTTTTTTCCCTAAATATTGTTCAGACAAGTATCTCCATCATAATTAATTTGCAATCCGTGCCATTCATCATTACTTGAATCATTTATAAGAAATCTTGATGGTTGAGAAGACCAGATTGACTTACCATCTTTGACTTTATTACAAATTGACCTATAATAAGTCTGTATTTAAGTAGCATTGCTAGCAAAATTGGTGGGTTGGTTATATTTCTTAAAATTTTGTACTTGTCCAAAAAAATAACCAACAACTAGCAGTGCAACTAGTACATAGAAACAAACAAGAAATGAGAGATGCACCATAGAGGTAGGCATTTTCCCTCCTTTTCCATATCGCACGCTAATTCATAAGAACTGATGTGCCATGATTATTCAATGAGAAGAAAACAAGTGAATATGGGTCAGCAGGTTGAATTCGCTTGCTCAAAGCGGTATACTTGAGCTCAAGTTCTCGTTCTCACAGGTGAGGCTAAACCCACATTGTAAAATTTTCAACGTGCAGTTGTCTAACAGTATTTTTTATATTTGCATTGAGATCGGACATATCTGTAAATGGTTGTAGATACTGCAAGACAATATTCCATGACGGGCATATAGAGTAGCGCATCTGTATATTCATCTTAAGTACCAAAAGAAAAAAAAAAAAAAAATGAAATGGAAGGCAAATGAAATTGGTGGGCCATTTATGAACCATACCAAACAAACATAGATAAGAAGCCATTCGGGTGATTGGAGATAATGTTAATACCAAATGGTCCTTTCGAGAAGTGGAGTTAATCCAGAAATACTAGCACCAGCCCTTGTCATAAGATCATGAATTTGACTCATGATCCTCTAATGTGCCCAGACAAAAAAACATAAAAAACAAACAAACAAAGAAATGGTCCTTTGATATAGAAATTGAACCAAATGATTCTTTGGACTTAGGTAAACCTAGTTAACCATTTTTTATTGTCTTCATGCCAACATAACCATCATTTTCACCACCTAACGAACCTATAAAGATTTACTCAATCTCATATCATCTAAAAAACTGGAATGCAACCAAATATTATAGTTTTGGTTTCAACTTGAAAAGTTTGCACGTGTGCTTTCACTTTCGAAAACTATTTTTTGTTATTGAAAACATTAAAGAAAAAAAACAAAAACAAAAACTGATACAATATACTCATTTTGGCAAACTATTTTTGAAATTTTTTTATGAAAAATGCCCTAGTTTTAGTAAAAAAAATTCTAAATTCTCTAAAGCCATTTTTATGTAAAAATAAAAACGATGACATTTTTCGAACTTGTCCATTGTTTTCATTTCAAAAAACCAAAACGAAAATTTTGAATGCGATACCAAACAGTACTAATTTCAAGTTTTTACAGTAATGCATGCAGCATCTTCCTTTGGGCACGACTTTTGTGAGATAAAATAATGTAGTGAGAGAAAAACTAGTATCAGCCGGCGCCTGTTGGATAGGCGCAGCTGACGCAAGCACCCCTCATATAGTAAAAGCCAAATAGAAAAATTAGCACTAAATAAATCATTATTTAATTTTTTTTATTTCTTATTATTGTCATTGTTGTTAATATTAGTCTATAGAAAGTAAAGAGCTTCGTCAAAGAAGAAACTAATACAAAAGTAAGTGCACGAAACAAAAAGAAAATTAAAATATACACTCGGAACAAAAGCCTGCAAAAATACACAACGAAAAATTAGAGAGAAAATAGAAGGAAGAAAAATATAGTAAATCCTCAAAAATCATGTTGTATTCTATTTGATTCTGTACTATTAATAAAGTTTTGAGTGGTCCAGAAGATCAACACTTGATTATTTCAAAAAAACTAATATGATAAATATTTTATAGTTTCTGAAGAACTATTTACTATATTTTGTGTTGAGTTATTTTTTATGCTTTATATTCTTTTAGTTTTATAACACATTATTAGCACGATGCTCTTAGAACACACATACGTATATATTTTATAACTTTTAATACTTGATGACTTCTACGAAGTGTAGACTTTTAGAATGTAATGATTATTTAATGTTCATGTTGACACATGTTTCTTTATTTCAAGTAGTGTTTATTTTATAATTTTATATAACCTGAATATAGATGCAGTCTTAATAATTTTTGTACTGATTTAATCTTATTATTTTATTAGTATAGCATTCTGAAAATGTCGTGTTAACTCCATCCCTTAATTTTGATAATTACAAAATATTTGTTAGTTATCTAATGGTCCCACTTAGTGTGGATGCTATTCCTTATCCTTATTATCTATTAGACTATGACTTGAAGCTTGACACTTTGAACATATTGAAGAACTCATGTGTTGAGAAGCTTGTCAAGAAAAAATTAAAGAGCGTGTGAAGATCTAGACTTGAAAAAGAGATCAACATCATTGAAAAGGATACTGGCACCAAAGAGAAGAAGGTCGACAAGTCTTCAAGAAGAATTGACACCTTCTACAATAAGATTAGAAAAAGGATATCGGCAACAATATAAAGAAGGTCAATAACAAGGAGAAGAAGATCGGCAACAATGAGAAGAAGATCAGCAGTCAGTATTGACGCCTAACTTAAAGATGTCTTAGAAGAATAGAAGATCAGTTGAAGAGAAAAGATCACAAGACTTGAAAACTCTTTTGAAAATTTTGGTAAAGTCTTGGATCAACGGAACAAGTGGTGTTGATTGAAAAAACCCTACAAGTAATCAAAGTGGATTAATTTCATCTCGAAGAGATTAAAGGTACTCTTGGAGATTAACATGCCTTGAAGAAGTTGTTAACTCAATGTTGATCCTCATATTAATTTTGATGATAACCAAACCTCATGTTATTTTAGTAATACATTTACTTAGTGTGCAGATTAATAAAGTTTATAATTTGGACTTAAAATTTAGTTTTAAGTCTAATACTTGTCAAAGTGAATGCACAACAAGCTCAAGATCAAGCAATGAATTCTAAGAGCTATGCAATGAACCAAACGGAGCATTAACACCTATTTCTACTTCAAACACATAATTTACATTCGAAGAGATTGAAGGTATTTAAATAAATCTTTCATCAAGTATGCATAGACTCAATGAAGATTGACTTGCACTCAATAAAGATTGAAAACTTCATCAGAGTGTGTGAAGATCAGTTAAAGATGAATTGATTATTGACGCAATTGAAAATGCTTAAAAAGGAGACTTCATCAAGTATGCAAAGATCAATTCCAGATTAAGTGATTGGAAGTTGCTTGAGAAGGAAATTCATATTGATTGCCTAATCTCTACATGGAATCCAAGTGAAGAATTCTTCTAAGATATATAGAATCAATGAAGACAATATGTAAGAAGATATTTCATCAAGCTTACAAAAGTCTAAGTCAAGAAGAGTTGAATATCAAATGATTTATCCAATCCAAATTGAATAAGAAGATAACGTTGATAAGTTAAAGAGTTTGATTGATCATCATACCCCAAAGAAAAGACTCCTTGAAGATCTTATACTATTGCCGAGATGAACTAGATCATTGTAAGTTAGAAAGCAGAGTTCTAGGCAATGAGCCGACTCATGGAAATAAAGAGTCGCCTCATGGAGACAGACGCAGAAAAGCTTAAAGAGCAAATGATTAACGAGCAGACTCATAAAGACAGAAGCAGATAACCTGAAGACTAAATAACCAAATAGCCGACTTTTGAATATAAATAATCGACTCATGAAAACTGAAGCAAGTTTTATGTGCAAAAAGTAGACTCATGGAGATGAGGAGCTGAATCATGAAGATAAAAGCAAATTGATGTGAAGACAGAATGATCAATGAGCCGACTCATTAATATGAAGAGTAAACTCATGGAGACAGTGGATAATATCTGGTAAATGCAGAACCAGAAGAGTCGACTCTTTAAAGCCTAGAGTCGACCCTTGGGATATAATGGCTAGTTTTTCTAACGTTATAACGGACTGGACGTGCATTAAATGAACCCCAACAACCTCCAATGGATGAAATCAATACAGGAGTTTATATACAAGCTTCCAACTGCATTTATAATAAGAAGAGAGACAAGAAACAAAAATCCACTGACTGATCAACTGAAATTCCTGAACATTCTTCTTGTCTTCACTTTGTGAATTTTGATTGTATAATCCACTCTTATTAGAGAGTTTATAAGTTACTTGTATATTTTATACACTTGTAAGGGAGAGTTTAAGAGTTCTCTTGAGAAAGAAAAACTCTTGTAAGTTTGAGTGGAGCTTGGACAAAACCACTTGATGACTGAAGAATTTGGGTAAAAATTCTTGTGTATAGTGAGCTAAGCACTTGGTCAATCAACACCCATTTGTAATTGAAGATTACATAGTGAAGGAAAACTTCAAGGGGATCTTGGGGTGAGGACGTAGACCACGGATTGTGGTTGAACCTCGGTAACTCTTTGTGTTCTTTCTATTGCTCTGTTTTCTTTTCTCCTTCTAATTACATTGCATTGCATATAGATTGATCATTGTTACATTGTTTAGATTAGTTTTAATTAATCTTAATTGTTTATTAATATTCAAAAAATTCAATTCACCCCCCTTTTAGGTTGCCTTTTGGACCAACAATTGGTATCAGAGCTTGTATTCTTATTTTAAGGCTTAACATCTTAGGAATAGATCCATGGCAATCAATTTTGGAAGCTCTCTCGGTGAGGGTCAATCCACAAATAGACCACCTATGTTCAATGGGACTAATTACAATTATTGAAAAAATAGAATGAGAATCTATATTCAAGCGGTAGACTATGAATTATGGAGACTCATAGTAAATGGTCCCAACACACCTACAACTAGAGTGGATAGAACTAATATTCCTAAACCAGAATCTAAATGGGATGAAGATGATTTGAAAATGCTACAATCTAATGCCAAAGCCATGAATATTTTATATTGTGCACTTGATCCCAATGAGTTTAATCGTATCTACACTTGTGAATCTGCCAAAGAAATATGGGATAGATTAAAAGTTACACGTAAAGGTACCAATCAGGTTAAGGAATCTAAAATCAATATTTTGGTACACAATTATGAGTTGTTTAAAATGAAACCTGATGAGTCCATCACAGAAATGTTCACAAGGTTCACCGATATTATTAATGGTTTAAAATCTTTTGGAAAGGTGTATCCTAACAATGAGCAGGTAAGGATGATTCTAATGTCTTTACCAAAAGCTTGGGAAGTTAAGGTCACAGCAATCCAAGAAGCAAAGGACCTTAACACCATGCCTCTTGAAGAACTCTTGGGCTCCTTAATGACTCATGAGCTCACTCAGAAGCAACATGCCCAAGAGGATGAAGAAAAGAAGAAAAGGATAATTGCATTCAAATCCACCAGTCAAGATGATGAATCAGCAAGTGATAAGAATGAAGATGAAATTGCTCTCATCACTCAGAAATTCAGAAGATTCATGAAAAAGAAATGGAGGGGTGAAAAGAAGCTTGAAGTCAAAGGAGAACCAAGTAAGGAATATAATATTACATGCTACGAATGCAAGAATCCTAGCCATATAAAAACAGAGTGTCCTATGCTCAGAAAGAGAGGAAAGAAATATCAAGGGAAAAAGTTCATGGCTGCCACGACATGGAGTGATGATGAAGAATCAAATTTCGAAGAAGAAACCGAACCACAAGAAGTGGCTAACCTATGTCTCATGGCTCATGAGGATGATAGTGAGATATCAGACTCTTCCCAATTTACTTTTAATAAATTACAATATGCATTTAATGATTTGCTTTGTGAATTCAGAAAAATGGGAATTAAAAATGAACTTCTTAAAAAGATGGTTTCTACTCTTACTGATGAAAATGAAGATTTACAAAAAGAAAACGAAGTTTTGAAAAATGAAGTTTGTATCTTGAAGGATAAGATCAAGGAAAACTCTTTTCAAAAAGATTCTTCAAAAGAAAATTAGAAATTACTTGATAAGGTTAAAGGCTTGGAAACAACACTGTTTAAATGTGTAAATGGAAAAGAAAGACTGGATGCAATTCTCAAAAAACAAAAATGTTCATTAGACAAAGCTGGTCTTGGCTTTAATCCTTTTAAAAGAAAGAAAATTTCAAAAGGCAGGTTTATTACTTCAACTGGAAAACCCCAAGTTTCATGCTTTTATTGTCATAAAATAGGACATATTGCTAGTAGGTGCTATGCCCTACAAAAATAAAATGTTTCTAGAAATGCATGGGTCCCTAGAAGACCAATAAGGACTAACCCCTAAGGAACCAAGATGGTTTGGGTACCAAAGATCAGATAAATCCTTTTTGCGAGTTTGCCTTCAAGAAAAATCTAAGAAAGACCATTGGTACTTGGATAGTGGATGCTCAAGGCATATGACAGGAGATGAAGCACAGTTCACATCTCTCTCACCAAATGATGGAGGTCATGTCACATTTGGTGACAATAGCAAAGGAAAGATCATCAGTATAGGTAGTGTTGGTAAGAATTCTTCTACCTCTATCGAAAATGTACTACTTATTAAAGGACTCAAACACAATCTTTTGAGCATTAGTCAACTTTGTGACAAAGGATGCAAGGTTGTATTTGAATTCTCTAAATGTGATGTAATTGACATTAATGATAACAAGACAATTCTCACTGGATATAGACAAAGCAATATTTATATTTTTAATCTCAATGATTTATCTTCTTGCAAAATGGAATGCCTTGCTGCTATGAACAATGATGAAAGTTGGTTGTGGCATAAAAGACTTGGTCACATTAGTATGAGCATACTTTCAAAGGTTTCTAAAAATGATTTGATCAAAGGTCTTCCAAAAATAAATTTTGACAAAAATAGTGTTTGTGATGCTTGTCAATTAGGTAAGCAAACTCGAATTCCTTTCAAATCCTTAAATATGCTCACTACTTCTAGGCCACTTCAACTATTGCATATGGACTTATTACAACCAACTAGGATTTTAAGTCTTGGTGGGAAACAATATACACTTATTATCGTTGATGACTATTCTAAATTTACATGGATATTCTTCTTAGCTCATAAGGATGAGACAATTGTTTTCTTTACAAAATTTTGTAGAAAGGTTCAAAATGACTTCTATTATGACTGATCATGAAGGGGAATTCTATTGCAAACCCTTTGAAATATTTTGTGATGAAAATGGTTTTGATCATAACTTTTCAGCCCTAGAACACCTCAACAAAATGAAGTTGTTGAGAGGAAAAACAGAGTTTTAGAAGAAATAGCTAGAACCATACTTTGCGAAAATAGTTTGCCAAAATACTTTTGGGCTAAAGTCGTTAACATAGCATGTTACGTTTTGAATCGAATTTTGTTTAGAAAGTTTTTGAACAAAACCCCCTATAAACTTTGGAAAGATAAGAAACCAAATGTGTCATACTTTATAGCTTTTGGATGTAAATGCTTTGTATTGAATAACAATAAATATAACCTCCATAAGTTTGATGCAAAATCTAACGAGGGTGTATTTCTTGGCTATTCAACACATAGCAAGGCTTATAGAGTCTTTAATAAGAGGACTCTAGTGGTTGAAGAATCAGTACATGTCACTTTTAATGAACTTAATCCTTCTTCGAAGAATATTGCAAGTGATAATGTAGATGAGCTAGAACCTGAAATGGAAAGGATGGATATTCAACCAAGCTCAAATGAAGAACCAAAAAAGGAAAGAGAAGTGCAAGAAGCTCCTACTAGACAACAAGAAATCAATGAAGGTCTACCTAAGTAGTAGAAGTTTGTGCACAACCATCCTACAGAACAAATCTTAGGTGATCCTTCACAAGGAGTAAGAACTCGATCCTCTATCAAAAATATATATAATCATCTTGCATTCTTATCTCAAATAAAGCCTAAATGTTTTGATGATGCTGAAAATGATGAATTTTAAATAAATGCAATGTAAGAAGAATTGAACCAATTTAAAAGGAATGAGGTATAACACCTTGTTCTTAGACCTAGTGATCATCCAGTCATTGCAACTAAATAGGTATTTAAAAATAAAATGGATGAGTCTGGAGTTATTGTAAGGAACAAGGCAAGACTTTGTGTGCACTAATATGCAATTGGCTGATATCTTTATCTTTACTAAACCATTAAGTGAAGATCATTTTTGTACGATAAGAAGAGAATTAGAAATAAGTGATCCTTTACCTTAAATGTTGATTAATTCAAGTGAAATCTGTGTTTTGAATGTTTTAAATGTGATTATCTTTCATATGATTTGCATTTCTTAAATTTATGATACATTACATGATCATATTAAGATATCTATTATCTCAAAACTTGAAAAAGGTTATATTCTGAATTTCTTATAATTGACTTGCCCAGTCTGGTCACATGAGTTGACACTCCAATTCATAGGGTTGACTCATCACGACAGTAGACTCAAATTTTATCATTAATGGGCATGTGTTGGCTCATTAAATTCATGAGTTGCCCCATGAGTCGGGCTTATATATTTTCACGAAGCCCACTTTTATAAACATTCGAAATTTTCCTTTCTCTCTCTTACTCTCACTCTTTTTCTCTCCCGCTTCCCTGCTTGCACCAAAGTCCAACCGTCACCACCGAACCTTCACAAATCTTCATTTCAATCTCATTATAAACCCTAATCGATCCCACTCCATCCTCTCTAAACTCTTTTTTAATCCTACAATGGCTCCCAAAACTTCTAAACCAAAAAAGATGTTTAAAGCCCTAGTCATAGCTACCGCCCCCATTTCGAAAGAACCAAAGAGAAAATCAAAAGGGGAGTCTAGTAAGGACAAAAGGAAGCGAAAGAAGAGCAAAACTGGAGAAACTACATCCTCACCAGTTCTGGAATGTAATAAACTATATTTTAGTGAGGGCAAACCTCAAGAAAGGTAGAATTTAAGTTTTTCTCTTGGAAAAGTATTCAATGGAAGATAGATAGATTATAAATTCTTTGATCATCATAACTTCAAATTTGGAGCAAAATTTGGGAACCTAGGGTATAAATATATGACAACACTCAGGGATGATGTATAACCTAATCTGGTTGTTCACTTCTATTCTAATGCTGAAAGGGAACCCGGAGCAGTGACCATCAATAGTTATGTTAAGGGTATTACCATCACTTTAGATAGAGAAGTGATTAGACACATTCTTGGAATCAGGATTGGTGGAGAAGTTTATAGAGGTAAGGTCTCTAGGAAAGATCAACTGAAAACTCTCTATAGAAAGGATGTGGATGAAAATGTACAACCCCTTACTATTGATTTGCCTCTTGAATTGAGACTTGTTCATCACTTTACTTGCACCATCTTTACTCCTAAAACTGGCAAGTATGATTATGTTTCGGAAAATGAGTTGTTTTTCTTATAGGCTTACATAACTGATTCAAGGATTGACTTGCCTCTGTTTATTCTGGATCATATATACAAGGCTAGCATCTCTAAAATCAGTTTGCCTTATGGAATTTTCTTGACAAAAGTTTTCAAGCATTTTGATATTGATCTGAAGAATGCGAAGAAAGGAATTCCCAAGACCATTAGTGATGAATATAATGATAGAACACTTAAAAGAATGGGATATACTCTACAGAATAACAAGTGGACTCCAAAGAAAATTGGAGGAGAAAGCACTTCAAAAGGAAAGGCTCCATTTGGGAGCACCTTTAGACAAAGAAGCATAAGACGAATTCTGAGTTCTGAATTAGAAGAGAGTACAGGGGATTTGAATACCTTTATGACTCAAGTTATGGAATCTCTGGACAAATTGAATCACAAGATAGATATTGCAACTACGAGGATGATGATTATTGAAAGAAAGATGAGAGAACGCAAAAAGAAAGTACAAATGTTAAGAAATGACAAAGGAAAAATTACAAAAGAAGAAGAAGAAGAAGAGGGAGAAGAAGTTAATGAAGAAGAGGAGGAAGCATAGGAAGGGGAAGAAGCTAGAGAAGAGGACTCTTCGGCAACTGAATCTGATGCTCACTGGACTCCCTTTTTCCTCATTCTGCACAACCTTACCTCCCGTACTTCTCTTCACCTCATTTTCCCCTCTTGCCCTATCTTCCTACATACTCATGGCCGTGTTATAACATTTTTTGTTGATTCTGTTGCATAACCTTTTTGTGACCTTTAACTGTACAACTTTTTGTAATCATTTTGGTTCAATGAATGAAATATGCTTTTGTTCTGATGCCCAATTGATCTTCTTTGAATTCGTGATTGTTTGATTGCTTTCCTGACAATTACTTATTATCTTGTTTTAATATTTTTTGCTATTGTACATGTTTATGTTTTTCATTTTCTTTCTCTTTTTGATGGATTGATAAAAAGGGGGAGAAGAATTGGAGCAAAATTTCAAAATTGGACATGACAAATTGAGTTTAATTTAAACTAATAACTTGAATTGGGGAGAAGAATTAAACTATGTGTGTTTGTTGGAAAAATGAATTGTACATAACTTAGAATTAAAAAAAAATTGACAAGAAGAATTTGTTCAAGATTGAGTATGTATAAACTTTATTGGGGAACAAGAATTGGACAAGAAATGAAAATGAAATGAAATGAGTGATAATTGATATATATAGAGCATGTTCTCAGCAGAAGTAACACGAATCATTTCCCTCAATTTGTTTTTGAACTTACTGACAAAAACTCCCTGGAAGTTGTTTTTGAAAAGTCTTCTGTCCTCTGAGCATCATTTGCTTAATTAAAAAATAAAGGGAGAATTCTTTACTGGTATGCTATCTAATTATGTTCATTTCATTTAATCATATATGAACTTATTTTGCAAAGGTTTTGTTATCATAAAAAAGGGAGAGATTGTTGACTCAAGGTTGATCCTCATGTTGATTTTGATGATAACCGAACCTTGTATTATTTACTAATGCATTTACTTAGCGTGCAGATTAATAAAGTTTATAATTTGGACTTAAAATTCAGTTTTAAGTCTAATACTTGTCAAAGTGAATGCACAACAAACTCAAGATCAAGCAATGAATTCTAAGAGTTATGCAATAAACCAAATAGAGCATTAACGCCTATTTCTACTTCAAACACATGATTTGCATTCGAAGAGATTGAAGATGTTTAAATAAAACTTTCATCAAGTATGCATAGACTCAATGAAGATTGACTTGCACTCAACAAAGATTGAGGACTTCATCAGAGTGTGTGAAGATCAGTTAAAGATGAATTGATTGTTGTCGAAATTGAAAATGCTTAAAAAGGAGACTTCATCAAGTATGCAAAGATCAATTCCAGATTAAGTGATTGGAAGTTGCTTGAGAAGGAGATTCATATTGATTGCCTAATCTCTACATGAAATCCAAGTGAAGAATTCTTTTGAGATATATAGAATCAATGAAGACAATATGTATGAAGAGATTTCATTAAGCTTACAAAAGTCTCATTGAAATGATTTTAAAGAAGAAAGAAGAATTGTTGGCAAAAAAAAGAAATTGCCAAAGAAGTGTTTTCAAGCTATACATAATAGAGAAAGCTTGGCATTGAAAGAGAAAATTCTATAATGAAAGAGGAAGCTTTGCAAACAAAGAAGAAGAGATCAAAGTTGATTGAATGAAACCCTGACAGTTTGAAAGTCAAGAAGAGTTGAATATCAAATGATTGATCCAATCCAAATTGAATAAGAAGATAACCTTGATGAGTTAAAGAGTTTGATTGATCATCATACCCCAAAGAGAAGACTCCTGAAGATCTTATACTATTGCTGAGATGAACTGGATCATTGTAAGTCAAAAAGCAGAGTTCTAGGCAATGAGCCAACTCATGGAAATGAAGAGTCGCCTCATGGAGACAGACGCAGAAAAGCTTAAAGAGCAAATGATCAATGAGCCGACTCATGAAGACAGAAGTAGAAAACCTAAAGACCAAATAAGCAAAGAGCCGACTATTGAATATAAAGAATCGACTCATGAAAACTAAAGCAAGTTTTCTGTGCAAAGAGTAGACTCATAGAGATGAGGAGCCGACTAATAAAGACAGAAGCAAAATGATGTGAAGACAGAATGATCAATTAGCCAACTCATTGATATGAAGAGTAGACTCATGAAGACAATGGACCACATCTGGTAAATGCAGAACCAGAAGAGTCGACTCTTTAAAGCCTGGAGTCGACCCCTGGGATATAACGGCTAGTTTTTCTAACATTATAATGGACTGGAAGTGCGTTAGATGAACCCCAACAACCTCTAACGGATGAAATTAATACAGGGGTTTATATACAAGCTTCTAATTGCATTTATAACAAGAAGAGAGACAAGAAACAAGAATCCACTAACTGATCAACTGAAATTCCTGACATTCTTCTTGTCTTCACTTTGTGAGCTTTGATTGTATAATCCACTCTTGTTAAAAAGTTTGTAAGTTACTTGTATATTTTATACACTTCTAAGGGAGAGTTTGAGAGTATTCTTGAGAAAGAAAAACTCTTGTAAGTTTGAATGAAGCTTGGACAAAACCACTTGGTGGCTGAAGAACTTAGGTAAAAATTCTTATGTATAGTGACCTGAGCACTATGTCAATCAACACCTATTTGTAATTGGAGATTACATAGTGGAGGAAGACTTCAAGGGGATCTTGGGCTGAGGACATAGATCGCGGATTGTGGTTGAACCTCGGTAACTCTTTGTATTCTTTCTATTGCTCTATTTTCTTTTCTCCTTCTAACTACATTGCATTGCATATAGATTGATCATTTTTACTTTGTTTAGATTAATTTTAATTAATCTTAATTGTTTATTGATCTTCGAAAAACCCAATTTATCCCCCCTCTTGGGTTGCCTTTTGGGCCAATAGAAGTCATATCAGGCCTTAGAAGCTTTAGTTGGACAATTCATAAAGAGTTTGAAAACATTGAAAAAGTCTTGCAAAAGTTAAGGACCTGAGCTAAAGAGAGTTGACTCATGATTCCCAAGAATCAACACATTCAGACAGTGGCATTAGACAAAAGGACTCTGCTAAAAAGAGTCAACCCTCAAGTCTAGGAGTTGACACATTGGTCTAGAATACAAGGTCTTAACAAAAGTCCAAAAATAGTCGCCTCCTTGTTCTCCAGGAGCTAACTCATTTGGACAGTGCCTTGGTGAAGTTTGCCAAAACACAAGAAGAGTCGACCCGTTCAAGCAAAAGAGTCAACTCCTTTAAATAGAAGATTGAGGACGCTAGCACCAGAGCAAAAATGGTCGACCCCTTCAGAAAAAGAGTTGACTCTTTAACTGTAATAGGTAGTTTTTCAAACAACCTATCAGCGTGATCTTGCATTAAATACACTCCCAACTACCACCAACGACTATAAACAATTCAATGCCATATATACAAGATCCCCACAGCATTTATACACAAGAATCCTAGGATTTAAGTGATATACCATTGTTTGAGAGCTGAAATTCCTGATCTTACCTAAGAAACATTCTCTTTGCTGAAGTTTGGGGCATTTACTGAGCTGAATTCATTCATTCACTCTTTAAGAAAGTTGACCCTCGTATAGTCTTCATTTATTTAATTGGGAGGGTTTGTATACCTAAGATTTTGAGTGTTTTTGAGAAAAATACTTTTAAGTTTGAGTGAAGTTTGGACAAAATTACTTGATGCTTTGAGAGTTTGGGAAAACTCTTATAAAAAGTGAACTAGACACTTGGGTAACTAGCACCTACTGTGTAAAGGAGTTTTTGCTTAGTGAAAGGCTTTCAATGGGCCTTAGGGTTGAGAACGTAGGTTACAAGTTGTAGCTGAATCTTGGTAAATCTAGTGTTCATCTCTTACTCTGTTTTTCTTTCATTGCACTACATTGCATGCTTGTTTAATTGATACATCTTTGATTTACTGTTTTATTGATTAATTTGCTTTTGATTGCATTGGTATGTGTTTATTTTTCAAAAATCCAATTCACCCCCCTCTTGGGTTGTATCTTTGGGGCAATATGTCAAACCTAACAAAATTGGAATTCGTCGCCCTGAATATTTCTAGAAATAACTATTTATCTTGAATCCTTGATATTGAGATCTATCTGGCTATAAAGGACCTTAGGTAGACAATAGCTAAGGAAAATGAAGCGTCCCAACAGGACCACTCTAAAGCAATAATTTTTCTTCCTCATCATCTTCATGAAGAATTAAAACTTGAGTACCTCACGGTAAAAGACCAATTGACATTATGAAAAAATTTAAAGGAGAAATACGAGCACCAGATGATTGTAATCCTCCTAAAAGCCCAATTTAATTAGATACACCTAAGATTACAAGATTTTAAAACTATTAGTAAGTACAACTCCACGTTATTTAAAATCAGCTCATGATTACAGTTATGTGGAGAAATTATTACTAATGAAGACATATTGGAAAAAATATTCTCCACATTTCACGTTTCGAATGTGCTCCTGTAGCAGCAATATCAAGAGCATGGATTTAGAATGTATTCCAACTTAATATCATGTCTTCTTATGGCTGAGAAAAATAGTGAGTTTCTAATGAAAAATCATCAGTTCTGACCTATCGGTTCTGCATCATTTCCTGAAGTAAATGCAATCTCATTTGATGGTCATAGACGTGGACATGAACGCGGACGTGGCTGTGACCCTAGCAGGAATAGTTTTCGAACTCGTGAAAATTATCGTGGAGGTAACACTAATCGTATGAGGTTTAAGAATACCACACCATACCACCAGCAGTGGAACAACTCTGAAGTAAAGCAAGACAAGGGGAAAGGCTTACAGAATAAACCTCCTAAGAATTATGAAAATATTTGTTATAGGTGTAGGATGAAAGGATATTGGTTGCGTACCTATAGTACGCCCAAACATTTAAGAGAATTTTACCAAGTTTCAATTAAAGATAAAGGAAAAAATGCAGAAATGTATTTTACGAATTTTGATGACCCAATCGATATTACTCATCTGGATGTTTCAGATTTCTTTAAAGATGCTAATGAAAAAATAGACCATTTAATTGGTGATGGGGATGTTCACACTAATTAATGTTTTTACTAGTTTGTTTAGTTTGTTATCATCTTTTGTATTATTCCCTTCATATGTTTTTTTCTTTTAATAAACTTTCTTGTTTTAAAAAAACAATTTTAATATTTTGTATATAGATGTATCGATCATACCAATGCATTGACTGTTTTTAAAATGAATGGTGAGGGCACATGTCTAATAGACAATGGAATAACACGCACAATCCTGTGAGAGAAAAAATATTTCTCATAGTTGACATTACTTGAAATTAATGTTAATACAATATCTGACACAACAAAATTGATTGAAGGTTCTGGAATGGCCAATATAATATTGCCAAAAGGAACAAAACTATGTATTAATAATGCATTGTACTATACTAAATTTACAAGGAATCTGATTAGTTTTAAAGATATACGTCATAATGGATATCATATTGAGATAATAAATGAAGATAATGTAGAACACCTCTACATTATTTCTTATATCTCATGAAAAAAGTATATATCAGAGAAACTTGCTATATTGTCTTTTGGATTATATTATACTATTATAAAAATTGAGGACTCACCTGTAGTGATGCACCAGAAGTGGTTTGACCCAAAAAATTTTATATTATGCCATGATCGTTTAGGTCATCCAGGATCAACAATGATGCGTCGAATTATTAAAAACTCACATGGACACTCGCTAAAGGACCGGAATATTTTTTTTGTCAAATAATTATGCATGTATTGCATGTTCACAAGAAAAAATAATTGTCAGACCATCTCCTTCAAAAGTAGTTGTTGAATCCCCATCATTTTTATAAAAAATTTAAGGGGATATCTGTGGGCCTATACATCCTCTGTGTGAAATATTTTATTATTTTAAGATTTTAATAGATGCATCCACATAATAGCCCAATATTCATTTATTTTCTACCTGCAATGTTGCTTTTGCTAGATTTCTTACCCAAATTATTCGATTACGGGCATAGTTTTCAGATTACTTGATTAAGTCAATACGATTAGATAATGCTGGAGAATTTATATCTTAAACCATTGATGATTATTGTATGTCAATAGGGATTGATATTGAACACCCAATTGCTCACACACATACACAAAATGATCTTGCAGAATTCATTATAATATGACTTCAGTTAATTGCTCAACCTTTACTTATGAAAAATGAATTACCTATTTCTGCTTGGGGATATGCCGTATTGCATGCTGTATCATTAGTTCGTGTTCGACCAACTGCTTATCATCAATACTCACAATTACAACTTGTCATTTGTCAACAACCAAAGGTTTCTCACTTACAAGTTTTTAGTTGTAATGTATATATTCTAATTTCACCCTCACAGCGTACTAAAATGGGTCCCCAGTGTCGACTTAAAATTTATGTTGGTTTTGATTCTTCATTTATTATTAGATATCTAGAACCCTTAAGAGGTAATGTCTCCAAAGTACGTTTTGTGGACTGTCATTTTGATAAATCAGTTTTTCCATCATTAGGGAAAGAAAAGAAACAACTAGAAAATCAACGAGAGATCAGTTGAAACATTTCAACATTGTCTCTTGATCCTCGAACAAGTTAATGTGAATAAGAAATTCATAAAATCATTCATTTACAGACAATTGTAAATTAATTACCTCGTTCATCGATATAAAGAATGTGACAAAATCATATATACCAGCTGCTAATACTCTAGCACGTATTGATATCCATGTAGGATAATCTTGTTGACTCCATGCCTTGATTTTGATGATCACAAAACTATGTGTTAAGTTGTCTAATGATCCTAATTAAGTGTACAAATTTGCTTTATTTTTAATGACTTAAAGCTTGACAATTGGCACAAATTTTATTGGTTATATGTTAAGGCTTGTCAAGGAATGAAAAATGGAAGAGCATGATGGAATGATACGAAAAGATCATCTTATAAGTCTTGGAAGCTTTTATAAAGATTTGGTGAAGTCTTGAATCAATGGAAGAAGTGATGCAAATTAAAGAACTCTGCAAGTAATTAAATTAGAATGATTCCATCTTAAAGAGATTGAAGGTGTTCAAAGAAAACAAAGATCAGGTGAAGGTGTTCATAAGTCTTGGAAGCTTTCTTGAGTATTTGAATGAAGACTTAGAAGAATGTTTGAAGCCATGGTGATTGAAAGTTTTCTTAAGTATTTACATGCCTTGGAGAAGATGTCTCATGTTGTAGAAGTTTCAAGTTAATGATTCTTGAAGAACTTGAAGAGTTCTATAAAGAATTGAAGAAGTCTTGCAAAGTTAAAGTCTATGAGGAAAAAAGGTCAACATATGCTTCAAAAGAGTTGACACGTTGAGACAGTGAGTTGAGTAGGAATCTACCAAAGAAAAAGGGATCGACCCCTCTATAAAAAGGGTCGACATATTGGGCCATATTAGAAGTCTTAGAGAAGGTCTAAAAAGAGTCGACTCCTCATTCCAATTTTTTTTTACACATTAGGACTAAATTTTAATGACCAACGCAAAAGGGTCGATACATTCCCTAAAGGGGTCAACACATTAAGGCAGATTGTTGAGAAGCTGAAGATAGAACAAAAAGGGTCGACACATGCAGAAAAAGGGTTGACACATTGCTTGTAACGACTACTTTTTTAAACATTCTACTAGACTGATCTTGTATTAAATGCTTCTCCAACCACCTCTAACATCCATATTGAATGCAAGACTATAAAACCAAGACCCCCACAACATTTATGCAACAAGAATACAAAAGATTCAAGAGATATACATGTGATTGGGAGCTGACATTTCTGAACCACATTAAAAACATTCTCTTTGTTGGGAATTTGGGGCATTTACTGATCTTTCACTTCCATAACAACTCTTTAAGAGAGTTATACATCGTGTAATCCTTATTCATTTCATTTGTAAGGGTTTGTAAGGATGAGTGTCCTTGGGAAAACATTTGTAAGTTTGAGTGAAGTTTGGAAAAAAATCACTTGGAAGGATTAGAGTTTAGGAAGATGTGAGACCCTAATCTCATAATTCCATAATTACCTAAATTACATTTATTGCATGGTTAATTAATATGTAAATAGTATGTGAGTGCATGTGTGTGTGGCATGTGATAAATGGGGGAGTTAGATGGTGAGTTAAGTGGTGAGTCATTAGTGAGTGGATACCTAGGATACCTAAGGGTGTGAGATATACTCTTATATCTATTTTGGCTTCTAGTCATAATAGAAGTCAAGAGGGAAGAGAAGGGCTTTCGGTGGAGAGAAAGAGAGAGAAGACAAGGGGGCAAGACTAGTGGGGAGACAAAGAAAAACAAAAAGAAAGGGCTAGTTGGTGTGGGTGGCCTAGCATGATAAGAGAGAAAAGAAAGAAAATAATAGAGGGAGTGGAGAGAGTTGGCTACCATCATTCGAATAGAGAGATAGAAAGAGAGAGAGAGAGAGAGAGAGAGAGAGAGAGGAGGAGGAGGAGAAGAAGAAGAAGAAGAAGAAGAAGAAGAAGAAGAAGAAGAAGAAGAGGAACCTAGGGTGGGTTTGTTGCATATTGTTTTCAAGATCCAAGGTAAGATCATCATACTCTTGCTTGTCTTATATTGTTTGGTTTGATTGTTATATACTAGCATACTCTTGCATGACATGGAAGTGAGATTGAGGTAAAAGAGAGAAGGTTGTATATGATTTCTAAGAGCAAGCCTTGAATCTTGCATATTGTTGTGTTCAGATATGTTAAAACCTTGTTTGAGACCTTAGAAGTTCATTTTGAACCTTGGGAATACTTATTGTTATGTTAAGGTTGTTTGGGCAGCTTAGAAACATGTTTTGAAAAGTTGTATTTTCGAGCAGAGGTGAGGGGTCGACTCTTTTTATTGAGGAGTCAACATATGTAATAATTTTTGACGAACCTTTATTTTTTGTCCAGAGGAGTCAACTCTTAGAGCAAAGGGGTCGACACATTTAACATTTTTTTCAGACTTTTGCTCTCTGTCTCTAGGGGTCAACCCTTATGGCTGGAGGGTCGACACATTTTAACATTTTGTCAAAACTTTTCTTTTTGTCTAGAGGGGTTGACACTTGTGGCTGGAGGAGTCATCACACTTTAGTAAAATAGGCATATCTCACTCTAAAAAAACTCAAATCGATGCATTGTTTGAAGCGTTGAAAAGTAAACTCATGGGGCTTTCTATTAATATAAAGTTGGCACTCTAATTCCTTGTAGATTGAGAGATATGTCAGTTTAAAGGTAACCTAAACTTTCTGTTAACAACATAGTTTTCTAAAATTTTAGTCCATCTTTCATTGGACATAATTTCTTCATCTAGAATGTCTTTTCAACCCATGACCTATCAAATTAAAGGTCTCTAACTTATTTTCAAATGATTATATTCAAGGTGTATACTTGGTGTTGGAGTAATATTTATGAATTATTGGTTATGTTCAATATTTATCATATAATGTGGTTCCGAAACTAACATGGTTGTGGTAAAAGGAGCTAAAGGAGGTCAAGAGCCTTCAACATCAACTAAGGAGTAACTTTATTGGGCGTGTGTGCAGTGATAGGTGGGAATTGAGATAATCTTATTCATATAGAAGTGAATGTATTGTTTGTATTGTTATGAACGTCTGTGTTGATAGTGGGAATATAAAATAGTCTTATTCATATTGAATGACTTGTTTGTTTTCTATATGTGTGGTGGCGGTGAATTCATATGAGGTGTTAATGGTGTTCATCTATTAGATGAAATTGGTATTTATACATATAAGAAGTTATGTGAAGACATTGGTGATTATATATAAGGTGGCATTACATACCATCTATCTTGTATGCCTTGCATTGCACTAGAGAGAGTTAACTACGGTGAGTTAACCAAAGACTTAGTCACGGTGGACTAACTTAAGGGTGCCATGGTGGACAATCCTTGATAACGAGCCATCGATATATTGGGTCAATGCTATCTAAATCGAGCACACATTCGGGTGTTTCATGCATTGTATCACAAAAGATATTGCATTTCACGAAGCATATTATATTGTTGTTGGTGATAAGAGGATGATTACATATTGTTGATGTTGATGTTATATGGATGATTATATATCACTGATTGGTGAATTATCTATTGATAGGTAATTATGTGATTATGAATTTATTATTCTTTATGAGTTTGATTATTTATTGTGAGCATGTTAATAATTAGCTCACACCCACACAGACTGTTTTGACAGGTAACGTAGAGATGATGGTTTGGTTCACTGTAGTCTGGATCTTAGCTTCGGTGGCATTCATGTCGATGTTAGGATGTCGTGTCTCGGGGCTTAAGAAAGCTCTTGTTGCTTTGTTTTCAGTTTCGAGTCATATTTGTATAAGACGTTGGGATTTGAGTTATATTTGTATTTTGCTTTATGTTAGCTTAAGTTTGTGGGTTGTTATGTACCTATATTTGAAATGATGTGTGTAAGGTTATGGGATGGTTTACTTTGATGTAATTTATATTTATGCATGGTTGATCCATGGTTACATAAAGCAATGGTGTTTATTCCGCCGCGTTATTTTTTCGGGTGTGGATTAAGGTGTCGTTTGCAGGTATGGTAACATGTGCGATCATGCCTTACCTAATGTAACATTAATAATATCTAATTAGGATGGGGGTGTGATAGAAGAGCTCTTGTAAAAAGTGAATTTGGCACTTGGGAAAACTAGCACCTACTCTGTAATCTATTTTTGCATAATGGAAGGCTTTCAAGGGGGACTTAAGGGTGAGGAAGTAGGTCACACATTGTGACTGAAGCTCGGTAAATCTTGGTATTATTCTTGTGCTTTGTTTTTCTTTGCTTCCTTTTTTCTTGCTTGATATTGCACTATTGGTTTACACACACACACACACACTTACTTTGATTCACTGTTCCATTGCTTAACTTGATTTTAATTGCATTATTTTGTGATTTATTTTGAAAAACCCAATTCACCTCCCTCTTGGGTTGCATCTTTGGGCCAACAATTGGTATCAGAGCTAGTACTCTATTCTTGAGGCTTAACATCCTTAGAGTTGATATATGGCAACCATGTTTAGAAGCTCTCTAGGTGAGAGTCAATCTACCAACAAACTTCCTATGTTTAATGGAACTAATTACAATTATTGGAAGAATAGGATAAGAATTTACATTCAATCAATTAACTATGAACTTTAGAGGATCATTGCTAATGACCTAAGCATCCCACCAAGGCCATAGAAAGGATAAGTGTGCCCAAACTTGAAAATGAGTGGGATGAGGATGACTTGAAGCTTATGCAATCTAATGCTAAAACTATGAACATCTTATATTGTGCACTAAACTCCAATGAATTCAATAGGATCTTCACTTGTGAATCTGCCAAAGAAATTTGGGATAGACTTGAGATAACCCATGAAGGAACCAATCAGATCAATGAGTCTAAGATCAATATTCTTAGATTTACTGACATTGTTAATGGCTTAAAATCTCTTAGAAGAGTTTATCCTAATAGTGAACAGGTATGGAAAATTCTAAGATCATTGCCAAAGACATGGGAAGCAAAGGTGACAGTCATACAAGAAGCTAAAGACCTCAATATTCTACTTCTTGAAGAGCTTATTGGTTCTCTAATGACCTATGAGTTGACCCAAAAACAGAATGCTCAGGAAGAGAAGAATAAGAGAAAGAAGTCTATTGCATTCAAGTCCTCCACACAAGAAAATAAATCTAAGGATGAAGATGAAGATGAGGGGGAACTTGCTCTCATCATTAGAAAATTCAAGAGATTCATAAAAAGAAGGTGAAAGGGAGAAAAGAGACCTGAGGCAAAAGGAGAATCTAGCAATAAGGACTTAACCATCATATGTTTTGAACACAAGAAATCAAGACATGTAAAAGTTGAATGTCCTATGCTTAAGAAGAAGGGAAAGAAAGGCAAATTCAGAAAAAGGGCTTTGGCGGCCACTACTTGGAGTGATGATGAGGCAGACAACTCTGATGAAGAAGCTGAACCTTAAGAGGTTGCAAACCGATGTCTCATGGCACAAGAAGAACCTGAGGTAGTTCTCTCTAAACTATCTAATTTTTCATTTGATGAGCTATAAGATGCTTTTGATGAATTGCTTATTGAATTTAAAAAGATAGGCATAAAAAATAATTTTCTCAGAAAGATGGTATCCACTCTCATTAAGAAAAGTGAAGATTTACAAAATGAAAATGAAAGTTTGAAAAAGGAAAATTTTGTTTTAAAAGAAAAAGTTAATGATTTAGAAAAATCTCTTTGAAAATGTGCCGGAGGAAGAGAAAAATTTGATGCAATGTTTTGCAAACAGAAATGCTCTCTTGATAAAGCTAGCCTTGGATACAATCTTTTTAAGAAGAGAAACTTTTCAAAAACAAAGTTTGTATCTTCTAGTGGAAAACTCAAATAACTTGCTTTTATTGCCATAAGAAAGGTCATCTTGCAAATCAATGTTTTGCTATATAAAAATTGCATAGATTCTAAGAGGGCCATTGAAGACTAACTCCCATGGACCCCAAATGGTTTGGGTATCAAAAGTTAAGATTTGAGCTGAAGTTCTTATAGGTATGTCTTCAAGCAAAGTCTAAAAAGGATCATTAGTACTTGGATAGTGGTTGCTCAAGACATATGACTAGAGATGAAGCTCAATTCACATCTCTCATACCAAAGGATGGAGGCTTGGTCACTTTTAGAGACAATAATAAAGGTAAGATCATTGGTATAGGTAGTATTGGTAAAAATTCTTCAACCTCTATTAAGAATGTCTTACTTGTTAAAGGTCTTAAACACAACTTGTTAAGCATCAGTCACTTATGTGATAAAGGTTGTAAGGTAGTGTTTGAATTTTCTAAGTACATTGTGGTGAATATAAATGACAATAAGACCATATTGACTGGTCGTAGACAAGGCAATATCTACATTTTTTACTTAAATGACTTATCTTCTTGCATAATCGAATGCCTTACAGCTATGAATAGTGAGGATAGTTGGTTGTGGCATAGAAGGCTTGGCCATATTAGTATGAGCATTCTTTCAAAAATTTCAAAAAGTGAGTTAGTGAATGGTCTTCCCAAACTCAAATTTGAAAAAGACAAAGTGTGTGATGCATGTCAAATGGGGAAGCAAACTAGAATCTCTTTTAAATATACAAACATGCTCTCTACTTCTAGGCCACTACAACTATTGCATATGGATTTGTTTGGACCAACTAGAACTCTGAGTCTAGGTGGTAAACTATATGCTCTTGTTATTATTGCTGATTACTCAAGATTCACATGGACATTCTTCCTAACTCGCAAGGATGAAACAATTGTTTTCTTCACCAAGTTCTATAATAAGGTTCAAAATGAAAAATGATTTACAATCACAGCAATTAGAATTGACCATGGTGGTGAGTTTGATTGCAAACCTTTTGAAATATATTGTGATGAAAATAATTCTGAACACAATTTTTTAGCACCCAAAACTCCTCAACAAAAATGGGGTTGTTGAGAGAAAAAATAGGATTTTAAAAGAAATGGGGAAAACAACGCTTTGCAAAAATAATTTGCCAAAATATTTTTGGGTTGAAGCTGTTAACACAGCTTGCTATGTTTTAAACAGAGTTTTGAAGAGAAAATTTTTAAACAAAGCCCCATATAAGCTTTGGAAAAATAAGAAATCAAATGCTTCATACTTTAGAGCTTTTGGATACAAATGTTTTATGTTGAATAAACAATAAGGACAACCTTGGTAAGTTTGATGAAAAATCTAATGAGGGTATCTTTCTTGGCTATTCACACATAGCAAGACCTATAGAGTTTTCAATAAGAAAACTTAAGTTGTTGAAGAATCAATTTATGTTACCTTTGATGAGTTAAACTCTTTGCTTAAAAATATTATGAGTGATTACGTAGATGATATGGAGCATAGCATAGACAAGTTGAACATCAATCCAACTCAAGATAAAGCTCCACCACAAGAGATAGGAAACCAAGACATTCATTCAAGACAACAAGATGTGAATGAAAGGCTACCAAAGGAATGAAAATTTGTCCATAACCATCCAATAGAGCAAATATTAGGTGATCCATCACAAGAAGTAAGAACAAGATCATATTTTTGAAATGTATGTAATCATCTTGCTTTTCTTTCACAAATTGAACCAAAATATTTTCAAGATGCTGAAAATAATGAATTTTGGATTTTGGCCATAAAAGAAGAATTAAACCAATTTGAAAGGAGTGAGGTTTAGAACCTTATTCATAGGCTTGAAGATCATCCTGTAATTAGAACCAAATGGGTATTTAGAAACAAAATGGAAGAATCTGAAATTGCTATTAGAAACAAGGCAAGACTTGTAGCTCAAGGCTATAGTCAAGAAGAAAGAATTGATTTTGATGAGACCTATGTACCTGTAACTAGATTAAAGACTATTAGAATGTTGCTTGTATTTTTATGATTCAAAAATTTTGAAACTTTATCAAATGGATGTAAAAAGTGCATTTTTTAATGATTTTATATCTGAAGAGGTTTATGTTGAACAACCTCCTGGTTTTGAAAATCCTTTATTTTCAAACTCACAAAAACTCTCTATGGTTTAAAGCAAGCCCCAAGGGCTTGGGATGAAAGACTAAGCAAATTTTTGACTGAATAGTTTTACAAAAGGAAAGGTTGATACAACTCTCTTTATAAAAGTTAAAGATCATGACATGTTACTTGTGCAAATCTGTGTGGATGACATTATATTTGGCCCAACTAATGAGAAGCTTTGCAAGGATTTTACTAAGTGTATGAAGGGTGAGTTTGAGATAAGCATGATGAGTGAGCTCAATTACTTACTTGGACTTCAAATCAAACAATTAAAGAAAGATATCTTCATAAACCAAGTTAAGTACATCAAAGACGTACTCAAGAAGTTTGGTATGGAGTATACAAACCCATTGAGTACTCCCATGAGTACTTCAACAAAACTTGACAAGGATAAGAAAGGTATCTTTATGGATACCAAATTATATAGAAGTATGACTGACTCATTACTTTACTTAACTGCTAGTAGGTTTGATATTATGTTTAGTGTGTGTTTATGTGCTAGATTTCAATCTAATCCTAAGGAATCACATGTTGTTGCTGTTAAAGGAATTTTTAGATATCTCAAGCATACACCTAATTTTGGATTTTGGTATCCTAACAGCACATCTTTCAATTTGATAGGGTATTCTAATGCTGATTATGCTGGTAGTAAAGTTGATAGAAAGAACACAAGAGGCTCTTGTTAATTTTTTGGTAATATGCTTGTTTCATGGTTTAGTAAGAAACAAAACTCAGTTGCACTTTTCACAACTAAAGCTAAGTATATTACAGTTGAAAGTTGTTGTGCACAAGTCCTTTGGATTAAACACCAATTTAAGGACTTTGGACTGACTTCTGAGCACATCCCCATCAGATGTGATAATACAAGTGCTATCAATTTGATTAACACTCTCACACTAACACATTGAGATTAGACATCATTTTATATGTGATCGTGTGCAAAAATATGATATTAAACTTGATTTTGTTAACACAAACCAACAATTTGTTAATATATTCACAAAACCTTTTAATGAAGATATATTTTGTATGATTAAGAGAGAATTGGGAATGAGCAATCCATTATCTTGATTAATTCTTTTGAAATATATGCTTGAATCATTCAAAATTGTTGTGAGATAATGTGTTGTATTAAGGTGCCATCCATAAGTCCTTTTTGCATTTCATCAAAAAATGAGTCAACCCCTACCTCCAAGAGTCAACCCATGTACTCTGAAAAATGACTCTTGGTGGACTCTGTTGAAATGTGTCGACCCCTTATATTCAATGAGTCGATCCATTTTAACAAATTGCTCAGGAAGTATTTTAACAGAAAATGTGTCGACACTTTGAAGTAAGGAGTCGACCCCTTTGGTCAGTTGCTCAGTACTTATAAGTACACCCTGTTTTATCGCATAACATATATTTTTCCTCATTTTTCTCCATCTCACTCCACACTCTACGAACCGACCTCTCAACTACCACCTCCACCAAAATCTCTCCAAAACCCCATTCAAATCTCTCTTTATACCCAAAATTGATCCACCCCAAGCCATCTTCAACCTCTTTTAAATTCCATTTCGAAACCTTAATGACTCCTAAATCGTCAAACCAACAAAAGGGAAGAAAGCCCTAAATATGTTGACCCTCAAGGTGACAAAGAACAAAAAAAGAAAGAATCAAGGGGAATCATCCAAGGATGGTGGAAGAGGAAGAAATCAAATACCACTAAAATTGAAAAAGATATTATAAGGGACAAACTCTACTTCAACAGTGATGATACTTATAAAAGGTATATCAAATCCATCTGCTATAAGAAAATTATGAATGGTAGATTGATACTTTTAATTCTTTTCAAAACAAGGATTTGATTTTGAATCTAAGTTTGAGGCATTAGGTTGGAAATCCAGGACTTCAATAAAAAAGGATAGTTACCCTAAATTAGTTAAACATTTTTATGATCATCCTCAGAAGGAGTTTGGGGTTTGGAGGTGTATAATAGAGTAAAAGGGGTACTTTTTAGTCTCACTAGAGGAGTAATATGCAAAATTCTGGAAATTGGAAGTGGAGGAGAAAAGAAGAGAAAAGATGTAGATAAAAAGGACCAATTATTTGCTCTCTATGGTGAAGATGCCCATGAAAATAAAAATAAAAAACCCATTGTAAGTGATTTACCCTTAGAATTAAGACTCGTTCATCATTTTGTTTGCACCCAGTTTATGCCTAAGGGTGATAAATTTGAGTATATTTATGAAAATGAACTATTTTTCTTGTGGGCATATATAACTGACACCAAAATTAACATCCTTATATTTATTTTAGACCATATCATCGAAGCCTCCAACACCAAATTCAGACTACCTTATGAAATGTTTTTTACCAAGGTCTTTAATCATTTCAAAATGGATTTGACAAGAGAAAAAAAGGAGTGCCAATCCCAACTATGATGAATATAATAAGAAAACTCTAACTAGGATGGGATATAAGTACAATGATGAGAAAAATATGTGGGTTCTAAAGAAAGAGAAGAGTGGTGGTGGAAGGGCCATTCCAAAAACTAAGGGCAAACAAGTTGAAAGGAGTGAGACTTCAAGTGTTACGAGAGAGTTGTTTCCCATGGCTCCAACTAACAGTTCAGAAGAAATGTCTACATTAATGGAAACATTGAAGAAAATGCAAGATTATAATAAAAAGATGTTTGCCAAGATTGGTGCTAAGGTAGACAATGGAGCTACGAGGTTAAAGGCAATAGCAACCAAGGTGAGGGGTATTGTGCATGATAATGAGAGATTGAAGAGGGATATACTTAGATCCATTGATCTCTCTACTGAGCATCTTGGAGGATATATAAAAAGAGTAATTGGCATGGAATATCAACCTTAAATTCTCTAGCAGCAGAGTTTGTAGTCTAAGAGAATAGTGAAGAAGAAGAAGAATGAGAAAGAGATAGAGAAGAAGAGGGTGAAGAAGAAGAGAAGATGGGAAGAAAGTAGAAGAAGGAGGAGAAAAACAAGCAAAAAGAGCATAGGAAGAACAAGGAGAAGACACACTAGCAAATGTGGACCTCCACTCCCCTTTAGAAACTTGTTACGCCCCGGTTTTTGGGTGTCCAAGGTCCTTTCGGCTCGAAGACCAAAAGCACGAAACTCTGTCACAAGAACAGATCCTCCTAGAAGGACAAGTGCGACTAGGTTTGAAAATTGGTTTGACTAAGGGCTTTTCAAAAAATAGGAGTTGCCACCTAACTTGATTAAGGTGAGTTAGGGCACCTAAAACTAAGTGTTAATCCGAAGATTAAACTTATAGTTTTTTGGAAAAGGTTTTAAAAACTCTCTCAACAGAGGGTTTTAAGAAAATAGGAGGTTTGGCAACCTTTGGAAAGATTTAAGCCCTTTTGGAAAATAACTCTATTTTGGTCATTTGAAAATAGAAATCTATAGTTCGGGGGTTGGTTACTTGTAGGGAAAATATCCTAAGATTATCATCCTACCCCGTCTTTTCGGTACTTACATGTCCAATCACCCTTTTGTTCAATCACTAGAATAACCGGTTATTATTGTCCACTTAATATCCACTTTAGAATTTTGAAAACGGGGTTTAGTCATCACTTTTCGAATGGACGACGCATGATGCAAGTTTTTGGAAGAAGTTTGAAAATAATGAGGGTTTTGAAAGAGTTTGGAATGAAAACTTTGAATTGATTGAAATTTTTGAAAAAGGGGATTGGAGTTGAAATAAAAGTTATGACCGCACCATTTTAGGTTGCCTACGTATCTCATTTGGCGAGAATCAGATCATTCATAGTTCGGGCAAGAGCCCGATGGAAAATAGGCGCATTAGCGCCTTTAGAAGGATTGAAGATACTTTGGGGTTTTTGGAAAAAGTTTAAGACACTTTGAGGTCTTTGGAAAAGTTTAAGACACTTGGAGGTCTTTGGAAAAGTGTAAGACACTTTGAGGTCTTTGGAAAAGTTTAAGACACTTTGAGGTCTTTGGAAGTTGAAGACTCTTTGTGGTCTTGGAAGTTTTGACTTGAAATTGGAAGGTGGCATGTTTTGAAAATATTTTTGGATCGACTTGAGAGAGTTTTGGAAAAATGCTTGGGCATGACTCAAAAGAACTTGAAAGTATTTTTTGAAATCTTGTTTTGAAAATCTTGGAGGCATGACTTTAGAATGTTTTGACGAATTAATTTTGGAAAGTGGTTTCTAGAAATGGCTAAGGGTTTGGAATCCTAATATAGACAACCTTAGAAGTTGTTCTTGATATGTCACTTTCCTTTGAGGTCCCTAACCATAAGAGGGCTAGAGATGCCTTAGGTTTGTGATCTTTTGAAAATATTTTTTGAAACATCTTGGAGTTAGTTTCTGAAACCTCAAGAGGGTTGAAGGTTTTGGAAAAAGTGGGTAATGAGTATAGTTTAAAATTGGAGGATCATTCAAAAAGGGTTCACGAGTTAGAACCTTGAAGCATATTAACCTAGATGGGGTTAGCCTATGGTTAGGGTGATTTAGGGTTAACTAACTAAGGTTAAATTAACCTAAGGTGAGTGAGCTAGGGTCAAGTTAACCTAGGGTTGGACAACTAGTGTCAAGTTAACCTAGGGTTGGACAACTAGGGTCGAGTTAACCTAGAGTTGGATTGGAAGATGGTTTTGAAAGGTGGTTTCATGCACTTTTGGAAAGGGTTTTGAAAAACAACTTATGTTATGCAAAGGACTTTGGTTGACAACTCTTTTGAAGATCAATTCCATGAAAATTTTGACTCTAGTCAAGAGTGTGATTTATATGGTTGGTGATTGGAGACCATTCTAAGGAAGGTTTCCTCATGGCCATTATAACCATAATATTGACAAGAGTGTAAGGGGTCCAAAAATTAACATGGTGATGACAACTTTTTTAAGGCACCATTTTTAATACAAAGATGAAGGGAATGCATTTTTTAAAATCATCTTTGGAGAGAGTTTTGAAAACTATTTTTGTAGGAGGTCATTCCATCAAGAGATGGTTCCTATTGCCAAATAAAAGGAAAACCAATCAAGAGAATGTTCCATGGGGCCATTCCAACCACTACACTTAAGAGAATGAAAATCTTGGAAATTAGAGAATTGGAAATTAACCCTTATGCAAGTTAAAATGTCATGATACCAAGGTGGGAGTTAAGGGGTTAGAAGGGGATTTTCCAAGGCATGATTTCTAAGGTCTCATCCTAAGCTTCAAGGAGCCAACTCTTGGAACAATTTTTGAAAGAAATATAGAGCTTGGGAATGACACGGGGTTTAAGAGTAATGTAAGCATTATAGAACATGAAAACAAGCATAAAATGAAGCCAAGCATACAAGACATGATCAAAATAGTAATATGCAAGGGGTCATGATCACATACAAGGCTTTTAGGCTACACCACATAAACAAGGGGATCCTAGGCCATACCATCTCAAAGTAGGCTAGTGAGAGGTCCTCCTACACGGTGGCTCTCACTTGCTTTCCTCTAGGCATGATCTAAGAGCCCTCTTGGCTCAAGCATGCAAGAATGGGGGGTTGTAGATGGAGATTAAAATGGAGAATAGCCTAAGTAGGCTAGGAGGGAGAAGAGAAGAGTGGTGGAAGACACAAATATAAAAGAGATACCACCTTTTGCCTTTAACACACTTGTAACCTTCAATGGAT
The DNA here is from genome assembly GCA_033060915.1 of Euryodendron excelsum. Lineage (NCBI taxonomy): Eukaryota > Viridiplantae > Streptophyta > Magnoliopsida > Ericales > Pentaphylacaceae > Euryodendron > Euryodendron excelsum. The sequence goes on along the minus strand of CM065382.1, from coordinate 26,540,617 downwards.
ATCTTGATTGGAGCTTGAATGACTTCAAGAGGGCTTAAGGGGTTGGAAGGGAGTGTGTAATGGTGTATAAGGCCTTGTAGGTGAAGTGTATAGGCTTGAGAGAGGTAGAATCTAGCCTAAGTGTTGGAGGGGTGGAATATATGCAAGGACTCGAGATTCTAGAGCAGTTTCAGCAGAGCTTCGCATCAATTTTTGGAGATGGAATATGCAAAGGGAGGGTCTGGTATTTATAGGCAATCTGGAACAGACCTAGCGCATGTGCTACATGCACCTGGCCAAAATTTGACCAAGTGCATGTAGGACATGTGCAAGTACTATTCCATTGCCAAAATGACGCGTGGCACCCTGTGTACTGGTTAAATCTCGACTGTTGATCAAAATTTGATCAATTTGATCAAAATTTAAGCGCATGTAACATACGCTCCATCACCAGGAAGGTTTGTCCAAACTTTGCCTCGATAATTGAGCCAATTGGGAAGGTTTCGGGGGAATCGGTTGCACCTACGGTGTTCTCTTGGGGTTTCTTGTGAACTTTCATGCTTTCGAAAAGTTCAATTACGTTTGGAAGCATGGGATATTGTCTTGGGGAGTGTGTAAAAAAGGACATCTTTGCGAAGCGTCTGTGATACGCTCTGAGGGTGTTCGAAAGTAACTATTTTTGTATTGCATGATCAAGGTCTTCGGGAAGCGATCTTTTCAATCGGACTGCATCGATGGAAAGTATTTTGAAAATACTTTCAGGAACTCCCAGATTTACACATTTCTCAAGTTGTTTGACAGTGCGTCTGGATTAGGGAATCGGAGAAAAAGTCAATCTTGGCGGAGCGTCTACGAGATGCTCTAGGGATTGCTGAAAGTTGTAGTTTTTGCACCATACGATGGAGGGCTTCAGGAAGCGATCTATCCGATCGAGCCGTATCGATGGAAAGATCTATGAACGAGCTTTCGAGAATTCCCTAATTTACGCATTTCTCAAGTCAGTTGACGGTGCATTATAACCAAGGAATCAGGAGAAAAACCAATTTAGGCGGAGCGTCTGCAAGACGCTCCAGTGAACTTTTATCGAGTCGTGAGCGTTTAATGTCGTAGGGTCCTCCTCGGGTTAAACAAGGGTGTATGGTGAAACCCTTCGCTCGAAAACCCAAGACCGGTGCTATTTCGGGGCACGTTTGGGTTGCTAGGGGCAAAACAGTCATTTTGTCAAGATTGGCTGGAAATGGTTAGGAATGGTTTGGTGTGTGGTGTTAAGCGTGTACGGTTGTTTAGGAATGGTTTTGGGGGGGTCTTTTACCACTCGGCGAGATTTGTGCAATGTTGAGGTGTTTAGGGGCAAAACAGTCATTTTGACGGGAGTGAGTCGAGATGGGACCGAAATTGGACCGAACAGCTTACGGGGGATGTCTAACAGTTTAGTAACATTTTGAAAAGGTAGACTTATCATTTTGAGGGATTTTGAACTTTTTCAAAAAGTGCCTGGAAACCCACGGAGCAGGTTTGGTCATTTTTCACCGAGTCGGGCTAACAGGCGCCGGTTTTAACCTAGGTGTTGGTTCCCGAGACTGCCCGTTCTTGGAAAACAACCTGTGCGGTGTTATTCTCTAAGGACACCCGGTCTTAAAGAGCTACCTGTAGGGGTAGTGTTGGTTTCTAAGAACGCTTGGTTGCAGAAAGCTATCTGGAAGGGTGGTGTTGGTCTCTAAGAATGCCCAGTCTCGGAGAGCTACCAAATGACAGACATTCTACATTGGCGGGCTAGCGGGCGCCAGAAGTGAACCGTCTGGAATTTGATGAGGTGCTGGTCCCCGAGATCGCCCTATCTCGAGAAGCTACCTGGATGGCGTTGGTTTCCAGGACCGCCTGGTCCGGAAAGCTGCCAAGAATAGTGGTACTTATGGCTCCAACGGGTTCTTATGGGCTGAAAAGCGACCAATTGATTGGATTGGAGATTGATAAGCTCATCTTGAACCTGCATGTGTGGCGATGCTCGAAACCGAACCCGATTGGGCCGAAGATTGCCGAGCAGGAAAAAATGGGGTACTTACAACAGCCCCTCTTTTTCTGACTTTGCTTGCCGAAGGTAGAAAAATAACAAAGTAAGAATCCCTTTTTGGTCGCAAGGCAATCGGAGGGACAATGTGCCGGTGAATTTAGAATGCTTTGGGACCTCTTATGGGTCACTAGTCTAGAAGATCTAGGAATTCGAAAAGTTTTGGGTCTAGGTCGAGAACCAGGTTGCCAGCTTGACACTGTTTGGTCCAGGGCATTTGATTCTTGCCAGTGAATGTTGAAGGCTCGACTTTCAGCTTTTGACAAAGCCCTAAGAGCAAATTTGGACTTTTGGAAGCATGAAACTGATTTTAGCGGGAAGCTGAACGACTGAGCGCATGTATTACATGCGCCTGGCGTGTTTTAACCCTAGCGCATGTATTATATGCGCGCGTTATAAATTTATTCTAGCGCATCTGCTAAATGCGCCAACCCGTGGCCATTTAAACAGAGCAAGTCGCGTCTTTAGTGTTGCGTTTTTGAGTTTTGAGTTTGGTTCGAGATTCTCTCTGTAGGGTTTCCGGAAGATTTCAACCCAGGATCGTTGGGGGAGTGTTGGGTGACATCGGGTACTTGTCGGAAGCCGCTCTTGTCGCTGGATTCTCGCCGGAAAGCTTGATTTTCACCGGAAAACTTCAAAGGTTAGTTTTTTCGAACATTTATCGATTTCGATACGTATATTCTCATTTTTTACGTATCATCAGTGTAATCCTATATTTTAGAATGTTTAGAACATAATGGTCAGATTGTTTTCGTGATTTGGTGAAGATTTGAGTATGTTTTGAATGAGTTTGCATGTTTATGAAATGGAGTTTCTGCGAGACTCGAAAAATTGCCTCTACAGGATTGGGCATCGATTGTCTGTGTGTGATTTTTACACTGAGAACCTTAGAAAAATGTGCAGAACAAACGTATGAAATTTCGTAATTTTTTGAAAATTTTTGAATTTTTGAATTTTTAGAAATTATGAAAAATAGGAGAAATTGAAGAAAATTAGAAAATGGATCCTATTGGTGGTCAAAAATCATAAAACATCTTTGAAAAATTGTGGAGCCGTGCTTGAAGGTTCTAGGAATTTTTGTAAAATTTTTGGAAATAAAACTGACACCAAAAAATTTTGAAAGCTGGAGGAATTGTCCTAAAAATTGTGTTTGAGGGAGGGACGCGTGCCGTGGAGGACGAGATTGTTTTGATTGATGTGGTGGAAGGTTTGAAATTGTTTTGGGCTACATTTGTGCCTTGTGGAATTTTGGGGTTGTGATGTTTTAAGGCCAAACTCTGCGAAAATTTTCAAAAATTTTAACACTTTACTTTAAAAAATTTCGGTAAAGCCAATCCTTTTGAGAAAGGGGCTTTTGAGGGAGAAAGCTCAGAGAAACTGTAACTTCAGAGAAATTTTTGCGAGTGGGATTTTTGAAGGAGAAAACCCCAAAAATCGATTTTGAAAACTGTGGGACAGGGCTTTTGAAGATGAAAGCCTGAGAAACTATTAAGCCTTTGGAATAAGACTTTTTGAGGGAAAAGTTTCTAAAACCATTAGAAAATTTGTGAACCAGGGTTTTTGAAGGAGAAAACTCGAGAAAACGGTTTTGAATTTTGGAACCAAACTTTTTGAGAAAAAAGCTTCAAAACCGTTAGAGAATTTTTGAACCAAGGCTTTTGAAGGAGAAAGCCCAAGAAACCGTTGAACCTTTGAAATAAGACTTTTTGAGGGAAAAGTTTCGAAAACCATTAGAAAATATTTGAACTAGGATTTTTGAAAGAGGAAACTCGAGAAACCGGTTTAAAATTTTAAAATGAGACTTTTTGAGGAAAAAGCTCGAAAAACGGTTCAAAATGTCGAACCAGGGCCTTTGAAGGAGAAAGCCCAAGCAACTGGTTTGAAACTTTTTGAAATTAGACTTTTTGAGGAAAAAGCCCGAAAAACCGTTAGAAAATTTTGAACTAGGGCTTTTGAAAGGGAAAGCCCGAGAAACCGGTTTAAAATTTTGAAATGAGGCTTTTAGGGAAAAAAGCCCAGAAAACCATTAGAAAATCTAGGAACGGGGTTTTTGAAAGGGAAAACCCGAGAAACCAATTTGAAATTTTGAAATGAGACTTTTTGAGGAAAAAACCAGAAATACCGTTAGAAAATCTGGAAACAGGGTTTTTGAAGGGGAAAACCCGAGAAATCGATTTGAAATTTTGAAATGAGACTTTTTGAGGAAAAAACTAGGAAAACCATTAGAAAATCTAGAAACGGGGTTTTTGAAGGGGAAACCCTGAGAAACCGGTTTGAAATTTCAAAATGAGACTTTTTGAGGAAAAAGCTCAGAAAACCGTTTAGAAATTTTAGGCACCAAACTTTTGTGGGGATAGATTGAAAACCGTTGAAAATCTTAAACAGTGATAGGTGGGGCCCTAGCCCTTCCACTTTTTCTTTTCTCTCTTTTTCTTTCTTTGTTTTTTCTTTTTTTTTTTCCTCTTTTTTTTTTGTTCTTTTCTTTCTTTTCTTTTTGTATATACATTGACACATTTATCTTTGCGCTTATCACATATGGTGACGGATTGATTCTTTTGAATGTTATCATTCTTTCAGGATGTTAGAGGACGAAGGCGACGGTCCGGACAGGAGGCGCCATGGGAAGGTGCCATGGATTAAGCCCGAGGAGGGTGGCGGTAGCCGGGGCAGCTCGGCTAGGGGCGGCAGTAGGACCGGCTCAGCTCGGAGCAATGGCTGGGGTGGCCCAGTGCAAGGAGGCAGCAGGGGTAGTTCTACTCGGAGTAGTGGTAGAGTCGGTTCTCCTCGAGGCGGCCGCAGTGGGTCACAGCGATCTTCAAGCAGGATAGCTTCTAGTGGGAGCTCTGTGATGGGGCAGCCTTCGACGGCTCCCGATAAGAGATTTGAGGACGAGGTTGACTCGTCCGTGGACCCACGGATAAGATACGGTATGGCCTCCGTTCGGGACAGGCGAACAGATACTTCATTCACCGACGACCAGCTAGCCATTCCTGATATCCCACCGCTTAGAGACTTGGCGTTCCACCTGAGCATGTATTCGCGCTACGGTCGGATGCCATCTTCTACCCACAGTTCCTTAGAGGGGCCAGTATCTCGACCTTGAGGGCTATGCAAGCGTCAGCTCCATCCTATCAGGACTTTTACATCGGATTGGTTTCGGTGCTTTTATAACCCTGCAGATGGACAGACTTGATCATGGGATCGCTATAGGGTTGTTAGAGCCGTGGTTCGGGGAGACAGAGACCGTACACTTTATGGGTTTCGAGTTGGGACCTACCCCCGTTGACTGGGCTATGATTACCGGGCTATCTTTCGAAGGGGTTCCGATCACTTTACGGGCCGTGTCTCTAGGGGAGGCCCGTCTTCTCTTGGGGTTGCCAGGACTTGGGGGCCCGAGTTTCCCAGCTTCACTTTTATGCTCAGCAGAGATAGCCTTTGCTTTTGAGCCTTCTCCAGATGACCAGATTATTACGAGGCATCGGTTAGTGCTGTACGTCGTCTTTAGTTGCTTTTGCAACAATAATAGGTCGACAGTCCCTTTGTCTCTGGTGAGCCTGGTAACGAATCTGGACGCGCTAGACTATGTTGATTGGGGCACTTTCACCTCGCCTGCTTCTTACGAGGGATAAGAGTGAGGACATCTAGGGCTTGGGGGAGCGTAACGAGCTTTTGGCCATATCTAGTATGGTGGAGCTATGAGTATTTGCCGGTTTGTTGACCGGAGGTGTTAGCGGGCAATGCCTTCCCGCGGGCCACTAGGTGGGCCAGGCAGCATGTAGTCCAGCGGTCCTTGCTTACAGATTTTGTAGCCCTCATGGCTAACTTGTAGTTGCTGAGGCCTCGAGATGTGACCTGGGCACCTTACCACCTGTCCACCCAGTATGCCAACATGAGGGACGTCATCCTTTTATCCAGTCGCGGATCACCTTTCGGGGCCCTGTGTCATGGGAGACGTATCTCGGGGAGCGCCACTGGCGGCAGCTTCATACTGCCTTCCACGCGGCCATGGATCCTCCCCAGTACATTTTTGGACTTTATCAGTCCGGGGTAGAGATCCCTTATATAGTCAGGGTTCCTGGTGAGTGGTTTCTGCTTCCGCCAGATGTGGATTATAAGGCTCATTTCTAAGCGAGATCCATTGGCGCTTTCACCCAGCTAGATCTGATGGTCGGAGGGCAGGTGGCCGGCCATAAGGTGGTGGAGCTTTGGCGTCGAGCTCAGGGCTTTGTTTTTTAGGAGGAGTACTTAGCAGCTTGCCAGGCACGAGATTAGTACTGTGCTGAGGTGAAGGCCTTGACTGCTCGCATATCTCAGATGGGGGCCTGCTAAGTATGTTATTCATGGTTCTTTTTTCATATTTCTCATGCATCCCTTCGTGTTCTAATGCCAGACTGTTTTTTTTTTTTTTTTACATACATACAAGGCGCTTTTGACGCCAGAGCTTCTTCTAGTCAGCCCTCCCCATAGATGCCGGATATAGGCGACTTCGACTTGGATGACGACCCTGCTCCTTGAGGAGCCTTGCTTTTCCTGCAGACATAGTTAGAGTTTTTAGTTAGACTGATGGTTATTGTTTCTATTTTTGTGGCCGTGTGTTAGCTATTATGGATGATGACTGTACGATGATTTTATGTGCATTATTTCTATTATCTTTTTGTTTCTTTACATACGATGATGATTATTTCTTTCTTCTAGTCTTGTTTTGCATGCATGTATGTGGATATATGATGGATATGAATGTGAACACAGGAGTACAAAAATCATGATAGGCTTAAAAAATGGTGGATATATGCAAACCCTAAGTAAGTGTGAAAAAGGTGAGTATACTGTCGCGCACATTTAGGCAAGCATACAGGTATATAGTTTTATGTAGACCAGCCCAGAGGTAGATTGGGCGTTTATCGTTTCGGCATTTTGCTCTTTCTCCGAAGATCTCCTTTTTTTTTGTTATGCTCTTTTCTTGCCACGACGAGATAGTAGTTGCCCCATTCCTAGGGTTTTCATTTTCGGATCCGACTCCCCTCTCTCTTATCTGAGAAACTGTCACTCAATTGATTTTCTCTCGGGAGCCTTATGTTTGATCTGGTAGACTCTCCATGTGACAGTCAAAGTAGCCTTTAGTAAAGAAGCGAGCAGTTTCCATCCTCAATCCGAGAAGATTTTACTTTGGACTGTAATGTAGGCTAGGTAATGGGTGATGAATGAAGGGGTATTCAGGCTCAAACGATTTTTTTTTTTTTTTTTTGGGTGATAGTAACCAGAACCACCTTGAGTAAGCCTTTACTGCTTTGTTCCCTTCTCTTTTTCGGATATCGCCACTTTCTTTTGAACTTGTTTAGGCTAAACAATCTTTCCTGATCTGAGGGGACTTTTTGTGAGTTATAATGTGGCCAGGTTGTGGGTTTTTGAAAGAAAAGGGTATTTAAGGCTCAAAGCGTGATGTTATTTCTGGGGTTTACTGGTGATCACTTTTTCAGATCTTTGTGGGCTTGTCTTCCCCTTTCTTCTCTTTCCTTTTTGTGCGAACTCGCATCCATATAGGACTTGTCATTTTCTTTTAGTTTCTGCCCCAGTATTATTGCTTGCACAATCTATTGATTCTCAAGAGGCATCAATCGTCATCTCCTCTTCTCTTCTCTCTCTCACTTTTTTTTTTTTTTGGATTATTGCCTTGTTTCCCTCCCCTTTCGATGTCGGAGGGGGCCTTCTTTCTCTCAATGCTCCTTTTTTGTCACTTTTTCTTCCGAGTTTGCTTTCGCCCATTGCAGGGGGTGATCACCAGTGCGGGTTTTTCGAAGGAATATAATTTCACCCAAAAGGGGTTTTTCAAAAAGGATTCTTTTAACTGTAGGGTAGGGTAGCAGAATAAATGGCTCATCTTCCTTCTAGACAAGATTGCTTAGACTATGAAGTTCAGTTTTAGAGCTTTTAGCGTTATCCTTTGAAACGAACAGGTGTTAGCTTAATTGTTCTGTTACTCGCACTTGCCCCAATGTGGGGGGTGGTTCCTGATTAGGGTGTTTGAATGAAAGTTACTTGTGCCTCGAGTGGCTAACCAAGGGAATTGCTTTTGCTATTCCAGGGATTTTGAAATGAGGGCTGCTTTACCACGGCGTCCTTTGGAGACCACCCTTTTTGTGATCCACTCTCTTTCCTTCCTTTCGCTATCTTTCTTTTGGATCAGAGACGGTCCTTACAAGCGAGGATACACGTACTATCCCTCCTTTCAAGTTAGGGCATAACAATAAGAAAGGAAAATTTTGCAAAAGAGCAAGTACCAAAGATGATAAATACAAATTTCAACTTCTTTCATTTCAAAAGTTCTGTTTACATGATGAGCTCTTGATTAGCAAAAGATGAAAGTAGAGTTAACGAAACAAAAATTAACAAGAAAGTAAAGACAAAGTTTGGTAAAGGAACATCCCTTTGACAATCACTTCTTCAAGTAGGCTTTAGGACCACGCCTGCCTCCTCCATGCTCCATTCGCCGACTTCTTCACTTGGTTGTGCTGGGCGAATTGATGCATCAGCTGTGGAGTGGCAGAGATCAACAGTCATAGTGCAAGCAGGGCTTCCTCCTTTTCCTTCTTCTTCTTTAGTGGGGTCAATGAGGTTGTGCGTCCCCTCTTAGGACCCCTGCTGGCTCTCTTTGAGTTGGACAGTTTTCTCTTGCTCGGCTTCTTGGGATTTTATAACCAAGTTTTCTTCAGAGACTTACAACGACTTTTCTTTGGCTTCTTCTTTTTCCGTTTCCTTTTTGTCAATCTCTGCAAAGAGGCTATCCAGATCGCCTTCGTTGAATTCGAATGGTGGGTTTGGCAGTTTCGACTCATAGATGCCCCAGCCCATGTCCTCGTAGTCGAAGAGTTCCTCTTTCAGGCGAGCCTCGGTTTCAACATATCTAGAATGTAGGAATTCCTCTCCCCAGCCATCTATAGTTGCAGTATCATTGGGAGTGTTTGCAACAGGTTCATCCACGGACCAATCGAAAAGGTCTTGCTCTCCACTTGTGTTGTAAACATAGATAGGGCACGGTGGCTGTTCTGCCTCCCAATCGCTTTCAGTGTCTGACTCACCCTCGAAGTACTCTGTGGTTATAATGCCATCAGGATCCGCCTTATCCTCGGTGATAATGTTGACAGCATGGTCTGGTAAGGGATTTGCCATGACATTAGGCGTGGGGACCGGCTTTGTTTCTTAGGTGTTGATGACCTTGTTGTTAATGAGGTCTTGAATCTTATGCTTCAAAGAGAAACAAGATTCCGTGTCATGCCCCTGTCCCCCAGAATGGTACTCCCAAGTAAGGGCAGGGTTGAAAGTTGGCGGCAACGAGCTTGGCAATGGCCGCGGGGGAATAGGGTTCATATGCTTGGCCTTAAGGAGTTCATGATAGGCCTTTTTCTGGGTGCATGCCAAACATGTGAACTCTCGGTTTCATCGGTTGTTGTTTTTGTCGGGGTTGAAGTATGGTCGAGCTGCAGCAGGTCCAGTTGAGGGTGCTTGGGTAGTAGCAACGGGGATGTTGATGATAGGAGCAGGCGATGAAGGTCGAGCTTGGTATTGAGGGTAATATGGCTGCTGCTGCGCAGGTAGGATAGCAGATACTTCTCCCTCTTTCTTGCCCGTGCCCCGAGTGGTTGCCACCTTCTTAGCCGCATTCGCAAATCCCTCACTTGTCTTGGCATAGGGGTCAGTGATTCTGCCAGTTTTCAGCCCACTCTCGATCATTTCCCCATGCATTATCAGCTCAGAAAAGCTCTTTCCGATACTTAAGCACAGGTGCTCATAGTACAGTCCTTAGAAGGTGTTCACAAACAGTTGCACATATTCTTGCTCTAGCAATTGGGGGGGGGGGGGGGGGGGGGGGGGGGGGGGGGGGGGGGGGGGGGGGGGGGGGGGGGGGGGGGGGGGTGGGGGGGGGGGGAGGGGGGGTGGGGGGGGGGGGGGGGGGGGGGGGATTGGGGGGGGGGGGGGGGGGGGGGGGGGGGGGGGGGGGGGGGGGGGGGGGGGGGGGGTTAACTTACACAGCCGCATCCCTCCATCTCAAAGCATAGCTTTTGAAGCATTCTTTTTCGCCTCGATTCATCATCATCAAGGCGCATCTGTCCACGGTCAGGTCACTATTATGCCGATATTGAGATTGGAAGGCTGTGACTAATTCATTCCAGGTTGTTATTTTCCTCAAGTCTAGGCGAGCGAACCATTGTAGAGCGGGCCTAGTTAGGCTGTGTTGAAACAATTGCATCAGAAGTTTGGGGTCATTCCCATGTCCACTTAGTGCCCCAGCATATAACCTTAAGTGTGCAACAGGGTCCCCACTCCCGTCATACTTCTAGAAGTCGGACATTTTGAATTTTGGCAGCCTTGGGTTGTCAGGGAAGAAGCAAAGTTCGTCGTAAGACATCCCAACAAAGGTGTCATGACCTTGTAGGCTGCGCAGGGACTCCTCTAAGCCTTATATCTTGAGATCGAGAGGGTCCGGGCCTTCCTTCTTTGAGGTGGCAGTTAGCAAGGTGGTTTCAGGGTTGTCTTCTTCTCCTTACTCGAGGTGTACCGTTTTAGGGATCTCCTTGCTCTTTGTCGTACCATCAGTTCACAGGACAACCCTTGGTGGGATTGCTTCAGTTTCCTTGGGATAGGATGTGGATGCCGATGGGTTCATGACAGGCCCTTTGAAAGCCATTAGTTATATGAGCTCGAACATTTCATCTATTTTCGCCTTCATTTCATTCACTTCTTCGCTTGTCACTGAATTGCTCTGTTGATCGGGAATATTGCCCTCGCTCGACATTTGTGCTGTTCTTTGTTGGGTACGGACTGGTGTTCGGAGGACGGGGGTCACTCGTGCTCCTCTTCTTCCTTTTCTTGGAGCAATGGTGACCTACAATGCAAATAGTCTCACCAAAGCTATTGCTAATCTTTTGATGAGATGGGGGAAGGAAAAGAAAATAAGGAAAAACAAACCAAGGAATTACATGTTAGGTTCTTGATTTGTAAAGGTTTTATGTGATACATGGCCTAAGGATGCCCCTGCCTCTTGAGGGGGACTAAACATGATGCGTTGGCTCATGTCTGGAGATAAGGGATTACCCCTGCATGCAAATACTATACCTGCCCCTGTTCATTCATCCATTTGTAGATTCATTCATTCATTTGACAATAAGAACGATTTTATTAAGATGAATTCTTTTTGGTATATAAAATTTCTCAAAAATACATAGAAATGGGGAGGGGGAACATTTTCCTTGGGACTTCCTCCTATTATACATTTACACTATAGAATCCTAAACCACTCTTGAGCCTTCGAATCTGCTTTGTTGGTAAGAGCCCTTGATTTGAATTGCTCCCTTGTCTTCTTGGCAACCTTATCTCCATGAGCGAAGAGGGATTAGGGCCTCTCTTTATGAGATAACTTTGATGCATGCCATGAATCCTTATGGTCTCATGGTACCCTTAGGAGTTTTGGGTTAGCTTGAATTAGACGAGAAGGTCTTTGAGCCTTTCTCTAAGGGTTGATTGGATGCATGAAGATGCAACGACTTGAGTTACTTTGAGAACTCTTATCTTGAAGTGAGTTCTGATGCATGAGCAGTTATAATGCATGTACATGGAAATAGCAAGAATTAGATAGCATAACAGCAAGGATTAAACAAAATTTATAAGGGAAAAACAAAGCGGTCGCCCTTTCCTCCTTGATTTTGAAATTGACGAGTGTGTCCTAAATTCAGCAGAGGTTTGGCTATGCAAGAGATGCTACATGAGCATGAGGTTGGGGGTTTACTAATGCTTCCTAAAAAGCTCGATCCCCGAACCTTCAAACCTCCGGCGTCCACCCCCGAAAGGGTGAACTCCATCTTTGATCGGTGGTTCGAGCGGGGGAACTATCAAGAGACCGTAGGCTAAGAAACTGACACAGCATCCGCCCACAGTCAATATACTGTTCCCCCTTTTATCTAGAAGGGTAGTAACTAGGTGATATATGCAAGATGCAATTGCAAGTGAGTGCACCAAGTGTGTGTGAAATTTTTAAAAATGGAGGAAAGGACCCAACAACACACATCACATCCTGTCCATTCATTCACATACATGGCAATAAATAAGACATGAAATAAAGATTTGAACAAAGGTCCACCTACAAAAGACAAATGCAAAGAGTTAGTAACTTTTCGAAAAACTCGATGCAAGGTAAAATAGGTGGTCAATGCAAGAGCATGAATGTAAACAATGAATGCGAGTGATAACACTATTTTGAAAATCATTTTGAAAAATAAGGTTTGCTTTGGAAACTCGAAAATTTTGAAGAGTGGACAAAATTGGACAAAGTAACCAGAGATTCTGGGTGAGTGAAGGGTAAAGAGACATGTTAATGGCCTAACCCTCTAAGTGTCCCCAGTGGAGTCGCCAGTTGTCGCGCCCCGATTTTTGGGTGTCCAAGGTCCTTTCGGCTCGAAGACCAAAACCACGGAACTCTGTCACTAGAACTCATCCTCCTAGAAGGACAAGTGCGACTAGGTTTGAAAATTGGTGTGACTAAGGGCTTTTCAGAAAAATAGGAGTCACCACCTAACTTGATTATGGTGAGTTAGAGCACCTAAAACTGAGTGTTAATCCAAATATTAAACTTAGGATTTTTTGAAAAAGGTTTTAAAAACTCCCTTAAGAGAGGGTTTTTAAGAAAATAGGTTGTATGGCAACTTTTGAAAAGATTTAAGCCCTTTTAGAAAATAACTCCATTTTAGTCATTTGAAAATAGAAATCTATGGTTCAGGGGTTGGTTACGTGTAGAGAAGATATCCTAAGATCATCATCCTACCCCGCCCTTTCTATAACTACATGTCTAATCACCCTTTCGTTCACTCACTAGAATAACCGGTTATCATTGTCCACCTAATATCCACTTTAGAATTTTGAAAACGGGGTTTAGTCATCACTTTTCGGATGGATGATGCATAATACAAGTTTTTGGAAGAAGTTTGAAAATAATGGGGGTTTTGAAAGAGTTTGGAATAGAAACTTTGAATTGATTGGAATTTTTGAAAAAGGGGATTGGAGTTGAAATAAAAGTTATGACCACACCATTTTAGGTTGCCTACGTATCTCATTTGGCGAGAATCAGGTCATTCATAATTCGGGCAAGAGCCCGATGGAAAATAAGCGCATTAGGGCCTCTGAAAGGTTTGAAGATACTTTGGGGTCTTTGGAAAAAGTTGAAGACACTTTGAGGTCTTTGGAAAAGTTTAAGACACTTGGAGGTCTTTGCAAAAGTTCAAGACACTTTGAGGTCTTTGAAAAAATTTAAGACACTTTGAAGTTTTTGGAAGTTAAAGACTCTTTGTGCTCTTGGAAGTTTTGACTTGAAATTGGATGGTGGTGTGTTTTGAAAATGTTTTTGGATCAACTTGAGGGAGTTTTGGAAAAATGCTTGGGCATGACTCAAAAGAACTTGAAAATGTTTTTTGAAATCTTGTTTTGAAAACCTTGGAGGCATGACTTTAGAATGTTTTGATGAATTAGTTTTGGAAAGTGGTTTCTGGAAATGGCTAAGGGTTTGGAATCCTAATATAGACAACCTTAGAGGTTGTTCTTGATATGTCACCTTCCTTTGGGGTCTCTAACCATAAGAGGGCTAGAGATGCCTTAGGTTTGTGATCTTTTGAAAATGTTTTTGGAAACATCTCGGAGTTGATTTTTGAAACCTCAAGAGGGTTGAAGGTTTTGGAAAAAGTGGGTAATGAGTATAGTTTAAAATTGGAGGATCATTCAAAAAGGGTTCATGAGTTGGAACCTTGAAGCATATTAACCTAGATGGGGTTAGCCTATGGTTAGGGTGACCTAGGGTTAACTAACTAGGGCTAAGTTAACCTAAGGTGAGTGAGCTATGGTCAAGTTAACCTAGGGTTAGACAACTAAGGCCAACTTAACCTAGGGTTGGTCAACTAGGGTCAAGTTAAGCTAGGGTTGGACAACTAGGGTCAAGTTAACCTAAGGTTGGACAACTAGGGTCGAGTTAACCTAGAGTTGGAATGGAAGATGATTTTGAAAGGTGGTTTCATACACTTTTGGAAAGGGTTTTGAAAAACAACTTATGTTATGCAAAGGACTTTGGTTGACAACCCTTTTGAAGATCATTTTCATGAAAATTTTGACTCTAGTCAAGAGTATGGTTTATATGGTTGGTGATTGGAGACCATTCCAAGGAAGATTTCCTCATGGCCATTATAACCATAATCTTGATAAGAGTGTAAGGGGTCCAAAAATTAACATGGTGATGACAACTTTTTAAGGCACCATTTTTAATACAAAGATGGAGGGAATGCATTTTTGAAAATCATCTTTGGAGAGAGTTTTGAAAACTATTTTTGTAAAAGGTCATTCCATCAAGAGAGGGTTCCTATGGCCAAATAAAAGAAAAACCACTCAAGAGAGGGTTCCATGGGGCCATTCCAACCACTACACTTAAAAGAATGAAAATCTTGAAAATTAGAGAATTGGAAAGCAACCCTTATGCAAGTTAAAATGTCATGATGCCAAGGTGGGAGTTAAGGGGTTAGAAGGGGATTTTCCAATGCATGATTTCTAGGATCCCATCCTAAGCTTCAAGGAGCCAACTCTTGGAATAATTTTTGAAAGAAATATAGAGCTTGAGAATGACATGGGGTTTAAGAGTAATGTAAGCATTATAGAACATGACAACAAGCATAAAATGAAGCCAAGCATACAAGATATGATCAAAATAGTAATATGCAAGGGGTCATGATCACATACAAGGCTTTTAGCTACACCACATAAACAAGGGGCTCCTATGCCATACCATCTCAAAGTAGGCTAATGAGAGGTCCTCCTACACGGTGGCTCTCACTTGCTTTCCTCTAGGCATGATCTAAGAGCCCTCTTGGCTCAAGCATGCAAGAATGGGGGGTTGTAGATGGAGATTAAAATAGAGAATAGCCTAAGTAGGCTAGGAGGGAGAAGAGAAGAGTGGGGGAAGACACAAATGTAAAAGAGATATCACCTTTTGCCTTTAACACACTTGTAATCTTCAATGGATGTCTTGATTAGAGCTTGAATGACTTCAAGAGGGCTTAATGGGCTGGAAGGGAGTGTGTAATGGTGTATAAGGCCTTGTAGGTGAAGTGTATAGGCTTGAGGGAGGTAGAATCTAGCCTAAGTGTTGGAGGGGTGAAATATATGTAAGGACTCGAGATTCTGGAGCAGTTTCGGCAGAGCTTCGCATCAATTTTTGGAGATGGAATATGCAAAGGGGGGGTCCGGTATTTATAAGCAATCTGGAACAGACTTGGCACATGTGCTACATGCACCTGGCCAAAATTTGACCAAGTGCATGTAGGACATGCGCAGGTATTGTTCCATTGCCAAAATGACACGTGGCACCCTGTGTATTGGTTAAATCTCGATTGTTGATCGAAATTTGGTCGATCTGATCAAAATTTAAGCACATGTAGCGTACGCTCCATCACCGAGAAGGTTCGTCCAAACTTTGCCTCGATAATTGAGCCAACCGAAAAGGTTTCGGGAGAATCTGTTGCACCCACGGTGTTCTCTTGGGGTTTCTCGTGAACTTTCATGCTTTCAGAAAGTTTGAATTACGTTTGGAAGCATGGGGTATCGTCTTGGGGAGTGTGCAAAAAAGGACATCTTTACGGAGCGTCTGTGATACGCTCCAAGGGTGTTCGAAAGTAGCTGTTTTCGTACTGCATGATCAAGGTCTTCGGGAAGCGATCTTTTCGATTGGACCGTACCGATGGAAAGTATTTTGGAAATACTTTTGGGAATTCCCAGATTTACCCATTTCTCAAGTCGTTTGACGGTGCAACTTGATTAGGGAATTAGAGAAAAAGTTAACCGTGGCGGAGCGTCTACGAGATGCTCCAGGGGTTGCTAAAAGTTGTAGTTTATGCACCGTACGATGGAGGGCATTAGGAAGCGATCTATCCGATCGAGCCGTATCGATGGAAAGACCTATGAACGAGCTTTCGAGAATTTCCTAATTTACGCATTTCTCAAGTCAGTTGACGATGCGTTATAACCAGGGAATCGGGAGAAAAGACAATTTAGGCAGAGCGTTTGCGAGACGCTCCAGTGACCTTTTATCGAGTCATGAGCGTTTAATGTCGTAGGGTCCTCCTCGGGTTAAACAAGGGTGTATGGTGAAGCCCTTCGCTCGAAATCCTAGGACCGGTGCTGTTTCGAGGCACGTTTGGGTTGCCAGGGGCAAAACGGTTATTTTGGCCAGGATTGGCTTGAAATGGTTAGGAATGGTTTGGTGTGTGGTGTTAAGCATGTACGGTTGTTCAGGGATGGTTTTGGGGGAGTCTTTTACCGCTCGGCGAAGTTTGTGCGATGCTGAGGCATTCAGGGGCAAAATGATCATTTTGACAGGAGTGAGCCGGGATGGGACCAGAATTGGACCGAACAGCATGCGAGAGACGTCTAACAGTTTAGTAACATTTTGGAAAGGTGGACTTATCGTTTTGAGGAATTTTAAACTTTTCCAAAACGTGTTTGGAGGCCCAAGGGGCAGGTTTGGTCATTTTTCACCGAGTCGGGCTAGCAGGCGCCGGTGTTGACCTAGGTGTTGGTTCCTGAGACCGCCCGGTCTCGAAAAACTACCTGTGCAATGTTGGTCTCTAAGGATGCCCGGTCTTAGAGAGCTACCTGTAAGGGTGGTGTTAGTTCCTAAGAACGCTTGGTCCCAGAAAGCTACCTAGAAGGGCGGTGTTGGTCTCTGAGAATGCCCGATCTCGGAGAACTACCAAATGACGGACATTCTATATTGGCAGGCTAGTGGGCACCAGAAGTGAACCATCTAGAATTTGATGAGGTGCTAGTCTCCGAGATCGCCCGATCCCAGGAAGCTACCTAGATGGCGTTGGTTTCTAGGATCGCCTAGTCCGAAAAGCTGCCTAGAATAGTGATGCTTATGGCTCCAATGGGTTCTTGTGGGCTGAGAAGCGACCAATTGATTGGATTAGAGATTGATAGGCTCGTCTTGAACCTGCATGTGTGGCGATGCTCGAAACCGAACCCGGTCGGGCCGAAGATTGCCGAGTGGGCAAAAATGGGGTGCTTACAAAACTAAATCTGATCTCCCAGCCTTATCCATTCCAACAAAAACCTATCATAGATCTGGCCTAAGACCAAAAACTGGGAAGAAATTATCCAACATCAAAGACACCCTTGTTAACTTATCCCCATCTCCACCTCCATCTCCCAAAACCAACTGAGCATCATTGCATTCACATTTTCATTTTGCTATACATGTTGTTCATTTTGAAAGAAAGGTATGCCATTCTCAAAACTTTTTGTATGTAATACTTGAATGTTGTTATAACTGTCTTGAACTCTATTGAAACCTATTATATGCATGTTTATTCAACAATGTGTGGTTGATTGGTTGATTGGTTTGGTTACTCACTTTTTTATAGTATTAATCTTGTTTTAAGATTTTTTGCTATTGTACATGTCTTTAAATTAGATTTATAACTACATTTTTGATGAATTGATAAAAAGAAGGAGAGAATACATGCTATATAGTATTTGTTGTTTTTAGGATCAAGCACCAAAAGAAAGAGAATACACTGCTTTTAGGATTTGTTATTTGGTTATGATTGAAATGCACCAAGTGCTTATATTATATGAAATACATACTCTTTAGTCTTTGTTGTTCTTAAGATCAAGCACCAAAAGCAAGAGAATACACTGTTGTCTAGTATTTTTTATTTGGTTATGATTAAAATGCACTAAGTACTTATATTATATAAGGAAGGGGGAGCTATTCAAAACCCTTATACTTGCAAAGTGCAATGAAGCATCAATAACACAAGAAAGGGGGAGTAAAACTTTCTGGTATATATTTTCAACCTTCATCATTTAAATTAATTGAATTTTGAGCTTGATATTTATATTATTGATTATATTAACTTAAGATTTTGTCATCATCAAAAAGGAAGAGATTATTGACTTCATACCTTGATTTTGTTGATCACAAGACTATGTGTTAAGTTATTTAATGATCCTAATTAATTGTGCAAATTTGCTTTACTTTTAAATGACTTGAAGCTTGACAATTGGCACACATTAAACTAGTTATATGTTGAGGCTTGTTGTAAGCACCCCATTTTTGCCTACTCGGCAATCTCCGGCCCGACCGGGTTCGGTTTCCAACATCACAACACATGTATGTTCAAGATGAGCCTTACAATCTCCAATCCAACCAACTGGTTGCTTCTCGGGCCCACAAGGACCCGCTGGAGCCATAAACACCATTATTCCAGACAGCTTTCAGGACCGGGTGGTCCTAGAAACCAACGCCATCTAGGTAGCTTCCCGGGATCGGGCGATCTCGGGGACCAACACCTTATCAAATTCCAGTCGGTTCACTTCTGGCACCTGCTAGCCCGCCAACGTAGAATGTCCGTCATTTGATAGTTCTCCGAGACCGGGCGTTCTCAGAAACCAACACCACCCTTCCAGGTAGCTTTCTGGGACCAAGCATTCTCAGGAACCAACACCACCCTTACAGGTAGTTCTCTAAGACCAGGCGCTCTTAGAGACCAACACCGCACAGGTAGTTTTCCGAGACCGGGCGGTCTCGGGAACCAACACCTAGGTCAACATCGGCGATAAGTCCATCCTACCAAAATGTTGTTAAACGATTAGGCATCCCCCGCACACCATTTGGTCCGAAGCCGGTCCTATTCTGGCCCACTCCAGCCAAAATGACCATTTTGCCCTTGAACATCTCAACACTGCGCAAACCCCGCCGAACGGTAAAAGACTCTCCCAAAACCATCACTGAACAACCCCACACACTTAACACAACATACCAAATCATTCCTGACCATTTATAGCCAATCCTGATCAAAATGACCGTTTTGCCCCTAGAAGCCCAAATATGCCTCGAAACAGCATCGGCCTTGGGATTTCAAGCAAAGGGTTTCACCACACGCCCTTGTTTAACCCAAGGAGGATCCTACGACACTAAACTCACATGACTCAATAAAAGTTCCCTGGAGCGTCTTGCAGACGCTCTGCCTAAATTGTCTTTTCCCCCGATTCCCTGGTTATAACGCACCGTTAATTGACTTAAGAAATGCGTAAATCAGGGAATTCTCGAAAGCTCATCCATAGATCTTTCCATCGATACGGCTCGATCAAATAGATCGCTTCTTGAAGCCCTCCATCGTACGGTGCAAAAACTATAACTTTCAGCAACCCCCGAAACACTCGCAGATGTTTCGCCAAGGTTGACTTTTTCTCCGTTTCCCTAATCAAAACGCACCGTCCAATGACTTGAGAAATGCATAAATCTGCGAATTCCTGAAAGTATTTCCAGAGTACTTTCCATCGGTAGGTCCGATTGAATGGATCGCTTCTCGAAGGCCTCGATCACACGAAATGAAAACAACCACTTTCAAACACCCTTGAAGCATATCACAGACGCTCCGCAAAAGTGACCCTTTTGGCACGCTTCCCAAGACAATATCACTCTCCTCCAAACATAATTCAAACTTTTCAAAAACATGAAAATTCATCGGAAGCCCTGGGAGAACATCCCGAGTGCGACCGATTCCACCGAAACCTTCCTGATTTACCCAATTATCGAGGTAAAGTTTAGACAAACCTTCCCGGTGATGGAGCGTATGCTATATGCGCTCAAATTTTGATCAAATCGACCAACTTTTGATCAACAGTCAAGATTTATCCAGTACATGGGGTACCACGTGTTATTCTGGCAATGGAATAGTACCTACGCATATGCTACATGTGCCGGGTCAAAGTTTGGCCAGGTGCATGTAGTACATGTGCCAGGTCTGTTCCAAAATATCTATAAATACCAGACCACTCTTTGCACATTCCAACTCCAATTTCTGGTGCGAAGCCCTGCTGAAGTCACTCCAGAACTGTGAATCTCTATACACACTTCATCCCTCCAACACTTAGCTTAGGTTCCATCATCCCCAAACCTATATACTTTACATATAAAGCCTTATACACCATTAAACACTCCCTACCAGCCCTCTAGGACTTCTTGAAGTCATTCAAGCTCCCATCAAAGCATCCCTTGAAGACTAAAAGTGTGTTAAAGGCAAAAGGTGGTATCCTTTTTACATTTGTGTTTTCCCCCACTATTCTCTTCTCCCTTCTAGCCTACTTAGGCTATTCTCTATTTTAACCCCCATCTTCAACCCCCCCTTTCTTGCATACTTGAGCCAAGAGGGCTCCTAGATCATGCCTAAAGGAAAGCAAGTGACAGCCACCGTGTAGGGGGATCTCTCACTAGCCTACTTTAAGATGGTATGGCCTAAGAGCCCCTTGTTTATATGGTGTAGCCTAAAAGCCTTGTATGTAATCATGACCCCTTGCATATCACTATTTTGATCATGTTTTGCATGCTTGGCTTCATTTTATGCTTATTGTCATGCTCTACAATGCTTACATTGCTCTTATTTTCATGCCATCTCCAAGCTCTGTATTTCTTTCAAAAATTGTTTCAAGAATTAGCCCCTTGAAGTGTAAAACGGGATTTTAAAAATTATGCCTTAGAAGACCTCCTACTAATCCCTTAACTTTCATTTTGGTGTCATGACATTTTAATTTGCATAAGGATTGCATTCTAATTCTCTAATTTTCAAGATTTCCATTCTTTTAAGTGTAGTGGTTGGAATAGCCCGTTGGAACCCTCTCTTGAGTGGTCTCTCTTTTGTTTGGTCATATGAACCCTCTCTTGATAGAATGGTTCTCTTGAGAAATGGTTTTCAAAATCCTTCTCCAAAGATGATCTTCAAGAATGCATTCTCTCCCTCTTTGCATTAAAAATGGTGCCTTAAAAAGTTGCCAATCACCATGTTGATTTTTGGACCATTTATACTCTTGTCGAGATTATGGTTATAATGGCCATGAAGAAACCTTCCTTGGAATGGTTTCCAAACACCAATCATGTAAACCATACTCTTGGCTAAAGTCAAAATTTTTATGGAAATGATCTTCAAAAAGATTGCCAACCAAAGTCCATTGCATATCATGTTTTGTTTTTCAAAACTCTCTCCAATAATGCATCAAAACAACTTTTAAAACCATTCTCCAATCTAACCCTAGGTTAACTTGACCCTAGTTGACTAACCCTAGGTTAACTTGACCCTAGTTGCCCAACCTTAGGTTAACTTGACCCTAGTTCACCCACCTTAGGTTAACCTAACCCTAAGTCACCCTAACTTTAGGTTAACCCTACCCTAGTTACTTAACCCTAGGTCACCTTAACGCTAGGTTAACCCAACCTTGATTAGTTAACCATAGGTCATCTTAACCCTAGGTTAATCTAACCCAAGTTAGTTAACCTTAGGTTACCCCTAACCCTAGGCCAACCTTATTTAGGTTAATACACTTCAAGGTTCCAATTCTTGAAACCTCTTCTAAATGGTCATTCAATTTTCAAACTATTCTCATAACCTATTTTTCCAAAACCCCCTACTCTCATGATTTAAAAAAAAAAACCAACTCCATAAACTCTTCAAATGTTCTTACATTCCATCTTCAAGACACTTCCAAAAATGCTTTCAAAAGGTCACAAACCTAGGGTGTCCCTAGCCCCCTCATGGTTAGAGATTCCAAGTGAAAGTGATAAATCAAGAACAACCCCTAAAGTCGTCCATATTAGAATTTCAAACCCTTAGCCATTTCCAAAAGCCACTTTCCAAAACTAATTCATCAAAACATTCCTCCAAGATTTTCAAAACAAGACTTCAAAAACACTTTCAAGTTGTCACGCCCCGGTTTTTGGGTGTCAAAGGTCCTTTCGACTCGGAAACCCTAAAGCACAGAACTCTTTCACTAGAACTCATCCTCCCTGAAGGACATGTGCGACTAGGTTTGAGAATTGGTTTGACTAAGGGCTTTTCAGAAAATAGAAGTCGCCACCTAACTTGATTAAGGTGAGTTAGGGCACCTAAAACTAAGTGTTAATCCAAAGATTAAATTTAGGGTTTTTGGAAAAGGTTTTGAAAACTCCCTCAAGAGAGGGTTTTTAAGAAAATAGGTTGTTTGGCAGCCTTTGGAAAGATTTAAGCCCTTTTAGAAAATAACTCCATGTTGGTCATTTGAAAACAGAAATCTATGGTTCGGGGGTTGGTTACGTGTAGGGAAGATATCCTAAGATTATCACCCTACCCCGCCCTTTTGGTACTTATATGTCTAATCACTCTTTGTTCACTCACTAGAATAACCGGTTACCATTGTCCACTTAATATCCACCTTAGAATTTTGAAAATGGGGTCTAGTCATCACTTTTCGGATGGATGATGCATGATGCAAGTTTTTGGAAGAAGTTTGAAAATAACAGGAGTTTTGAAAGAGTTTTAAATAGAAACTTGGAATTGATTGGAATTTTTGAAAAAGGGATTAGAGTTGAAATAAAAGTTATGACCGCACCATTTTAGATTGCCTACGTATCTCATTTGGCAAGAATCAGGTCATTTGTAGTTCGAGCAAGAGCCCGATGGAAAATAGGCGCATTAGGGCCTTTGGAAGATTTGAAGACACTTTGGGGTCTTTTTTTTTTAAGACACTTTGAGGTCTTTGGAAAAGTTTAAGACACTTGGAGGTCTTTGGAAAAGTTTAAGACGCTTTGAGATCTTTGACTTGAAATTGAATGGTGGAGTGTTTTTTGAAAGTGATTTTGGATCACCTTAAACGAGTTTTGGAAAAAGGCTTTGTCATGACTCAAGGGAACTTGAAAGTGTTTTTGAAGTCTTGTTTTGAAAACCTTGGAGGAATGTTTTGATGAATTAGTTTGGAGAGTGGTTTTTGGAGATGTTTAAGGGTTTGGAATCCTAATATGGACAACCTTAGAGGTTGTTCTTGATTTATCACTTGTCCTTTGAATCCCTAACCATGAGAGGATTAGGGACCCCTTAGGTTCGTGGCCTTTTGAAAACGTTTTTGGAAATGCCTTGAAGATGGAGTGTAAGAACATTTGAAGAGATTATGGAGTTGGTTTTTTTTTTTTTGGAATCATGATAGTAGAAGGTTTTGGAAAAATAGGTTATGAGAATAGTTTGAAAATTTGAATGATCATCTAGAAAAGGGTTCAAGAGTTGGAACCTTAGAGTGTACTAACCTAGGTTGGGTTTGCCTAGGGTTAGGGGGAATCTAAGGTTAACTAACTTGGGTTAGGTTAACCTAGGGTTAAGATAACCTATGGTTAACTAACTCGGATAGGGTTAACCTAAGGTTAGGATAATTTAGGGTTAGGTTAATCTAGGGTTGGACAACTAGGGTCAAGTTAACCTAGGGTTAGGTAACTATGGTCAAGTTAACCTAGAGTTAGATTGTAGAATGATTTTGAAAGTTGGTTTGAAGCACTCTTGGAAAGAGTTTTGAAAAACAAAACATGTTATACCATGGACCATTAGTTGGCAATCTTTTTGAAAATCATTTCCATGAAATTTTGACTCTAGCCAAGAGTATGATTTATATGGTTGGTGTTTGGAAACCATTCCAAGGAAGGTTTCCTCATGGCCATTATAACCTTTATCTTGACAAGAGTGGAAGTTTGAAAAATTAACATAATGATGGCAATTTTTGAAAAATCATTTTTGATGCAAAGATGGAGAGAATGCATTTTTGAAAATCATCTTTTGAGAAGGATTTTTGGAAACCACTTTTCAAGGGGGCCATTCCATCAAGAGAGGGTTCATATGACCAAACAAAAAGGAGACCACTCAAGAGAGGGTTCCATGGGACCATTCCAACTACTATGCTTGAAAGAATGGAAATCTTGAAAATTAGAGAAATGGCAAGCAACCATTATGCAAGTTAAAATATAATGATGCAAAAATGGGAGTTAGGGGGTTAGTAGGGGCTCTTCCAAGGCATAATTCTAAAATCTCATCCTAAACTTCAAGGGGTCAACTCTTGGAACAATTTTTGAGATAAATGGAGAACTTGGTGGAATATGACAATAAGCACACAATTGGCATAAAATTAAGAGCAATGCAAGCATGGTGGAATATGACAATAAGCATAAAATGAAGCCAAGCACACAAGACATGATCAAAATAGTAATATGCAAGGGGTCATGATTCACATACAAAACTTTTAGGCTACACCACATAAACAAGGGGCTTCTAGGCCATACCATCTTAAAGTAGTCTAGTGAGAGGTCCCTCCACACGATGGCTCTCACTTGCTTTCCTCTAGGCATGATCTAAGAGCTCTCTTAGCTCAAGCATGCAAGAAAAGGGGGGTTAAAGATAGGGATTAAAATAGAGAATAGCCTAAGTAGGCTAGGAGGGAGAAGAGAAGAGTGGGGAGAGTACAAATGTAAAAAGGATACCACCTTTTGCCTTCACCACACTTGTAGTCTTCAATGAATGTCTTGATTGGAGCTTAAGCGACTTCAAGAGGGCTTGAGAGGCTAGAGCGGAGTGTGTAAGTGTGTATGAGGCCTTGTGTATGGAGTGTATAGGCTTGAGAGAGGTAGAATCTAGCCTAAGTGTTGGAGGGGTGAAATATATGTAAGAATTCGAGTTTTTAGAATGATTTCAGTAGAACTTCACATCAATTTCGGACCTGGAATATACAAAGGGGGAGGCCTCTATTTATAGGCAATCTGGAACAGGCCACATGCGCATGGCCAAAATTTGGCCTTGCACAGGTAGGACATGCGCAAGTACTGTTCCATTGCCAGAATGACATGTGGCACCTATTGTACTGGATAAATCTCGACTGTTGATCAAAAGTCAGTCGATTTGATCAAAATTTGTGTAGGATTGTTCAGGGATAGTTTTGGGAGAGTTTTTTACCGTTCTGCAGGGTTTGTGCCGTGCTGAGGTACTCAAAGGCAAAACGGTCATTTTGACCGGAGTGAGCCGGAATAGGACCGGATTTGGACCAAATGGCGTGCGAAGGACGCCTAATGGTTTAACAACATTTTGGAAGGATGGACTTATCGTTTTGAGGGATTTTGAACTTTCCCAAAACGTGCCTGGAGGCCCAAAGGGGCAAGTTTGGTCATTTTTCACCGAGTTAGGCTAGCAGGCGCTGGTATTGACCTAGGTGTTGGTTCCTGAGACCACCCGGTCTCAGAAAACTACCTATGCGGTGTTGGTCTCCAAGAACGCCAAGTCTTAGAGAACTACCTGTAAGGGTGGTGTTGGTTCCTGAGAACGCCTAGTCCTAGAAAGCTACCTTGAAGGGTGGTGTTGGTCTCTGAGAACGCCTGGTCTCAGAAAACTACCAAATGACGGACATTCTATGTTGGTGGGCTAGCAGACACTAGAAGTGAACCGTTTGGAATTTGATGAAGTGTTAGTCCCTGAGATCGCCCTATCCCGGGAAGCTACCTTGATGGCATTGGTTTCCGGGACCGCCCGATCCGGAAAGCTACCTGGAATAACGGTGCTTATGGCTCCAACGGGTTCTTGTGGGCCCGAGAAGCGACCAGTTGACTGGATTGGAGATTGAAAGGCTCATCTTGAGCTTACACGTGGTGTGGTGTTTGAAGCTTACACGTCGGGCCGGAGATTGCCGAGCGAGCAAAAATGGGGTGCTTACACAAGTTCTCTTGAGTCATGACAAAGCCTTTTTCCAAAACTCCCTTAAGGCAATCCAAGATCACTTTCAAGACACTCCACCATTCAATTTTAAGTCAAAACTTCCTCCAAGGGTCTTCAATTTCTAAAAACCTCAAAGTGTCTTAAACTTTTCAAAGACCACAAAGTGTCTTCAAACCTTCCAAAGGCCTTAATGCGCCTATTCTCCATCGGGCTCTTGCCCGAACTACGATTTACCTGATTCTCGCCAAATGAGATATGTAGGTAACCTAAAATGGTGCGGTCATAACTTTTATTTCAACTCCAATCCCTTTTTCAAAAATTCTAATCAATTCAAAGTTTCTATTCCAAACTCCTTCAAAACCCTCATTATTTTCAAACTTCTTCCAAAAACTTGCATCACGCATCATCCATCCAAAGAGTGATGACTAAACCCTGTTTTCAAAATTCTAAAGTGGGCATTAAGTGGACAATGGTAGCCGGTTATTCTAGTGAGTGAACAAAAGGGTGATTAGACATCTAGGTACCGAAAGGGCGGGGTAGGGTGATGATCTTAGGATATCTTCCCTACGCATAACCAACCCCCGGATCATAAATTTCTGTTTTCAAAGATCAAAATGGAGTTATTTTCAAAAAGGGCTTAAATATTTCCAAAGGTTGCCAAACAACCTATTTTTCCTAAAAACCCTCTCTCGAGGGAATTTTCAAAATTATTTTCAAAAACTTTAAGTTTAATCTGTCGAATTAACACTTAGCTTTAGGTGTCCTAACTCACCTTAATCACGTTAGGTGGCGACTTCTATTTTTCTAAAAAAGCCCTTAATCAAACCAATTTTCAAACCTAGTCGCACTTGTCCTTCTAGGAGGATGAGTTCTAGTGACAGAGTTACACGTTTTTTGTGTCCGAGCCGAAAGGACTTTGGACAACACAAAAATCGGGGTGCGACACTTGTCAAGAAGGAATGAAGAATGGAATAGCATGATGGAATAATACGAAAAGATCATCTAATAAGTCTTGGAAGCTTTCATAAAGATTTGGTGAAATCTTGGATCAAATGGAAAAAGTGATGCTAATTAAAGAACCCTACAAGTAATCAAATTAGAATGATATCGTCTCGACGAGATTGAAGGTGTTCAAAGAAGATAAAGATTAGGTGAAGGTGTTTATAAGTCTTGGAATCTTTCTTGAGTATTTGAATGAAGACTTGGAAGAATGTTTGAAACTATGGTGATTGAAAGTTTTCTTGAGTATCTATATACCTTGAAAAAGATGTCTTAAGCCTTATAAGTCCCAAGTTGATGATCTTTGAAGAGCTTGAAGAGTTCTATAAAGAATTGAAGTAGTCTTGCAAAGTTAAAGTTTCTGAGGAAAAAGGGTCAACACATACTTCAGAAGAGTTGACACATTGAGACAGTGAGTTGAGTAGGAATCTGCCAAAGAAAAAGGAGTCGACCCCTTTATAAAAAGGGTTGACACATTGGTCCAGATTAGAAGTCTTCCTCATTCCAAAGGGGTTGACACATTGGGACTAAGTTTTGATAACCATCACAAAAAGGTTGACACATTTCTTGAATGAATCGACACATTGAGCTAGATTGTTGAGAAGTTGAAGATAGAACAACAAGGGTCGACACATAAAGAAAAAGGGTTGACACGTTGCCTGTAACGACTACTTTTTTAAACGTTCTGCTCGACTAATCTTGCATTAAATGTTTCTCCAACCACCTCCAACGTCCATATTGAATGCAAGACTATAAAACAAAGACCCCCACAGTATTTATACAACAAGAATACAAGAGATATACATGTGATTGAGAGCTGAAATTTCTGAAGCACATCAGAAACATTCTCTTTGCTGAAAATTTGGGGCATTTACTGATCTTCCACTTCCATAACTATTATTTAAGAGAGTTAAAATTTGTATAACTCTTATTCATTTCATTTGTAAGGGTTTGTAAGGCTGAGTGTGCTTGGAAAAATACTTGTAAATTTCAATGAAGCTTGAAAAAAATTACTAAGAAGAATTAGAGTTTGGGAAGAGCTCTCGTAAAAAGTGAGCTGGGCAATTGGGAAAACTAGCACCTACTGTGTAATCTGTTTTTGCATAGTGGAAGGTTTTCAAAGGGAACTTGAGAGTGAGGACGTAGGTCACACATTGTGGCTGAACCTCAGTAAATCTTGGTGTTATTCTTGTACTCTATTTTTGCTTGCTTTCTTTTCCTGTTTGCTATTGCACATTGGTTTACACACACGCACACCTTGATTCACTGTTCCATTGCTTAACTTGATTTTAATTGCATTACTTTGTGATTTATTTTGAAAAACCCAATTCACCCCCCTCTTGGGTTGCATCTTTAGGCTAACAAATTTATTAATATGGCAGCCAATGAATCTAAAATACGCTTGAAGCGTGGGAGACCTGTTGATGCAAAAGACACTATTCCTCGAAAAAGGAAGACACAATAAAAAATTTATAAGCAAGTTGGTGCTCTTGAAGAGAACATAATATCTAAACTTCTTAAAGGAGAGATTCTTGAAAAAGAATCCCCAGAAGAGAAACATTCAGTCTTTATACAGGTTAAAACAATTTGATCGCATGTGGTATAATCGTTTAAGTAAATATCTCTTGAAAGAAAGATATGTGAACAATATAAGTTGTCCTTGCGTTTTCATTAAAAAATCAGAATCTGGATTTGTTGTCGTTGCAGTCTATGTTGACAACTTTAGTCTTGTGGCAACTCCTAAAGAGATTATTAAAGCTGTTAATTATTTAAAGAAGGAGCTTGAAATGAAAGATCTTGGGAGAACAAAATTTTGTCTTGGATTATAGATTGAGCACTTATTAAATGGAATTCATGTCCATCAATCGGCATATGTTAAAAAAAATTTAAAGCAGTTTTACATGGACGAAGTTCATCCATTAAGTTTTCCAATGATTGTCCGATCACTAGATGTACAAAAAGATCATTTTTCGTCCTCGAAAATATGATGAAGAAATTCTTGGTCCTGAAGTACCATATCTTAGTGCAATCGATGCTCTTATATATCTTGCAAATTGTATAAGACCTAATATATCATTCTCCGTCAACTTATTAACAATATATAGCTCTGCACCAACGCAAAGGCATTGGAAGGAATTAAAAATATATTGTGTTATCTACGAGGGACAACTGATATGAGTTTATTCTATTCAAATGAATTACAACCTGAATTAATTGGATATGCAAACGCCGGCTACCTTTCTGATCCACATAAGGCTTGATCTCAAATTAGCTATGTGTTTGTTTATGGTAACATTGTTATATCATAGCGATCTGTGAAGTAGACATTAACTACAACCTTTTCAAATTATTCCGAGATAATTACAATTCATGAAGCAAGCTGAGAGTGTATCTGGTTGAGACCTATAATTCAATATATTCTACATTAAAGATACCTCGACAATATTATACGAAATTAATGCAACTTGTATTGCACAGATTAAGGGAGGCTACATCAAAAGTGACAGAACAAAACATATTTCTTCAAAGTTCTTTTATTCACATGAGCTCTAGAAAAACGGTTATATTGATGTCCAACAAATACGTTCAAGTGATAATTTGACAGACTTATTTACTAAAGCACTACCAACTGTAACATTTGAGAAACATGTGCATGACATTGGATTGCTCAGAAATCTTTCATGAAGCAAACAAATTCTTCTAGTATATATTCATGAGGGAGAGTTAAGTACTATACTTTTTTTCTTTAGCTAAAGTTTTTCCCACTAGGTTTTTCTAACAAGATTTTAATGAGGTAGTTTTTAATATACTTACATATTGTACTATTTTGTGGTCATTCAAGGGGGAGTATTATGTAATGCACATGGATGACCTTTGCCAAAAGGTTTGATCCCTTTGCCAAAAGGTTTGATCATCACTGAGTGTGGCTATCAAAGTAAATGTTGCCACTTCTTGCAATTGACTTCGAATTGCCGACTTATTCAATTAGTATAAATATGGAACTCGGGACATAGTTCACACGACAACCAAAACAATAGAAAATAAAAAGAAAGAGTCACAGAGGAAATATAAGGAAGGAAAGTATAGGTAAATTCTCAAAGATCATGTTGTATTCTTTTTTGTTTTGTATTATCACTAAAGTCTTGGATGATTCAAAAGATTAATCCCTAATTGTTCTAGAAGAATTAATATGATAAATATTTAACAGTTCCTGAAAAATTATTTACAATACTTTGTGTTGAATTATTTTGTCAACTTTATATTCTTTTAATTTTATAACACACAACAATATTTACAATATTGATAAAAAAACACTATTCACCTCCAAAGCGCTGCACACAAGTTAGCTTTATGAGCCACTAGAATTGCATTCCTATTCATCATGTGGATCTTACAACAACAAAGACCAGGTAGTAATGTTGGTGTCAAGGACTAAGTGACAAGTTGCCGGAGCAGGTGCGTAAGAGTGTTTTTTGTCAAAAAGATTGAGAGTAAAAGCATTTGCAGAGTATGTACATATATATAACTAAATACATATATTTGTACATTTATATAATGTATTTAAGTTTTTTTTTTTGTGCTTCAATTTCATGTATGTATAGTTGTATGTCAAAAAAAAAATAGTTGTATGTAATAAATACAAAGAAAATGAAATAAAAAAAAAACAAAAATGAGAGAGATGATCAAGGTCGACTTCTATAATGCAGTGGTCCAAATGCCTCGTACGAATGCAAGAGTGTGGAAGCGTCATTTTTAAAAATAACTTCAGTACGGGTAGGGTCAAAGATATATATAGGGTTGAGGGTGCTATTGTACCCCCGGCTGTTATATAACCCTCTTTTATATAGTGCAAATGCATAAAATTTTTGTGAAAATTTATTCTACTGGCATTCTTTATAATTTATAACCTAAATCTCTAATCCAAAAAAATATAAAAGTGAACTATATACTCTATCCATGTTTTTTATTTGCATCCTAACTCAAAATTAGGTAGACTTCTAAATATGTGAGTTTTTAATATGTATCACTTAATTAGTCTCACCAAATACACAAAAATAAGTTATTTGAAAAAACGTCGATTTTCATTTTGAAAGGTGGTTGATGTACTAATAAATAATTATTTTATTTTTTATTCTGTTATTTAGACAACTTGTATATATGCCTATAATTAAATAGACATTAAGTTTTAGAGTAATGTTATATACAATTATTTTTTTAATTATTTTTTTTACTTTTAGACACAAAATTATAAGACTCATAATAATAAATTTATGTGAAAATCATTTAAGTGTAACGTGCAATATCAGTTAAAGAATACACAAGTTGCGTATAACATTTTTGTAAGTTTTATAAGATTACGATATTTGTATAAATTGTTTATATAGGCTCGACCACTTTTTAGGTGTTTTTCTTACGCAATTGAAGTACTTATAAAAAAAAAAAATTATATAGACTGATTTTATTCTTTAGCCTAACCCTACCAAAAACCTGCGTCTCCATCCCCATCCAGACTCCAGAGAAATAGAGACGGAGAAAGACAGCCCCATGTAGCGGTCTGAGCAGAGTCTACATCGAACTCAGCTGGGTCAACTCAACGACTCGCATCACAATACCACTTTATTTTCTTTCCCCCTCCTGTTTGCTGTTTCATACTTCGCTGTCAGAGCAAACACGTTTGCAAAGCCGCAAACAGAACTGGCCTCCACCGCCACCGAAATCACATATTCAAATCCCAAACGGAGAGGGAGTTGATTTATCGAGAGAGAAAGCCTTGGGGGCTTCCTAGGGTTTTGTTGAAGAAGCAAAGAGAAGATGGGGAAGAACGAGAAAACGGGGATCGGGAGGGCCCTTGTGAAGCACCACAACCAGATGATCCAACAGTCCAAAGACAAGGGTCGGTTCTACAGGAACCGGCAAAAGAGGGTTCTCGAGTCGGTCACCGACGTCTGTGACATCGACACCGTCATCGAGCAGGCCGAGGAGGCCGCTCGCCTCTTCTCCGTCCACAACCCCATCCCTGACGTCCTCATCGAGCCGTACTACATTTGCTCTCGAATTCATATCAGCTTTGTTAATTTTCTATCATGTTACGCATGGTCCATTGTTTTTAATCAATTTGATGAGTTTTTGTGTACGGTGACAATTGTTAGCTTGTTAAACAATTAAGGAAAATTTAGTGGGTTATCCTGTTTTTGGGTTGCTGAGAGAACTGAGAAAAAGAAGAACAAAATGAGCTTTGGAAGAAAATTTGCTTTAGATTGTTTTCTTTGCTGATGATAATTTGAAGCTTATTACCGATTAGCGTGACTGTTGGATTGAACTTAGCTGAACATGGTACAGTTTTTTTGAATTGTTAAAATAGTAGTTTCGTGACAAAGACATGGATTATACTTTTTGTCTGTCTCACTGAGCCCACAACTTGCACCCTAGGTTAGGCTTTAGTTTTCGCTGACCCCTTCTAAAGCAGACCTAAAGAATTGTTTTTTTTTTTTTTTTTTTAAACTCTTGACGGAGTTGAAGTTAGCAATAGAAAAAATCTCGTTTGATGAACTGTAGGCTTTGTGAGTAATGTGGTGTGATTCCTTTTAAAATTAGAGTTGCTGAGTCTCGTGGTATTGGATGATACATGTTTAGTTGTTATCGGTTGCATTGACGGATATGATATTGCAAGTCATGTGCTTAGCTAGGCCTTAATGTGCCTTTTTTTCTCGTACTTTTGTGTTTGCATTGTAATTTGATGTGTTGGACCTTATGGCATAACTGATATATCTGTATTACTTTTCTTGCTATTTAATCTCCAATTCCTCATTCCTCCATTATACTTAGTGAATTATTGCCAGATGAGTTGTTTTGTTTCTTATCTTGTCCCTAGCTTTTAAGCGGGCACCATAATATTTCTGCAAGACTTGTTCTAGAGCTTTGTATTCCTTACAATCCTTTTCCTTTTAAAATTAGAGTTGCTGAGTCTCGTGTTATTGGATGATACATATTTGGCTGTTATCTTTTACATTGACGGATATGATATTGCAAGTCATGTGCTTAGCTAGGTCTTAATGTGCTTTTTTTTCTCGTACTTTTGTGTTTGTATTGTAATTTGATGGGTTGGACCTTATGGCATAACTGATATATCTGTATTACTTTTCTTGCTATTTAATCTCCAATTCCTCATTCCTCCATTATACTTTGTCAGTGAATTATTGCAAGATGAGTTGTTTTGTTTCTTATCTTGTCCCTAGCTTTTAAGTGGGCACCATAATATTTCTGCAAGCCTTGTTCTAGAGCTTTGTGTCCCTTACAATCCTTTCTTCTTCTCCATGCCCTTCTTCTTCCATGTTAATATGCAAAATTACAATCATCTGTAAAACTCAAGCTTCAAGAGACAAATGATCCATTTAATTGAATAATAAAAGAAAAAAAAGGATAGAAGCCTAAGCTTCCCTCTCAGTCTCTCTCATCCACCACCATTGCGTAAAATCTCCACTACTATCAATCTACCTTTCTTTCTACCAAATGCCGTTATCAGCCATTGCATGTAACAATTGCCACTCCTATTGCTGCCAACCACCACCACCACCAAAAATACCTACCATTAGTGCATCCAGTAGGACAACCCAAAACCCCTACCACCACCACCACATTCTTTGCTCAACTAGATGTTGCCCTCCTCCATTGCCCCTTCTTCACCCTAATAGTGTGCAATGAGGGCTTTGTTGTTAGAGGCCTTGTGTTTTTTTTTGGCTTGTCAATATCAGATAAGTTACATAATGTTGGTGGAGGAGGCGGCATCAATGATGGTGTTGGGTTGTGAGGAGGTGGTGAACATAAGTTGGAATGGGTAGAGGTTGCCATGGGATAATGTTAGCGTGGGATCAAAGTTCCTAGATGGCGACAAGGTTGTTGTTGTAGAGAGAGAGTATGGAGAAAGAGAGAGAGAGAGAGAGAGGAGAGAGAGAAACAATTGAAAGCATAAATCTCCATGGGGTTAGACCTGTGGCAGGAAGTGAACCATGGGTGTTTGGGGTGACGTGCTGTGGGTGGATGGTGGGGTGCAGTGCGGTGGTTGGGTGGTCATGTGGAAGCTTGATGATGTGGTGGAGTAAATGGTGGTGGTGGTTCGGTGGATTGAGGAGAGAGACATAGAGAAGTTAAGAGAAACCGTGCACAGAGAGAGAGAGAGAGAGAGAGAGAGAGAGAGAGGGGAAAATGCATCGGGCAGAGAAAAATATATTGGTGTTCGGATGAGATTGGTCATCAAGTCTTTCTTGTATACATGGCACACCATCATTGGATTTTAAATATTACACATTGTGATACAAATTTAATCCAACACAGCGCATTATATTTTATTCTTTTCAAAGCAAATTGACTATTATACCCCTTATCCGTCAATTGTAACTGAGGCCAACTAATGACAAGGGAGGTTTCTGCATATTTTTTAAATGAAGGGGAGTCCAGCTGCCTAAATCCCAAACGTTAGGGAAGAATAGTTCAGCTATCCCTGTAGTTTTTTAGTCTGCCATGGACCCCATGGTTAGTTCTGTGACTTCATGAATTTTGAACTCTCTCTCTCTTTCTCTATATCTCTGGCTGTGTGTGTCTGTGTGTGTGTGTGTGGATGGATTAGGTTGTGCATGGATTCTTGCTTAATGTCTATGTTTTGATTGTATGAGAGCAGGGACTCAAGCTATAGCATCAGCATCTTGACACCTGAGGAAAGGAGACTACAGCAGAAGAAAGAGGAGGCATTGCATGCTAGCAGTCTTCGTGTTCCACGCAGGCATGTCATTTCTTAAGTATGAAGTAAATTTGCCAAGCCTTTCCTGTGCATGTGCAGATCTTGAATTTCTGCTTTCTTTTCAGGCCACCGTGGAATGTTAAAATGTCTGTGGAAGAGCTTGATGCCAACGAAAGACGATCTTTTTTAGTTTGGCGTCGCAACCTTGCAAGGTGAGGTGTATGACTTCGAACCCTATAATGTCTCATTTGGGCACATAAGCAAGCATTTTCAGTAATAAATGTACACAATATTTTATGTCATAAAGGTACATAAGAATGATGTATTTATCTTTATGAGGTATATATATATGTTTAGAAGATGGAATTGATACATATTATTCCACCTGTCACCATTCAAAGAATTATTTTCCCAAAACGTTTTTCTTCTTTTTCTTCATGGAAAAAAACTCAGGGTAGTGGAGTACAAGGATATAATAAGGATGCAAAACGAGGGGAATGTGTAGATATTAGGTGTTCTCTTTGGATGACCTACATCAGTTTTGATGTCTATTTAATTTTTATTTTCCTTTTCATAGTGAGTACTCTGTGGTGTGGAAGATCCCTCCTCTTTTCTCCCCTTCCGCATTTCATGCTACCTGTATTCTTGAAGTAACCCTATTCTTTGGCTTCTTTGCTTATTGTTTGAATGTTACCCAAAGAATTGTACTTTTTTCGAATTGGAGTTGAGATGGGCCCATAATTCAATTGATTGATTGGCATTGATATTTCACAATAGTTAATATCAAAGAGTCAAAAAGAAATGAAAAATATATTGACCAATCCATGATCTGTTGACCAGCCATTTATCATTTGGTACAATCTTGTCATTGAACAATTCATCATGTGTTAGGAAGGCAGCACAATGGTTGAGTGGTTATTTGGGTAACGAATTCCAAGGAATTTAACTAGATCAATGTGTGTTACCCAATAAAGAAATGCTAAAACCTAAAGAGGCAATGCCCCTCTATATTTTCTTTTGGGGCTATGTAATGTATGGCCCATTGGTTGTTCCCAATTTTGGATCTCATTGAATTTTAGTTGTGAATTTGTCCCAGTAGAATTGAAGGATCGTGTAGTATACCCACTTTCTAATTATTCAAGCCTATACTCACGGTTCTCTTTCCTGTGGAGCTGAACTGGGGGTAAGTGCCAAGTGCCTCTCCAATTGTGTGTCTCGACTCCATGGGCCAAGCGAGGACCTATGCTTTTTTCTTTTGCTACCATTAAAATCTAACAACCCGATTTATCAAATCAGTTGCTGTTGCATTTTCATGCATGAATTTTTTATTCTTAATCCAATATTTATATTTCTTATTTTTTCCGTGTGCTTGTTCTTTATATTCTTATAGTACATTATTCTTGCAGCCTCGAGGAGAATGAGAAGCTTGTTCTTACTCCATTTGAGAAGAACCTAGATATCTGGAGACAGCTTTGGCGTGTGGTTGAACGTAGTGATCTGGTATAGTTGTGTTGTCTTTGGCGAACTGGAATCTCTTTCCTAGTGTCCTTTTTATTGAAATGCATATCTTCCCTAAAACAGTTTTCATTTTGTTTGTGTATCACTAAACTGTCCGCTGTTTCAAACTCCACCCAATTTCAACCTTTCTGAAACTGTACGTTGAATTTCAATTTGTCTTGGTGGGCCATGGCTACACCAGAAATAAAACACTTGGAATTTCAACATTGGAGGCCTTAAGAGCAATCTGTAAATTGCTACCATCGCCTCGCTATGTTGTTTGTGTAATCGTATTTGGTTCTCATTTTGGAGTTATCATGTGGCTTTGTAGCTACAACGTGTCTCCAAAACATGTAGACTGAGCTGTTAACATTTTTATGTACATCACGGCAGATCATCTAAGGTCTCTTGTGTAATTTACATATATTTCCTTCTCTATGAGATGGAGGGCCGTGGATACATTTGAGAAGGAAGTGTGATTAATTAGAGTGATAGTAACTGGAAAAAACATCACAACACCTTATATTTCTTTTGGGTTGTCACAAGGATGATGAGTTGTGTTCTATAATTCTGTAAGAAAGAAATTTGGTTTTGAAGCATGAAATTTTGTTGCTTTTTTTTTCTTTGCCATGTCTTTTGTATCCCTTTTTCTAATGGCTCCTACTTCTCAACCATTTGAGATAGGCTGCGCCAATTTTGTTTTTCCTGAGTTTGTTTGGTGAATTTGTACAACATAACCCAACTACCCAAGTTAGAGAAGTGAAGAGGCTGGGTGTTTGCTAGCTAACAATAGGTATGTGGGTCATGGCCCATGCGGTCATACTCATCACTCTATTTGGCAATTTTGGCCAGGAAGACATCACCATGTATAACTGGTTCGAGCTAAAGTACGGAGTGCCTTGGTCCCAGAACCTAACTAGAGACAAGCTCTGGAGCCTCTTGAGAGTGTCACCTAAGACCCCCTCCTGCAGTTTAGCTAAGGGACTCTCCACTTCACCATCTGTCAAGTGTACTTCACTTCTTGGATTTTGAGCAGAATCCAAGGACTCATCCCTCGGGTGACACATAGTCATGGCATCTCTTGTCAACCAGGACTCCGTGCCAAACCATTAGGGACTTGTGATTTGGTGGCTAGAGTTAATGGATTGTTCAAGGTACTAGCTCCTTCCTCTGAGAGACCTGGCCCTTGACACTTGTCACACTAGAGAGATCCCCCATCCTTATTGAGTTATGCTAAGACAAAGATATTTTTTTTGGTAAGTAAAAGGATATCTATAAAGAAGCGCTAAAAGGGTGCAACCTATGTACAAAAGCTATATAAAAACCAATAAAAAAAGTTTCGACACGAAAGTTGAGCTCATCTATGAACTCTATGAGAGATAGGGCAGAATCCAAAAAGTTACTTTTACACCAAATATGAAAACTATGCAAAAGACAAGATTTTAACTTCTGTACTAGAACATAAGTCTCTTTGAAAGTTCGACGATTCTTTCCCTCTATATGCTCGAAATTAAGCATAAAGGTGCCAACCTCCAAGCTCTCTTCTTTGTCTTTGATCCACACCCTGCTTCCCAGCATTCAAAAAGCTTCATGACTAATTTTGGCATTACGTAATACACACAAACACTGGCAAAAAAATGGCCCCCTGTGACGCATTATCCCCTTTTCTCCTTCCTGATTTATGGGCCTGGGATCTCTATCTTTCCTCAATTGCCTCTAGTAGGGCAGCTTTAGATTCAGGGGCTCTTGCTATAGCCGAACACGAGGGAAAGATCATTTATACCGATACTGACAAGATCGTTTTATCAGGTAATGGATATACTCTAAGCATTCCATTAGTTATGTATCAACGTTCCAACAAAAATACTTGTATGCATCAAAAACCCCAGGTTCAGCGGGGTAGATGCATTAAAAAAGGACAAATTTTAGCGGCAAATTGTGCTCAATTTCATATGTGGCAATTCTGCGAAGATCTCTTCGTTAGTTGGGGGAAGAATCCACACGAATTGGATTTTTTGAGGAGCGTATCGAGAGAGAATTGGATTTGGTTAGACAATGTATGGTTGGTAAACAAGGATCGGTTTTTAGCGAGGTATGGAATGTATCGTCAAATATTCAATATGATTCCACCCTTTTGGCGATATGGCCGAGCAGTAAGGCGGGGGACTGCAAATTCTTTTTCCTCGTTGCTGGATATATCGTTCTTACACATCTTCTCTTTGTTTCCCGAGCCTCTAGTGAGTTACAGACAGAGCTCGAAAAAGTCAAATCTTTGATGATTTCATTATCTATGATTGAGTTGCGAAAACTTCTGGATAGGTATTAAAGCACTTCAATTTCTTAGTTTCCTTGTCACCCAATCAGATCACACTTCCTATCTATCTTCAATACGCGCATCATTAGAATTAATGTTTTTAAACCCGGACCGTTGAGCTAACCGAAAAAGAGACCGGGTTAAGAGTCATTGGTTCAACCGTCGGGTCAATCGAAATCAAAACATTATGTCATTAATATTTAAAATAATAAATTAATTAATTAGTTAATTAAAACACAAAAAAAAACTAATAAACACCCAATTAAAGAGAGGCATTCACCAACAATACATGTCATAGTTGGACCTTTTTTGGACAAAGAAAAACACGATCACCCAAAAGGGCCAAAACCCCCAAATCATATAACACATCATCTCATCCCATCTTACACACAAACACTGTTAGTGGCAATTCGTTGGACACGTTCTAGGCAAAGCTCCAATGCCACGACTGAACCTCGTAGCCTTCGAATGAACATATCCCACAAATCTCCATAACACATAAATTTACCCACCATGTCCATGTCATCAACAAAGTAAGTCCCCAATGAAAAAAGCTTGGTTCAATCAACCAAAACCAGCCTCATACATGGAGAGTAATTTCCAACCAGAACCACCCTTACTGGAGAGGAGATGCAGAAAAATATTAAAAACAAAATACAATATTAGAACAGTGCTTTAACATTGAAGTGGAATTATAAAAAAAATTATACCATTTCATATGTATACCAGCGGTTGCCCGTAGTTGGCCAAATGATTGTCGTCAATGTGGGGTGGTAGTCTGAGAGAGAGAGAGAGAGAGGCTGAATGATGGCTGTTGACGGGACTAATTATTGGGCGGTTACACTGAACCGTGAATGGTTCACACGGTCCATCGGTTCAATGGCAGTTTGAGTGGTTTTGGACCCTTTTTTTACAAACGGTTTAGGGGTTGTATCCGAACTGGTACCGAGACTAGTTCCCGGTTTTCCAGTTGAACCCGCTGGTCCGGTCCGGTCTGGTTTTTAAAACATTGATTAGAATTCAATTGAAACCCATCTTCTGGGCATGACACTGTCAAAGGAAAACATTCTTATGGTGATGTCACCACCGACCCTCTCCCTACCTGGCTCACCATCTCTGAAACAATCCACTGTTAAGCTTTCTCCAGGAAAATCAAGAACATTTACATTCCCCTTTCAATGGGTTTCATCTGCCCCAAGCCCATTGAAGCTCCTTCCCAATCCTTGAGAGCTTCCTTCACAACAATGCCTTGGACATGATCTATGATCCTCCTTCACGTGAATTGCAGAAGAACCTTTCCAACTCTGACTTTGCACCTTGTTCCAATACTTTGTCCGAATAGCTGCAACTACCTGCCCTAAGATCTGCCTCCTCTCTACTTGACCTCCTCTCCATGCTTGAGCACCAACTACCCCTCCTCTTGTAAGCTTGCAAATTAGCTGGACAGCCAATGGTTGATGAAGGCTTAGCCACCATCTGTGAGAACCACCTGTTCGTCTATTGTCTTTAAGACCATGATCACACTTACTCCCTGCATCAAAAATATCTACACTACGCTGTGACAGAATCTCAAGATTGTTGGCAAAGAACCATTTTTTAAGGAGGAGAGCACAATGCTACCCCACCAACCAAGCACTTCGGACCCCATGGCTGGGCATAAATATCAATTTTCAATTGAGGATAGAATGTAAAGCAGGCGTTTTCTGATCTTCCTATATCCTAGGAAGCACAGACACATTGTTTAGGGTGCTATATCTGTGTCGGACACATGTCGGACACGCAAATTGGCGTGATCAATATTTTTATTAATATTTTTTTTAATGGACACTTTTCAGACATATTGAGAACACGTGTGTCCATTAGTTAGACACGTTTTGGAACAAAAAGTGGTAAGAATGTTATTGTTAAAAAGTATAAAAAAGAGTCTAATTCATAAATTTTAAAACTGGAAAATACCAAAACATAAAACACCTAAATCCAATTTTTCAAATCTTGAATTTGTTAGTTGTAATATAATTGTGAACTTATTTAGTTATTTTTATCTTGTTTTTGCTTATTTATGAATTTTACGTTCACATACATAACGAATAAAAAATGTATAAAAATATTTTTCTGCCGTATTCCACCCGTATTTGTGTCCTCATTTTTTGAAAGTGCCGTGTTCATACCCATGTCCCTATCGGTGCCCGTGTTCATATCCATGCTTCTTAGCCTATATTCTTGGGTGGAGTTATATTGGGGGAGACAGTTGTGTGATGTACCTGTACTTGGATCTTCATACCTGAATGGTCCAACCATGTTTTTAATCGAAGTTTTGTTATTCTTAGAGAAAACTTAGGTACCATGTCATGAAAAGTCATGTAAATGTATATATACTCTATATCATTGATGCATATTCGCTACCATATAGTTTATGTGTGACATAAATATTATATATACATACCCATATAGTTTTGGAATTTTCTTGCTCTTGGAAGTTGGATTGAACTTAGGAGTGACCCTAGTAGAGGTGCTGGTGTTTGCGCCATTGGGAGGCGGCTACTTGACCTAGCCTTCAGAGAAGAATCAAGTCAGAGAAGCCGGCGCAGCAAGCCGATCCGACATACGTTCAAACGCATGCACCTTTCGACTACCTCTCTCTCGAGGCACACCAGAAGACATGCCATCATGACAAACCAGACCCTAGAACCACTGTATATTCAATTGGGGGTGAAAATTTTGAATTAGATTGTGCTACTTGGAAATCTGATGGTAGTATTTGTTCAGTTATAAAAAGCAATGGCAAAAACAACACCACTTTTGCTAACAGTGTTATTAATAGTAAAAACACCACTGCCACCAACATACTATCAGAACTAAAATAGTAATAGTAGAACCATCACTCCCACCAAGAACAACTACTATGTATATTTTCCTGTTGGCTTGAAGAATTAGTTCTAAAACTTTGAATTGACAAGGTCCTTCAACTTATATCTTTTAATGCAGGTGATGGTTATAAGTTCCCAGTTTAATGGCGTTTGGTAAATTTGTCCAGGCTATAATTTACCAGTAATATGGATCTTTGAGGACCACTGCATTGTTTCCTGCATTTATGTTTTGTTTTCTTCACATCATCATCTACTACTTGTTACCCTTGATCCCTTTTAAGTATTCTCATTCACTTGTACCTTAATTTACGGTATGAACATCTGATTCCTGCATGTAATAGCATATGAGGGCAGATCTTGTTGCCCAGAATTACTCTTAAAAGTTATTTGCAATTTTAATTAGTCATTTGCCCGTTTTGTAAGAATTTATTTTGAATCTTCTTTTTCTTCTTATATTTGTTATATGTAAATCTCATTTGGTAATGTTTTATGGTGAAGTGTACTTCTGAATTGAATTAAAACAGAAGTGTACTTTTCTAATGAGATAAAGGTTAATAGTTTTTATTAAGTAGGGGCTGGGAAAACAGTAATTTCCCTTCCACTTGAGCTTGTTTGTTACCATACGCCATGGTTGAAGTCATAGTTCGTGTTTTGGTTGGGAATGACCCCCCCTTCCCCCCCGCCCTCTGCTCCTTCCCTTCTCTTCGTTCTCCTCCCTCTTCTTCCCTTTATTTCCTTTTTGTTACTTACTATGAGTTAAAGGCTAGTGTTCTATTTATGTGATTGACCTTATGCAAATGCTGAACCCTTACTCTCTCTCCAGCTTGTGATGGTGGTTGATGCGAGGGACCCACTTTTCTACTGTTGCCCTGACCTCGAGGTAAGGAACTTTCTTTTAGAGTGGACAACAAGTAAAAGTAACATGAAGTATGATATCGTTGTACAAAATCTCATGTGACAATGTATATAGGTTAGGCACATTTTCAAACCTCTGAAACTTCAAGCTGCATATTGTTGTTGTAATTGTAGCATGCACCTTTATTTCTTATTTTCTCCCCTCCCCCCCCCCCCCTCCCCCCCCCCCCCCCCCCCCCCCCCCCCCCCCCTATTTACTCTCCTTTCTGATTAACATATGAACTATGAAATCTCTCAATATTGATTGCATATACATGCAGTGCAAATCTCTATTGAGAAATAGAGTCGTTTATTTGAGGGAGGGGGGAATTGTACCATTGATCCTTTTTTTAATAATGGGCAACTTACACTCATGGTCCTTGTAATTTACCACTTGTTTCAATTTGGTCCTTCTAGTTCTAATTGCAACAATTTGTCCTTTAATTTTGCAAAACATGCACAATTAGTCCAATTGCTAACGGATGCCAATAATTTGGATGGGAAATCTTCACATGATATGCACGTGAGGGATAAAATAGTAAATCACCTGTCATCTGTTTGTAAAAACAGTATTATTTGTTTTATACATATATAAACACCTATAAATAAACACAGTCTACATACGCAATGCTTACATATCACATATGTATACATATAATGGGTGGAGGGGATGGGTGAGGCGGTGGGTGCATAGAGGGTGGACAGGGGAGGGGGAGAAGGGAGGAGGTATGAGGGGAGGGGAAGGCCAGAGGAGTGGTGTGGGCTGGGGAGGGGAAGGGGCTAGGCTGATGATGGGGCAATTGGGGTTGGTGGCGGGGAGAGGGAGGGGGAGGATCGCAGACAACCCGGGGGGGGGGGTGGGGGGGGGGGGGGGGGGGGGTGGGGGTTAAGGAGCTGGGTGAGGGTCGGGAAATGGAAGAGGGAGGAGGGAAAGGGCTGGTGTGTTGCTTTCTGGTTTCAAATATGAAAGAATTTTATTCTGCTAAACCAAAGTTTTGGGTTTAGTTGATTAGGTTAATTGGATCTTCAATGGTGAAAATTTAGAATGTAAAACTTCAATCTCTATTATTTTGTGTTTTTCTTGGCTGCCAAACAAAGAGAGAGAAGTAGAAGAATCACTAGACATTTTTGCTGGAGAAGATAAGAGGTGATTTTTACTATTTTACCCCTCACAAGCTGATTTTCCATTCACACCATTGATGCTGTTTACCGATTGGACTAATTGTGCATGTTTTGCAAAGTCAAAGGACAAATTTGTTGCAATTGAAACAAGGAGGACCAAATTGAGACCAGTGTTAATTTACAAGGACCACCTACATAAGGAGAAGAACAAAAGGGAATTGTGCCTCTCAACCAAAAAAAACAAGGAAACGAGAATGGTTCCTGCGCTATGGTTCCGTT
Source organism: Euryodendron excelsum (assembly GCA_033060915.1). Taxonomy (NCBI): domain Eukaryota; kingdom Viridiplantae; phylum Streptophyta; class Magnoliopsida; order Ericales; family Pentaphylacaceae; genus Euryodendron; species Euryodendron excelsum. Next base: position 26,497,287 of record CM065382.1, on the reverse strand, counting down.
CCTATCACATGTATCCACACAAAGGGACCAAGCTCAAAACATCTCTAGTCATAGGACAATGAAGAGGAGATGGTTCACTGACTTGCCGCCGGCCTTACACATGTAGCACCAATCTAGAATACATTTCCTCCTCTTCCTCATGTTGTCTATAGTGAGAATGACTTGAGTCCTTTTGACCATACACAAAAGGTCATCTCTGGAGGCACTTTGGTCTTGCATACACCTTTCCAAGGAAAGATGACATCCTCATGGCCATAAAGGGATCTATAGAAGGACCGAACAGAGAAAGAGCATCCCTCAAAAGCTCTCGAAGACAGACTCTCCTCCCCTATCCCAATCCCATCACAATTTTGGAAGATGCCACAAAATGTTGCCATAGAGGTTAAATTCCCATCCTAAAGTTTAAACATAACTTGTGGAGAACCAATCACCTCCCCTAATGACAATCTAAAGCATGGATCGACTCCTTATCTCTAGCCAACACAAAAGGTCCAGCAAAGTCTCCCTCAAGCCATGACTACACTAGCTATCCAATCAAAATCTCACCCTCATACCATCACCTACCTTAGAAGTCGTAAGCTTAGAAAATTCCCCTCCCAAACCTGCATTATTCTCCTCCAAACTCCCACATTGAAGGGGGTGCAAATTGCTCTAGTCGACCATTCACCCCAAGCACATCCATACTTTCGTTTCGTGAAATAACCTCCTCCATAAGCTATCTCTCTCGACTGCAAGCCTCCATAACCGTTCCCCTCGTACCGCCTTGTTGAACAACACAAGCTTACGAACCTCAAACTCGCTCCCGTCATAGGCACAAGCTTCCAACCAACATGATGATATTTGAATTCTTCCATGAGAGCTTCCCATGAAAATTCTGAAACTTCTCCAACCTCCTAACTACTAAGCATGGCCAGGTTAATTTTCAAATCCAAAATCGCTTCAAAACATAAAAGCACCCATCTTAAGAGACCTAACTCCTGTCAAAGTGTCATCAACAAGAAGAAGATGGGAAACAGAGATAGCCTCACCCATGCCACCACCCACTCAAAGCCCTGCAACAACCATTCTTTCACTTTCTTATTGAGTATCAAACTCAATGCTTCCATGACCATGATGAATAAAAATGGAGATAGTGCATCACCTAGCCTAAGACCTTTGGAGCTTTTAAAGAGGCCCATCGAAACCCCATTCACTAATACCAAGAATTTTACTGTGAAAATGCAAAACTGGATTGACCTCCTCCACTTAACCCTAAAGCCCATCCACCCAAGAACATAAAGCAAGAAGTCCCAATTCAAGTGGTCATAGGCCTTCTCAATATCCAATTTGCATATTGATTTTCAATCTGGAGTCCACACATTTATTAGCCCCCAACACTGCATCCAAAATTTGGCGACCACCAATAAAAGCATTATGAGACTCTTAATTAAGCCAATCACCTTCTTCAATCTAGCTTAGAGGGCTTTTGCAATAGTCTTGTAAACGCTTCCCAGCAAGCTGATGGGCCTTAGATCTCTCAAATCAACTGCCCTACCTTTCTTTAGACCTAGTGTTGGAAAAAAGCCATAGTTAATCCATTTGCCTTGGAGTTTTATCCCAGTGAAGACCTTGAAGAGTATCTAGAGCCTCTTCTTTCATGAAGGTCTCTCTAGCCACCCCTTGTTCTTATCTGTGGTGCTTTCGAAAGACAAGCTGTCAAGTTGTGGTCTCCTAATACCATCATCAGGATACAGCTTCTTGTAGAAGTCCACAATGCCCGTAGACACTTCCTCAACCCTAGATAACTCTACCTGGTCCATATTAGGCTCCCAATATGGTTATGCCTTCCGTGAGTGTTTGTTGTCTTGTGAAAATACCTAGTAATCCTGTCCATGTCGTTGAGGAAAATAATTCTAGACTTGTGCCTCCTAGACACCTCTCCTAAAATCAAAACCTATCGACCTCTCCTTTTGTAGCTGCTTTGTCCACGTTCTCTTCTTCTAAGAGACTCACCTTCACTTCCCCGTCATCCAGCAACCTAATTTTCTCCAAAAGCCCCACATTTTGGACACACACCTTTCCAAACACCTCTCTATTCAATTTCTTCAAGCTTTACTTAAAGAGCTTGAGTTTCCTGGCTAAGCGAAAACTAGGAGCACCCAAGACATCATACGCACTCCACTATCCTCCGACAATTTCCGCACAGCCTTCTTCCTTCAGCCATATATTTTCGTAATCAGAAAGGATAGGGCCCATATCTAGATCCCCCGTAGGCCAACATAATAGGAACATGATTTGAAAGTTGAACCTGCCTGTGGAGATAAGACTTCACAACATTTAGAAACTGTTATTCAATTTAGTTGAAATTAAGAATCTGTCAATCTGGGACATTTACGGAGAAGTCCTAGCAGTGCCCTAATTGTAGAGTGCCCCTTTCAAAGGAAGATCCACCAAATACTCATCTTCTATAAAACAGGGGAATTTCCTCAAGGTACCCTAACATCTCATAAGGGAACCTCATATTATTGAAGTCACAACCAATGCACTAGGGATAATTCCGACTGGCTTTAACATCTATCTGTTGGGGACTGCGGAATAGCCATCAACCCGGTTATAGTGAATACGTATAATACCAAAAAATTCTGGTCTGATTTGCAGAAATTAATTTACGTAATTAGTATCATACTTTCGAGATTTCTCTGATTCGATCCTGAACATGATCTTCGAAATCCCTCTGCTTCGATCTCGAACAACAACAAGTACGAATCAACTACTCGAACGCTACCTTCGGATTTTTATTATATCACTTGTGCACGCCTTACTCAAAGAAAGTGAACTTGTAGCTGTTAAGGTTTCTATTTCTCACAAAAACATATATATGAGATTGTGAATTATAACCTTAGCTGTTCCTAGAGTACATATATGTAGAGGTTACAACAGGGACCACACGATTAACATGACTAGGACTTCCAACACAAATAAGAATTTTTAATCCAATCAGGATTAATTCTTATTTACATAAATTATAATTTATACCACTTAAGAATTATAATTGCGCTAGTATGAATTATATTTCGAGTTTCATATTATTGAATATTAATTTATCTCCTCACGTTAAGATTATAGATACCCGTCTATTAAATTAAACTACTAACAATTTAAATTTATTCAATTCCTTGAGACCTTTTATTTAACTTATTTGATATGTCGAATTCATAATCCACCTGTAGGATTTGACATAATCAAAACTCATATGCTTCCTTAAGGGGTTATAATCAATCCCTACATCCGGGACGTGAACTCCATCAATGCACCATACATGTAATGTTATTGCCCAACTCATTGAGTTTGTGGACATATAAAGAATCTCTCTTTTTTGTGAATTAAAACAATAAACACTACATACACGTGTCTAATAATTATATTAGAATTAAGAGTATAAACACTCATAATAATCATGAGACATTAATTGTTTTATGTAGTCAGTATAAAAACAATTATCTCAACACGGTCCTGTTCAATACACACAAAACGTACTAATACAAAGAGTTAGAACTATACCGTTCCTTATAGTCAAGACAGACATATTAAAACTTTGTGTTACAGTCCTACTGATGGTGTGTCCAGTTCCATCTAAGGCTGTGAACAATAAACTTATATACCATAAGAACCGATGATCTAATCTTCCGTGTGTAAGCCATACTCTACACATTAGATCATTTACTATATAGAATAAGAGAGACACATGCATAATTATTAATAAATTATGCAAGACAAATATTGCTCATACAGATTCTTATGAAAATGGAATAACTAATTTATTAATTAATACTAAAGTCATTACACAAAGTATATCTTTTAGTATAAATTCCTGACACTATCAAGTCCCTCCGAAGCCTCTTATTCGCATCAATTTGAGTACCATATACCTAAGGCTGGCAAATGGGCGGATATGGGCTTAAATGGATTTGGGTTTTAATCGCTTCAACCAAAACCCGTCCAATTAGTAAGCAGGTTGAATAAAGGCGGATCATTAATCGGTCAATTCAAACGATTAAATCCAAATTTAACCCATTTACCTCTTAAACACGGTGGCAGCAGCGGCAGTGGGGGTAGTTTAGTGGTGGTTGAGGTGGTGGGGATGATGGCAGATGGCGGTAGTGCTACGAGTGGTGGTTGGTAGCGGTGGTGGTGGGCGATGGTGGTTGTTGGTGGTGGTGGGCTGTGGCAGCATTGGGCTGAGGTGGAGGTGTTGGGTGGTGGGTGGTGATGGTGGGTGGCCTGTTGTGGTGGCAGGTGGCAGGCAGTGGAAGTGATGGTAGTGGGTGGCAGAGGGAGGATAAGGAAGGGAGATTTGATTTAAAAATAAATCCAAAAAAAAAAATGAAAACCTTTTTGTTGGTGGCGGCTTCTTAACAATTTTTTTTCATTAAAATTGGCGTTTCAAGCTTTTAGAGCTCTAAAAGCCTCAAACGGGATCATTGAGTCATCAAACTTGGCACGTTGAGTGTTTTTGAACTCTTGGGACACTTCTAGCCACCTTTTTATGAACTTGGACAGGTTAAATTGCTGGAATTGGGCGGGGTCATGACCATGAATTGAGTTTGTTATCCCTACATATACCCTAAAAAGGGCCAAACAAAACCATCTTCCACATTTTTTATGCCTAGCTCTCAAGCGTTTTGAGCTCCCTCTCGCTCTTAGAACTAGAGCTCACTGACCTTCTGGTAAATGCCGCACCATTCCTTGATCTCAATCTCTTACCGATAATAGTTCAGAGATTATTTTATGATCCTAGGATACCAACTTGAGCTTTTGCAGAAGTGAAGGTCATGAAATTTTGTTACACCATATTGCTATCTTCTTTAAATAAAATGTTATTTTTTTAAAAGAAATTTGCCTCACAACAAACTAAAATGAAAGTAATCCCAATATTCCTTTGTGATAATTCTGTCTTCATATTGCAATTGTGACACTGGGTGCAACTCAACTAATATATTTCTTGAAGCTTGAGTTTTTTTAATTCGTTTAGTCCATCATGAAGTTCCTTGGTTGGCAAAAATAAAAGCATCAATGGTGGACAGATTAGGAAAAGTAGGGCCTAAAGGCTGCCTACAATAGGAAATGTTGTGGGTATTGGTTACAAAAAATTTCTGGGCTAAGTCTTCTAATGTTCTGTAAGGTAGAAGGCTTGTGGATTCCTAGATGGAAAAAAGTGAGATTTGGTTTGATTTTCAAAAAGTTGCAACATGTTGGATTTTCATAATAGAGGCTTTTAAGGCCGAAATATGAGTAATTCAGTGTTTTCATGGTTAATATAAAAGCCAATAGGTAGGGGAAGGGGTTAGGATTGATTTAGGTGGGATTGGGTAGGGTCTAGGGGCTGGAAAAAGGGATTTTTTGGTGCCTGTGAACACCAAACCAAGAATTTTGATATCATGAAAGGGAAGCAGCAAAAAGAGAAGTAGACTTTAGGAGTCCCACCTGGACTACCTTGTGAATGTTCCCTTAACGTTGTACACAAAACTTCAAAAGTTCCATACAGATTCTTAAAATCTTCACTCTGTCTAATTAATAGCCCAATTACATATGTATTTACGATTGCTGGCTCTCCTAATTCTACTAAGACTAGGACTAAAGATGCAGAACCTTTGACTTTTTGTCTACTATTCTGGAAGCAAAGATTCCATGTAATGTAAGACCAAATATCAGTATTTGACCCATAACACAACCCATGGGCAACAGTTGTGGCCTATGCCCAGCAATTTGCAAAATTACCAGTACCTTTAACTCCCAAAACTTAATAAAAATATGCAAATCAGTCCAGCAGTGCTTTAACCTATGAAACACAAAAACAAGACTCAAATTGACTGTGAACATAATTATACGAAGCCTAAAATGTGCTCCATATGTAAACTCCTCAAGAAAACTTCCCCACATTCAAGAAAACTCCTCAAGTTTTGAAGTGCATTAAGTAAGAGGATTTCGGAATCTCTTAACTTGAATCTATTCAAATTGATCTTTTGGAAGCAACGATGAGAAAACAAAACAGTCCAACCTTTCCATCAGTCCATTGAATTTATTTGGAATGACAAACTCAATGGTTGGAATTTCTTGGAAGCCGTAGATGTCCTTGTTCTTTTTTAGGAGTAGAAAATCCAGTCACATTTGCGTCCTTTTCTTTAACTTCTTAACTTTATAATCTTGATATTTGCAGTTCTTGCTTTCTTCAATTGCCATGGCGGTATCAACTTCCATTTCCATAAAATCATCTTGCCAGTCTATGATAGGTACTTCAATTTAAGCAGTAGGCAATGATTGCAACTGTTGATCTTGAATTTTAGAAGTTGAGGCTCCATGCTTTTGCTGCTCACATATATTCCTGACTTTGACAAAGAAACCTTTTGTGTGTGGAGTATAGTGGGAGGTAAGTGGTCAAACCTGTAAATGTTGACCTTCTGGGAAGTTAACGGCAGGCGTTGTCTAGGCTGAGGACCACCGGAGGTGGAGGAGAGAGAGTTGAGGCGGTCCTAGGAAGAGAGAGAGTGGCAGTGTCCCAGAGATCTTGGAGAGATTTCGGAGAGGTTGGTGGTCATGAGCATTCAATGTGGAATGAATGTCTTGTTAATGGCGAATGAAGGTTCTGTTTATATAGATGATGGAGGTACTCCATGATTGGTTATTCAGCTTTCGAGGTCTTCGGTGATTGACTCCTCAAACTTGAGCGGAGACCCTTGTTGATTGGCTTCTGAGTTTGAGGGCTTATCGAAAATCGACATTCTGAATGTCAACTATGCGACTCTGTGGGTGGCAGTGATGTCAGTGATTCAGGCGGCTCAGGCATTAAATGCGTTTTGTCGTTTGCTTTGAAATCTCTCTCTCTCTAAGACCGGCCGAAGGGGCAAGGCCCATCGGCGAACCCTTAACTCTAGCCTCCAATCCACTTGTCTCCTGATGATTTCGTACGGAGTTTTTTAGGTCTTGCTCCCAACCTAGGTTGTGGAGATATGCTTGGTTATGGAGAATTGTGCTAAGTATGGAGATGCGCTTGGCGGAGAGGTTCTATGGCCGAGCCAGGAGGTGTTGAGCGCTAAGCCATGAGCGGATGTTGCAGAGGAGGTGACCTGAGGTTGCCTGTAGGCGAGAGCCTCTTGATGTCTTAACTCAGAGGAGGCGCTCTTCGCGCTATTCTCAGTGGGTGAGCTGACTTGGTGCATGCGTTGCCTCGGTGGGCTGTTATGTGGAGCCAAGCATGGGAGGAGGCGGTACGGAAGAGTGGTGAGTCACCGAAGTGTCCTTATACGGAACAGAATTGAACACTTGTACCTACAATATGCCCCTTGTGCGTGTGCCCTCACTAATATTGAGGGTGTGCGTACACACTATTAGAGATAGCTTTTGAGAAGTCTGCCAACGAGTAGTAGCTTTGTCTTTTGGAGTTTTTTTTTTTTTTTTTTTAATGGGAGATATCAACAAGTTTTAAAAAGGGCAGGCAGATGCTGAGTGGAGTGGAGCGGAGTGAGAGGGGCAAAGCGTATCGAGTGGAACGGAATGGAACGAAGCATCTGCCCCTCCGCAGGTCCAATTGTGAATTGGGCCGAAGGCCTGATAATTTGGGGGGTGCGGTGTACTTTGGTCGGGTGATTTGTTGGACTGTAAGGTTGGGTTTTTCACCGAGGCATTTAAAGGGGCTTCACCGAGGTGGAACTTGTGTTTTGAAAGGCACCAAGGGTGCTCTTTTACGGAGTTGTTGTTTTGCTTTGCCGAGGTGGGGTGATTCTATTTGAGTGGGTTAAAGAGTTGCTGATTATTTCTTCAAAGTAGTTGGCCCGAGGTTACAAAAAGAGGTGGTGTGTAGTTGACTGAGGTGGCGTTTTGGCGAGGCAAGGGCTTTTGTCGAAGTAAGTGGCTCAGTGGAAGGAGTTGGCCTTGGCCCATTTAAAGTTAAGTATTACTCATTAACCCGGTCCGATTAGTCAAAAGGATAAAGGTAGATATATATACATACGTGTATATATATATCATAACCAGATAGGGATAAAGTTATTACTTATTGACCCGGTCGAATTCCATCATGCTGGGTCTTGTAAGTGGGTCATCGAGGTTGCCGAGAATTAAGACTAGTTGCGGGTTCGAGGCGTCTTCACCGAGGTTTGCTGGAGGTTCTACGAGGCGACCCAACTAGGGGTTCCACCGAGGCGAGGGTGTGTTGTGCCGAGGCGAGGGGTGCGAGGCAACCGAGGGCTCTTGCATGGTTGAATCGCCAGTGCTTGGGCGAGGCTAAGGGTTGGGTTTTGTTTGTTTGAGGCACTGAGGAGTCCAATTGAGGTTGGGTCGCTGCTTATTGCAACGTGGGTTCATATGTTTAGGCGCTGCGGTGCGAGGTGGAGGTGCAATTTGACTGGGTCTTGATCAAAGCTTCGTATATTGGGTCTTCGCGAGGCAGCTGGTGTTGAATTTTTGCGGCGGGACTCTTGCGAGGCTGAGTGAGGTACCGCGGTGCCGAGGGGTTCGAGCAAGGTGTGAGTTCACCGTGGCGTTGGGTGAAGCCTTGCGGTGCTCATCAAGGCATGGTGTACCGCCGAGGATTGCAGACGAGGCGTTCGTCTGCGTCGAGGTAAGCATTCTAAGGCGTCGAGGGTTGCACTAGAGCTCCTTTGTTGCCATGGCCGATTGTGTTAACGAGGTGGGGGTTTGCCGAAAGGGCTTCTTTGCGTCGTTTTCATCAGGGTTCAGCTTTGCCGTGGTGAAGGTTCCATCAAGCGAGCTTCATCGGGTGCATCTTTGGGGTTGGGTCATGGGAAGCTTGGGGTTTTTTGCAAAGGAGGGATTCACCGAGGTCTTGGTGGGGAAGGGTGTTTGTTATGGTTTGGTGTTGCCGATGGTTGATTGTGACAGAGGAAGTAGTGATGGATCTTGTGTGCACAGAGGTCGGCTACCCATTTTCTAGATCTGGGTGTGTGTTTTTGACTGGCAAAGAGCTGGTTGCACCAACCTGTGAGGGGGGTTTTGCCGAAGGGAGACCAAGGCTGGCCTCTACGAGGTGAGCTTGATCTTTTGTCGCCAGAGGGTGTTCGTCGAGGCACCAAAGCGTGGGTGACGAGGTGGGTTCTTTGCTGTGGCCATCGCGTCACCGAGGTCGAGGCTTTGGGCTAGAAGGGGTGTTCGACGAATTACGTCGGGCGGTCGTGCCAAGAAGGCTCCGCTGAGTGGGTTGGGTGAGGGAAGAAGGAGGCGACAGAGGGGGGTTGGGCCGGGGCGGCTTGGGTGAAAGCACTGCTGGGGCCGTGATTTTATTAAGGCAGCGCTGGGCTTCACTGTTCGCGCCTACCACGTAGCATCCAATGCGAAATTCAGATCTTCCATTGCAAGATCCTCACAAACAGGCTTTGAATTTCCCAAAAAGGAGACAGAAGGAGACTATTTTCTGCCATCGTTTCATTTTGCTGTTTGCTACTGCTACTTCATTTTCTCACACTACATTCAAAGTCTCAGTGTACCTTGGAGTTTGGCTTGGTTGACATTTGGGGCTTGTGTTGAGATGGAGGGTTTGTGGGTAGAGTTCAACCCGAGGGCTTCGCCGAACGTGGGTTCCGTCGGGCTTCACCGAGGAGGCTTTGAGTTGAGATTTGCTGAAGTTTTGTCTGCCGAGGTTGGGGATTGTTTTTTTTTTTTTTGGGTGTAGCTGGTATTGTCCTATATTGTCACCGAGGGATGGTTTCACCACCGAGAGTTCGAGGCTGATTTGGCGCGAGTCACCAAAGCTCCACGGGACAAGGGGGCCAAGTGGTTGCTGCGGCTGAGGGGCTTGTTGTAACCACTTTGCCAAGGTGTTCGACGGTGGAGTTGTGGATCATTTGCTGCTAATTTGCTTTATAGAAAAAAAACATGAAGCTGGCCAATAAAGAATTGTGATGTCAATGGCTTTGCCCCCAAATGCTGCCCGACCACCACTGAGATTACTTTGTTGCAAAATGATGTTATTCCAATGACTTAGCTCCCAAGGTGTGTGTGGAGCCGAGGTACCCATTTTGCCGAGGCAACCTTTTATGTTGAGGTCGAATCACTGAGGTAGAGAACCAAGGTGTGAGGGTGTTTTGCCAAAGCTGACCAAGGCTGGCCTCTGCGAGGAAGAGTTTTGCCGAGGAGAGGGGTTTCTCCGTAATTTTTTTTTCGAAACATCACATAGATTCTTTGGCTAGAAGCGACAAGTTGATAGGGTGTCAAAATTTTGATAAAAACTGTCTAGCCATTGTTTAGCCATGTCATAAAAAGTGTCCATCATTTTGCATAAGACAAAATTTCATCAGGTCGACATGTTATGCACTACAATAAAATTTTACAAAAAATAATTAGCAACCCATGTAATGCTTTATGCACACATTATCTAGATATAATATTATATCAAATATGGCAAACACCATAACAGGTTAGTGGGTCACATCTCTGGCCCATGTGAACACCTTTGTGGTATGCAATATAATATTTAATATCATACCTTAATAAGGACAAACCTTATATATATGCATCAGAATAAGACAAGATAGTATTTTACTCAGTATATACAAATAAAGTAAGAGACAAAAATATCTCTCATTGCATGAGTTAGTGATGATGACACGTGCACAATTTCTTATAACTCATGGTGCACGGATCTTAAAAAACTTGAGAAGCACCATAACATAGCTGTTACAAAAAAAATAGGTGACCCATGCGAACATGCAACTTTTATAAAAAGAAATTATCATTTCTTCATAGGCATAATCATATCATAATAAATGGCCAATCTCCATAAAAGAAAAGCTAACATATTAATTCTCACCTACATGAATTTGGAGACTAAGAGTATATGCATCTCACACACATATATACATATAGATATACATGACAAGTGTAGTCCATTAGCAAAGCAAGCTATGGATGTTGCTCGTAAATCCGTAAATAAATAAATAAATATGGAGCAACAAATTTAGTATGTTTTATGGCGTCAAAACCAATTTAAGTGATGAAATTGTATGCAACAGATCTCACATATGGTTAGTGAGAGAAGGTGGTTTAAACAAAGTAAACCTAGTAATAATAAGGGCATGCAACCACATGAGGGAACACTCTTATAACAAGGAAACAAAACAGATTCATAAGTGATAAACATGCTCTCAACACTAAATGACATGGGCGTTTAGTCGAGTTATAAAACATTTGGAGAACCTCGACTCCGAAGGGGAGCGTATGGAGATATATGATACTCTAAGCTAAACCTACATGGGCGCTTAGCTGAGTTATAAAACATTTGGAGAACTTCGACTCCAGAGGGAAGCGTATGGAGATATATGATACTCTAGGCTAAATCCACGCGGGCGCTTAATCGAGTTATAAAACATTTGGAGAATCTCGACTTCGGAGGGGAGCATTTGAAGAAAGCCTTTAGAGAACTTCAATCCCGGAGGGGAGCATTTGGAGAACCTCGACCCTTGGGGGGAAGCATTTGGAAAAACCTCGACTCCGGAGGGAAGCGATTGGAGAAAGTCTTTAGAGAACCTCAACCCCGGAAGGGAGCATTTGGAGATAGCATTTGGAGAACCTTGATCCTGGAGGGGAGCGATTGGAGATATATGATATTTGAGACTAAACTCACATAGGCGCTTAGCCGAGTTGGAAACCACAAATAGAGATGTGCGTGCTTAGAGATCGAGTGTGCCTTGGATGTCGGAGATTGCCCCTCGAATATTTATATGGCTTGAGGCAAGGACACTGTGTGCCTAAGCCGAGTCCAAAATTGAAGCGTTGGCTTTTCTTCAAGGTCTAAATCTCAAGCCAGTAGGTCATCTAGCCCACGATAATAAAGTGCCAATTATTATGAAGGGGTGACCTTGTCTCCCTCCCTCGTCAGGGAACTTGTGAGGGGAGGGGTAAAGAAGTTTGTTTAGCGAACGATATCCACTAAGAGCCATGACTCTTAAGGAGGGGGTCAAGGCAAAGTGAGATGAGGCAAGAGAAGCATTCTGAAGCCCCGTAGGTGAGCACATATATTAGGCGAGTCATTCCACTTGAAAGAGAGAGGGCACTCAATGCTGAGACAAACGTGTCTTGAGACGAGTCATTTCATAAAAAGCGAGGGCACACAAGGGTGAGGCTAATCATTCCACTTGAGAGTGCGGGCACTCAAGGCTGAGAGGAGCATGCCTTAAGCTGAGATTTCACTTGGAGGTGAGGGTGTTCAAGGGCGAGACTAGTCATTCCACTTGAGACCGAGGGTGCTCAACATCAAGGTGAGCATACCTCAAGGTGAGTCATTCTGCTTAGGAGTGATGGCACTCAACGCAGACGTGAAGGCATCGCTGTTGGGTTGCGGGATATGGCATCTCAATGTAGATTGCTGGTTGAAATTGAAGAGGGTTTGTATCTTCCACCGAGAAGATATCCTGAAATAGTGCTTTATGTTTGCACTTTGAAGACATGTGACATGTGTATGATGTGGTGGGCCCCATATGTAGAAAATCCTCATTTGCTCAGTGATTGGGGTTTCTTTCCCTTGGACATGTGATGTCTAAGGTGATGTGGTGGGCCCCACATACAAAAAAACAATTGCTGATGTTAGTATGCATAGAAGTAGGCGCACACGAATAACTTGGGAACCTTTTGGATGTTTAGACCAATGAGATTGGAGGGCCCCAAATGTTGGAGTGTGATGATAGTGGAGTATGATGAATCATAATAATGAAGAAGAAGAATAAATGATAGTGGTGGACCCGAAGTGTTGGAGTGTACTGATAGTGAAGTATGATGAATCATAAACAAATGAGCTTTTAGGCGTCACCGAAGTTGTTGGGTCTCACCGAAGCGATGAGCATGAGCTCTGTTAAGGTGACACAACGCCAAGGGTTCTCATCGGGGGAGGAACCAGAAGGTCCCTGTTGGGGAGATCTTAGTTAACTTCGAATCCTTCTCGTTGTCCTGAGAGGTTGCTCGAGTTGGTAGGTGCCAAGCAGATCACTGGTTGGTTTAGAGGGAGAGGTGTCTCCCTTTGTATTGATAATAAAGTCTTGAGCATGAGCTGTTAAGTTTGTTGCATCGAGGTGATGCTCTCGGTGAGGGCTTTAAGTTGGTTGGCGCCCACAGAGATGATCGGATGAGTCGAATCGTCGAGTTGCTCTTCGAGGGAAGAAGGGTCAAGGTCGTGCTGGAACGAATCCTCGACCCCAAGGGCGTTTTGCCAGAACAATTGCGTATTCTATTTTGGCGCCATAGATAGCGAGTACCACTCTTTCCCAGTGGAGTATTGTGTGTGGAGTATAATGGGAGGTCAATGGTCAAACCTGTAAAAGGGTGATCCTCTGGGAAGTTAACGGCAGGCGCTGTCTAGGCTGAGAACCACCGGAGGTGGAGGAGAGAGAGTTGAGGCGGTCCTAAGAAGAGAGAGAGTAACAGCGTCCCAAAGAGCTTGGAGAGATTTCGGGGAGGTTGGTGGTCATAAGCATTCAATGTGGAATGAATGTCTTGTTAATGGCGAATGAAGGTTCTCTTTATATAGGTGATGGAGGTACTCCATGATTGGTTCTTCAGCTTTCGAGATTTTCGGTGGTTGACTCCTCAAACTTGAGCAGAGGCCCTTGTTGATTGGCTCCTCAATCTGAGGGTTTCTCGAAAACCGACATTCTGAATGTCAACTCTACGACTATATGGGTGGCAGTGATGTCAATAATTCAGGCGGCTCAGGCATTAAATGCGTTTTGTCGTTTGCTTTTAAATCCCTCTCTCTCTCTCTAAGACCGGCCGGAGGGACAAGGCCCCTCGGCGAACCCCAACTCTAGCCTTCAATCCACTTGTTTCCTGATGATCTCGCGCGGAGTTTCTTGGGTCTTGCTCCCAACCTAGGTTATGGAGATATGCTTGGTTATAGATAATTGTGCTAAGTATGGAGATGCGCTCGGCGGAGAGGTTCCATGACCGAGTCAGGAGGTGTCGAACGCGAAGCCATAAGCCGATGTCGCGGAGGAGGTGACCTGAGGTTGCCTGTAGGCGAGAGCCTTTCGATGTCTTAACTCAAAGGAGGCACTCTTTGCGCTATCCTCGGTGAGTGAGCTGACTTGGTGTATACATTGTCTCGGTGGGCTGCTACGTGAAGCCAAGCGTGGGAGGAGGTGGTACGGGAGAATGGTGAGTTACCTAAGTGTTCTTGTACGGAGCGGAGTTGGACACTTGTACCTACACTTTTATAGATAGAAGTATAGCATTGATGGAGTCTAGTCTTGAATTCAATTCTGTAGCCGTCCCCATAGTAATAAAATAACTACTATATAAAACAATTGGCTGTGAAGAATGTATGATCCTTTTGCCTTGATACCAAACTGACTTAGGACAGATTAGGAAACTAAGGCCTAAGGCTGCTTACAATAGGAAGTGTGGTGGGTTTTAGTTATGAAAAGCTTCTAGGTAAGAGTTCTAGAAGGTAGAAGAAGTCTTCTCAAGTTCTAGATGGAAAAAGGTGAGATAGTCTGTTTTTCAAATGTTGCAGCTTCCTGAATTCTCAGAGTAGAGACTTTTTTAGGGCGTAAGGCCCTAAACAGTGAGTAATTTCTTGTTTTAATAGTTTGTTCAAAAGATAAAAGGGTAAGGGTAGGTTTGATTTGGGTGTGATTGGGACATTTTGGACGACATTTAAAACAATTGTGCTTTATTTGTCTTAAAGAGAGATTATAGACCTCCTCAATCCTTTTGAACGAAAAGTAGAACTTAGCCATACTTCCCAATTTTCCTTACTTACGGCGTGATAAGGAATTAAAAAGCCTGTTGCATGCATTGATATCATTCTACTGCAGGCATATGCACGTGAAATTGATGAACACAAAAGGACATTGCTTCTTATTAACAAGGCAGATCTTTTACCATTTTCTGTCAGGTTAGTATCTCAATCATGTCTCTACTGCTATTTACTGATGATCTATTATTGTCCAATATTGTGAATTATTCATTTCTGGCTCCGTTGCAGAGACAAATGGGCAAAATATTTTTGCCTTCATGGGATTCTTTTTGTATTCTGGTCAGCTAAGGCCGCTTCTGCTGCTCTTGAAGGAAAAAAGCTTAGTTTTCCAGCGGAGATGCAGAATACCCTGCAAGAATCAGATGATGCTGATACAAAAATATATGGCAGGGTGGAGCTTTTGGACCGTTTACAGTCTGAAGCAGAGGAGATAGCCATGATGAGGAAACTATGTTCCAGTCATACTCATTCTGCTGATGTAAATGCTCCAGCAAATACAGCATCTAAAAGTGTGATTGTCGGATTTGTGGGATACCCTAATGTGGGAAAAAGCTCAACAATCAATGCTTTGGTTGGCGAGAAGCGGACAGGTGTCACCTCAACTCCAGGGAAGACAAAGCATTTTCAGACGTTGATAATATCTGATGAACTAACACTATGTGACTGCCCTGGATTGGTATTTCCATCCTTCACAAGCTCAAGATATGAGATGATTGCTTCTGGTGTTTTACCGATCCATAGAATGACCGAGCAAAGGGAGGCTGTGCAGGTTGTGGCAAATCGAGTTCCTAGGCATATAATTGAGGTTGTCTATAAAATCACTCTGCCAAAACCCAAGCCATACGAGCCACAATCTCGGCCCCCTCTGGCATCAGAACTTTTGAGAGCATATTGTGCCTCTCGTGGCTATGTTGCCTCAAGTGGACTGCCAGATGAAACTAGAGCTGCCCGTCAAATTTTGAAGGATTACATATATGGGAAGCTGCCTCACTTTGAAAAGCCCCCAGGAATGTCAAATGATGAAGCTGGCTTAGAGGTTGCAACTGCACCCACCTCATCTGAGATGCATGAATCAGACTCATCTGATACTGAATACCTCTCGAACAGTGAAGATGAAAGTGAACCCAGTCTGCAGCATGTATTGAATGATCTGAATTCATTTGACATGGCTAACGGACTAGCTTCTGGGAAGGTTCCTGTTAAGAAAAAGGCTGCAAATGCATCCCATAAACAGCACAAGAAGCCTCAGAGGAAAAAAGACCGCTCATGGAGGGTCTGGGGGGATGGTGATGGAATGCCAGTAGTAAGAGTCTTCCAGAAGCAAGTGAATACAGGTCCTCTGAAGGTTGGATAGGACTCAATTGAAACCTACTGGTTTAATTGGTTCCCTGGTTGAATCAGACGAGTTCAGCAAAACTCATCATGGCCGCCCCTTTTTAGTAATTTGTTACCGGTATGAGTGCTTCTACCTATAGATTAAGTTCATGTTTCTTAGCGAGTGCATACATTTTTTTGTTTTTCTCTTAGTGCCAAATTATTTAACGATGTGAACTTGATAATGATTAGTAGTCTTTATTGTAATATCACGTTGCTGTCACCTAGAGAGTCTGAAACCTGTACATATTGCAGAGAGCATGCAAAGAAACACTTCATCTCTAGTCTCTAGAATGTATTCAACATGCCCTTCCATATCAGCCTCAATGAAATGATCCTTATCCTGATATTATTTGAGAATCTGAAATTGATTTGCCTTGACGTTAATTATTGCCGTTGTTGCAAGTGAGTGGTTAATAACTTGGACAACAGTTTCCGACACTGGCGTGACGACTGAAACCTTAATATGCAATGGATCTACTGCTCCTGATTGTTTTATTGTAGTCGGAAGACTCGGAACAGGATGGTTTTTTTATTTGTTTTGTTTTATTTGTTTCAGCTTGAAAAGGATATTGGAATCTTATTTGGGCTGGACATCATCTTTGTTTGAAATGCATTCAAGTCTATGAAAGTTGAGAAGCAGTTACCAGGAATTGGCACCAAAGGTTATGTTGGGGTTGAAAGAAGAAATGTGCTCTTGAAGCTTCCTTACAACTTTAAGACTTGTTGCCTGGGTGATGAGGATTAGTTTTCCTTGGTTACTAGTTACCTGGGCAGTTGAATCTCAGAGAGACCAGTCATTGGAATCTTGTATAACATAGGATACAGTACTTTGGATTTGGATTATTGTTGTCGCTTAGGTTTTCAAGTCAACTCCTGATACATTCATGATGCTTCAATTTGGCCTTGACAAGGCATTATTGTATTAACCTAGGATATGTGATACAGAACTGATAAGTTATATTGTCATAGAGCAAGTTGATTGCTTCGGTTAATCGATGCGTGATTAATAATGTTTTGAGGTTTAGGTGATGCCATGCACTGGAGGGGCATCAACCCAGCTCTGCTCTTGATAGTAGGTCAAGGAGCTCTGAGACTTGAACCTCTTTCAATTGCAGTCTCTAATCAGTACCTTTATCTTGCCACGGGAAACAGCAGAGGATGTTCAATATCAAAATTTACAAATACCATGAGAAATTCAATTTTATGTATTCTTGACTGTGGAAGTGAAAATAAGGTGGTGGTTTGAAGTCTTGTATAGCTGCGGATGATTAGAGGCTGCTATCACGTGTTTTTTGTTTGTTTGTTTTCTTTTTTTTACTCAAGCTCTAAAATGTCCCTAAATTTGGCAGTGTAACATGGTCTAGACAAAAATGACATGTGGGACTCGAACTGGAGTATAGTCTTAGTAGTATAGTCTTAGTTTGGGAGTTGGTGCATTTTTTTCACTTTAAGACCGCTTGTTTTGATTAGCCTTGGCTTTGTGAGATTTTACGTTTCTAAAATCCTGAAATGCCCAGAAGCCATAAATAAAATTGTAGTATTACAAAGTCCAGCGCAAGAAAAAGGTTCAGGCAGCTGATATATATGAAATAAACCAACGAGAGACAAACAACCATTAGAGGCAGATCATTAAAAACAAGACGCCAAAACCAGAAGTTACGGCAGTGCATTGACTGGGCAACACAGAAAAAAGTAAAAAAAATATAAATAAATAAATAACAGAAGTGGTGCTGCTTAATTCCACCTGTAGATCTCCATACCCTGCTAGTTGCTCATAACAAGACTTTTAGAATGAGTCAATAAGATTATGAAAGAGTATAAGAGAGTGAACTAGCCTATTGAATTGCATTTAAATCTCAGGATTACAAATTACACCTAGCATAATTTTGTAGTTTAGCCTCTAATTCTGAATTATCGGATAGTTTATCCTACCTCATGGTTTATTTAATTCAGTGATATATATATATATATATGTATAAATGTTCTGCGTTTGTTTGGTAAGACTAAGTATGACTAGGCCGGATTGGACTAATAGTTTCATGTAGTCCTACGTTTGGTTGCAAAAAAATTAATCGGACTAATAGTGCTGACCTGACTATTTAGCCCACATATATGAGACTGTTTATTCCTAGTAGGAGAAGTGGGACAAATAATCCTGGGACAAAGGTGTTTGTGGGCAAAGCACACAATGACCAAAATACCTCTTATATAATATTAATATATTATATCTGTTAATATATTACCGTTATATTATATATTATTAATAGTATTATATGTTTCTATTCTAATATTATAAATATACATATGTTAATATATATTATATCTGTTAATATATTAACACTACATTATATTTTAATAATATCTTATATGTTAATATTATAATAATATATATTACTATATTTAAATTATATTAATAATATAGCATATATCTTATCTGTTAATATTATAATTATACATTTATCATATATTATACCTGTTAATATATTAACACAATATTATTTATTATTAATGTAGTACTAATATATTATATATTAAATCATATTTGATTCAAATAAGTGAAGGGTAACGCATTCATTTCTTAATTTTATCCTAGTCTAACAAAAACAAACCAAGTTTAAAATAAAATTAATCCCTAATTTTATCCCAGGTGAAACAAACAAGCTTCGGTTTTCTATTGCATTACCAAAATGCAGGATAAGATCGAACACGGACATGCTCGTTCAACCGCACGGCCTTAGTCTACCAAACAAATGCGGCCTTAGTGCCCAAATCTCTGCCACAAGGATTCTCCCCCGTCCGACAATTAGGGGAAAATCCTACAACCACAAAATCCTACTTAACGTTCATTGGTTATGATGTGTGTGGTTTTGCCAGGTGTCCATAGATGGCAAAGAATTCATGACTATAAGCAATTTCCATTACTCACCCATGTCAAGCCATCTTGCCCACTTGCTCCCAACCTATCTTTTACTGAAAAGTCCAATCATCTACCCTGATTGTTAAAAGCATGATAATTCAAATCGAATAACGTCATATAACTAAAAAATTTATACAAAATATATGTATAGAATGATATGAATAAATGAGAGTATTTCACTCTAAAACAAAGCATTCATCATGATAGTTCTTAATTACAAAAATATACTGCCACATTGTTTAGGAAGGATTATCCGTGCAACTTTTATGAAAGAATAGCATTTTCATTTTAGGGGTGACCCAATTGCTAAAGCTAGAGGTGTGAGGTGGGTTGGGCCAGCCCAGAACGACACGCCACTGGGCTTGGTATCGAAGCCCACGAGCACGGGTACAACTAGGGCTGGACACAAGCTTGGTAGCCCGGTCCAATTTTTTAAGGGATTAGGATTAAGATTTAGGCTCGTGGGATTGAGCTGAGCTGATTTTTTAAGCCCAATCAATTTTCGGGCCGGACTTGAGACTATATTTCAAAGTTAGGCCCAGTCCGAATATTTTTATTTAATTTAAAATAAATATATATATATATATACTCACTTACATTTCTACAAAGCCTACACCTTCAGCCACCTCTCCCTCTCCCTCTCCCTCTCATCCTCATCTCTCATCAATGGACTCTCTCTCTCTCTCTCTCTCTCTCTCTCTCTTGTTTTACCTGATCTCTTCAAAGGCATGAGGCCACCCAGACCTCCAAGATAGTGAGGCGGCGTCAATGAACGTGATCTTCCCTTGATGGTTCTTGATCAGTTATTGTGAGGATGTGGTAACTAAGTAAGGCGATGGAAATAGCATAGGTTTATGTTTATCTCTCTTTATTTTTTCCCGTTTGAGTGCAAGGTTTTTGTTTACGTGGTCTACTTTTGGATAAAAAAAAAACAAATTAATAATTTGTTGAATGTATTCCTAAGGACTTTTTTAGTGGGTCTATCTAAAAGAAACAGGAAGGGATTGTTGATGGGGTGGCGATGGGGAAAGAGTTACACAGCCTCTTTATTTAGCTAATTCAAATCTTTGTGATTTGGAGAAGATACAAGTTTGATTTTTCATTGGAGATAAAGTTTTCTAATTGTTTCTTTCTTTTTAGTTGTTTTACTCTATTCTCATATATGGTTGTATGAAACTTAATACATTTTTTTTTGTGGATAACTACAATTAAACATTCTTAAGGCAATAGAATATCTCTTATTTTCATGACCTCAATCTGTGAAGCCTTCACCAGTGAAGAATTGGACTTCGTTAGTTTTGGTTGAACAGAAATTCTTGTATTTTGGTCGGGTTGATGGGCGGGCTTAGAATTTCATTTTTATTTTTTGGGCGGGCTTGAAAAACGTAATTGAGGCCTGACATCGGGCGAGGCTGAGCTTAGGCCACTGTTGAAAATGTTATTAGGTAGGCCAAGTCCGGCCCGGCCCGCCCAGTGGCCAGCCCTAGGTACAACCCAACAGCTAGTTTTTCAAAAATACTCCAAAATGTCAAACTTACCCTTTCAACAACTATATAATGGCTATTTTATAGGGCAATTGCATAATTTCACCCAAAATGTTGAAATTATCCCTCAACAACCATATGACGGGTAGTTTAAGGAATAATTTAGTAAATTGACTTATTCAATATTTCCCTGCAAATACCCTCTCTCATGTCATTTGTTTCCCACAAAATTATTCAATCTCTCTCTCTCTCTACATCTATACAATCTTGCGTAACGTTTAAATTAGATATTAAACACGTTTAAACTCTACTTATGTCACAACCTTGCTGAAAGTATAATCATATAATTAATTTCTTACTAGTAGATACATTGATTGACTATTATCTACAAAAGATTGGGACTTAATTTTTGCATCTGTTGAATTTTTCAAAGTTTTTCGTAATGCTATAAATATTTGTTCTGATGTTTATTATTGTACTTTTTGTATTATTTTAAATCTGTTGTATAATATTTCTAATATTTTGGTAACATATAGAATTAATATTTATTTTAAAAATACTTGTCAAACGATGAAAGAAAAATTCAAAAAATATTGGGATCACATACCACCTATTTTTTGTTTAACTGCAATAATGGATCAAAGAATTAAAATATTTGTGTAGAAATGGTGTGAAACGGAATTTCAAAAAATTCAACCACTGCACTTCAAATTACTATAAATGTTGTTAAAAGTTCATTAATCACTCTATATGAAACATATTAATCCCATTATAAAAATAATAGAAGGGCTATTTCTTCTTCAAACATTATGAATATTAGCAACAAGGATCCATCTTAGGCTATCTTGCCAATAACGAAAAATTCACTGTACGTTCTTCCTCACACCTTGAATTTTACAAATATTTAAACATTGATTTTACATTTTTTTTTTTTACCATAGAAGAGATTTTTTTTTTTTTGGTTGATATTTTGATATAGTGGAAAGCACGTGAAAGGAGTTTTCCTGTATTTTCTATCATAGCACGTGATTTAGTAACAGTTTTAATACCTACAGTAGTATAAGCTTTTAGTGCATGTACCAAATATTAGACGAGAGGAGGAACAAACTAACTTCAGAAATTTTAGAATGCATTATGTGCTTGAAGGATTAGGAAGATACAAGACTTCGAGTCCAAAATTTGACAAACTGTGTGATTCCAGATTTTGCAAACTTAAATATAGCTGAATTAAATTAATAATAAATTTTTATTTATTTATTTAATAAATGTAGTCTATTTCAACTAATCTATGATGTATTTCAGATTTAACTCAATGTTTATTTACTATATAATTTTTTTATAAGCTATAATTTATGTTCTAAATGCTTTAATTCCATTTAATGTTTGTAAATAGATTCCATTCATACGTAAAAATTTCTTTCATTTATTTTGTAAATGTATTTTAATTAATGTTTGTCAACTTCATGAGTTTTAAATGTATATGCATTTGGTGTTCATGAATAAAATTTATTAGCATAGACACGAGCATGACACAAGCACGAAGTGTGCCATGCCAAGCCTAGCCTTTTCCCTCATAGGCCGGCACGAGCATGGTACGAGACACGATTGGCACGTCATGCAGCTACGACACGGCCCACTTTACACTCTTAGCTAGACCTTGCAATTCTGTCTTTTGCATCTAAGACAACAATTGGTATTGTGCTCAAAATCTGGACCAAATTGCTTGGGCTCTAAGATCAGCATTTATTGCTTCCTGGCTTTTGCACCAAGGAAAACATTTGGTATTTTGCTCTAACTTTGAACCAAATTGCTTGAGCACTAAGATTAGAATTTACCGCTACGAAAAATTTTATGGTACTATGAGGGTTTTCATGGTACCAATACATGTGCAATCTCAGCCTTGGATGAAAAAATAAAAAAAAATTCTAACCATTGCACGGGAATCTATGAAAAAATTAAGATTCTTTTGTTAGAAAAGCAACTACTACAAGTGCTTGCTATTTATGGTACTGTTACGGTTTTCATGGTACCGATACATGTGCAATCTCAGCCTTGGATGAAAAAATAAAAAAAAAATTCTAACCATTGCACGGGAATCTATGAAAAAATTAAGATTCTTTTGTGAGAAAAGCAGCTACTACAAATGCTTGCTAGTTGTATATTGCCCAAATAAATAATTTTGGTGGCTCAAATCAGGTAAAAGAAAATGAGGGGGTCATTTCCACACAAGGAGGCAAGGTGGCATTGGATGCGCCACTTGGACACCATGGTTGACCAAGTCAATGTTTGTTATCTCAGGCAACACTCACTTCCTGTAAAACCCTAACTTGTTTAATATCATGTTTAGCTTAATTGTATATACACTAGTGTGTGATTATACTAATTGAGAAGCTCGATTAGCATGTTTTAATGAAAACATGCCATGAGGAGATTATCATATTTTTTATAATGATTAGTGGACTTAATTGATGATAAATTAGCTTAATTAATCTTTATGCTTAGCTTATGTTGATGATGAATAATTATCATAAGTGTGATTAATTATGTTAATCATGTAGATTAGTGAAGCAATGAGGTGTAAGTGTGTGCCACCTAGGTGTATGTTTCACCTAAGTGAGGTATGTACATAAGGTGTATGCTTCACCTAATGGGAGGTGTGTGCTAGTTGCTAGCATTGTGTGTGTGTGTGACATGTGTGGCTATAGATTCAAGTTATATCTATGGTTGTCTTCAAGCCAAAAGATGAGAGAGTAGAGAGGAGCTTGTGTAGTAATTGTGTTTGTCAAAAGAGAAAGTGAGAGAAAAGAGAGGAAAAGAAGAGAAAGGAAGAGGAAGAAGAAGAGATTGAAGGAGAAGGCTTGAATTTTCATTGTTGAGGTGAGAATCTTCATGTTTATGCTTGATTCATTGTACTCTTGTTGATTATTGCATGCTAACATACCCTTTCATATCATGGAAATGAGAATTGGAGTGAGGAGTGAGAGATTGCATATGGTTTCCAAGTGGAAGCCTTGTATCCTTCATTTTGAGCATGTTTTGGAGCTCAAAGTCTTGTTGAAAACTTTATAAACATCATTCTAGTGTTTGGAGGACTTAGAAATGGGTTGGATATTGCATGGGAGTCTTAAAATCAAGTTTTTGTGTCAACTAGGTCGAACCAGGTGAGCTCGGGGCGCCTGATGGAGCACCTCACTGGCTAGAGGGTGCTACAACGCACCTAAGGGCGCCTGATGGAGTGCTCCTAAGAGGGACCATGCGCGCGCGCAGGGGGGGGGCGCCAGTGTGAGCTCCAGGGCCACACTAGCGCTCTTTTAGGCGACAGCTACAACACACTTTGGTAAAATGGTTATAAAAATGATCATATCTTACTCTAGAAAGCTTGAAACGCCGCACCGTTTGAAACGTTAAAAAGTAGACTCATAGATATTTCTAATGATATAAAGTTAGTACTTAACTCCTCGTAAATTGAGAGATATTGTAGTTTAAAGTTGACCAAAAATTACTGTCAGCAACGCTGTTTTTCAGAATTTTAGTCCATCTTTCATTAGACATAACTTCTTTATCCAAAATGTATTTTTGACTCATGACCTATCAAATTAAAGATCTTTAAGTCTATTTTCATATAAAACTAATATAGAATGTAAAGTCATTATTTTGACGTTGATGTGATTCAAAGAGTAAGTCTATGTTGAGGGACTAATATTCCAACTTTTAAGTTTTGTACTCATGTTATGCATTGGCACACTTATATGATATTCTAGTATGATATTGGACGTATAATTTCATATATTGATGCTTATTGAATTATGATGTGGCATATGCTTCGCATGTTTGATATGATGGTGTGTATTAGGTGCGGAAGTGGTTTAAGACATTTCGGTCCAACCTAAGGAGTGATATTATTTTGGTTGTAAGTGATATAAGGTGGAGAGTTTAAGATATTCTTTGTCGTATTAAATTGAATGTCTTATGGTTTATATTAATTTTGGTAATGATTGTTAATGTTGTTGTTGTTAACGTTGGTGTTGATTGTGTGAGATGTTTAAGATAATCCTTCTCTTATTGAATTGGATATCTTGTTGCCTGTGTTGATTATGATTTTGGGATGATTGTTGACTTATAAGGTGACATTACATACAACATACATTGTGTACATATCTTGCATTGCATGGAAGAAGTTTAATCGATGTGGGGCTAACCTAAAGGCTGTCAATGTGGGACATTCTTGATAACAAGTCATCGATATATTGGATCAATATTATCAAAATAGCACGCACATATGTGGTGTATTATACATTACATTACAAGAGGCATTGTATTTCAGCAGGCATTCCTTATTGGTGTCTGTGGCAAGCGTATAATTATATAGTAGTGATGATGGTCAATTATCTATTGTTGATTGATTTAGTATTTATTTAGCATTCATTCTTTATAAGTATTGATTATCTTTGTGAGTACGTTGATATATAGCTCACACTTACATATATTATTTTGCAGGTGAGATAGAGAGGGAGGTTCGATCCATTGCTGTCGCTATTGTTGTTGACGTCATTTGAAGAGTTTGGAGTTTATTTACAATTGATTTGTAATTATTATGGGTTTAATTTGATAGTCTTTTTATGATGTATGTGTGGAGGATTGTGAGATGGTTTATTTACATAATAATGTTGGTTATCCTTTTAAGATTTCTATCTTTGAGATTGTTATGAGGCTTCGCTGATAGGTTGTTAACCTGTGCGATCATATCCACCCTAAGAAGGTGTTAATGATGCCTGATTAGGAGTGAGTGAGACATATTGGTATCAGAGCTATGGTTTAAGGCCAAAGTTTAAAACCAAGGCTATGTTTTGAGTTAGTGTCCAGAGTTGCAGTGGAGTGTAGGGTGTTGTTGTGTCAATTTACGTTGGTAAGGGTATATGGGTCATATATATGATGTAATGGCACGAAGAGGTGTCATCATTATCCCCGCTGCGATGAAGGACTACTTCTGAACCATGGACGTAGGCACGGGTATATGCTATGACTCAGAGAGATACTCAGGCGACACTTACGGTAGTTACATGTATGATATCTATGGCTAATAAGGACGTTTATGTATTTTTAGATCCTAGATTTACGCATTCTTTCGCTTTCAGTACATTTAGTGAGCATCTACACAAGTCACATACAACTATGACACAACATTTGCTTCTTTTTACACTTGTGGGGGATGTGGTGTTAGTGGAAATAGTGTACAAGGAATGTGTGTTAAAAATTGGGAAAAAAGAGTTAAATGTAGATTTAATTCCTTTGACAATTCATGATTTTGATATAATATTGGGTATGGATTGATTGTCATCTTATCATGCCTCCATTGACTGTTTCAAGAAGGAAATTATTTTTCGAATGCCCAATGAATTAGAATTCAAATTCCAAGGTGAGCGGGATGTGGTTCCTACCTGTTTAATATCAATTTTAGAAGCTTGAAAGGTATTACAGAAGGGGTGTGAGGGATATTTGGCCCATGTGATTGACACAGCCAAATCAGAATCGAAGTTGTTAAACATTCCAGTGGTACAAAATTTTTTTAATGTATTTTCAGATGAACTTCCAGAGATTGTACATGATCGAGAGGTGAAGTTTTCTATAGAGTTGTTACCGAAAACTACTCCAATCTCCATTACACCTTACAGAATAGCATCATTGGAGTTGAAAGAATTGAAAACTCAGTTGTAAGATTTACTAGATCGGGGGTTCATTCAACCAAGTGTGTCACCGTGGGGAGCTCTTGTCTTATTTGTTAAAAAGAAAGATGGGACAATGAGATTATGTATCGATTATTGGTAGTTGAATCAAGTAATGGGGAAGAACAAATATCCTTTGTTGTGTTTTGATGACTTATTTGATTCACTACAAGGAGCCAAAGTATTCTCCAATATTGATTTGAGAGCAAATATCATCAATTGAAGGTGAAGGACATCGATGTTTTGAAAACTGCCTTTCGTACTCGATTGGGCACTATGAGTTCTTGGTACTGCCATTTGGTGTGATCAATGCTCTGGCTATCTTCAAGTACTTGATGAATTGGGTATTTCAACATTTTCTTAATTCTTTTGTGATTGTGTTTATTGATGTTATATTGGTATATTCTCATAGTAAGAAAGAACATGAGGAACATTTGAGACTTGTATTACAAACATTACAGGACAGATAGTTATACGCTAAATTCAGTAAATGTGAGTTTTGGCTTGACAGAGTGGTATTTTAGAGACATGTGATTTCTAATGAAGGAATTTGTATTGAACCAAAGAAAATTGAAGCCATTATAAATTGGGAGCAACTGAAGAAAGTTGCAGAAATCAAAAGTTTCTTAGGATTGGCTAGTTACGACACGAGATTTATTAAAGGATTCTCATCCATTACTGTTCCATTAACTAGATTGACACGTAAGGATGTGAAGTTTGAATGTACTGATGATTGTGAACATAGTTTCGAGAATTGAAGACTAAGTTAACCATGGCTCCAGTATTAGCCATTCCTTCAGGAAAGGGAGACTTTGTGATTTATAGTGATACTTCTCATCAGGGTCTTGGATGTGTTTTGATGCAAAGAGATAGAGTTGTGGCATATGCTTTTAGGCAATTAAAGACTCATAAGAAAAACTATCCTATTCATGATTTGGAATTGGCAGCAATAATGCTTGCATTGAAGTTATGGAGATATTACTTATATGGTGAGTCGTGTGAGATATTCACTGACCATCAAAGTTTAAAATACTTGTTTATCCAAAGAGATTTGAATGCAAGACAGCAGCGATGGATAGAATTGATTAAAGATTATAAATGTACTATCCATTATCACTCGGGAAGAGCTAATGTGGTAGCAGATACTTTGAGTTGGAAATCTTCAGGGAGATTGGCATGTATTCAATGTCATCAGGCAAAATTTTTTGCGGAGTTGACTTCTTTGGGGGTGGTGTTTGAGATGATGGGAGTTGATGCAGTGTTGGTACAGTTCCAGGTAAGACCATTGTTATTTGATCGAATCCGAAAATGACAACTTCAAGATGCACAGCTTGAGAAATTCAAGAAACATGTAAAGGAATGAGTAAAAATAGATTTCTTTATTCAAGAAGATGGTACCTTGATGTTTGAGACTCATTTTTGTGTACTAAACAATCAAACTTTGAAGAAAGAGATTTTAGAAGAGGCACATCAATCGTTATATGCTATGCATTCGGGGAGTACAAAGATGTATCGTGATCTTTGGAAGTATAATAGTGGCCTAGCATGAAAAGAGAAATTGCAGAGTTTGTGGCTAAATATTTGACTAATCAATAGGTAAAGGCAGAGCGTTAGTAGCCGACAGGATTGTTACAACATCTTCCTATCCATAATGGAAGTGGGAGCACATTGTTATGGATTTCGTAGTGGGGGCTACCGAGAACCCAAAATAGATTTGATTCTATTTGGATGATTGTTGACAGATTGATTAAAGCAGCTCATTTCTTACTAGTTAAAACTACTTATACTCTTGATTGGTATGCTAAACTGTATGTTGATGAAATTTTTAGATTATGTGGAGCTCCAGTATCTATAATTGCAGACAGGGATCCAAAATTCACTTCTAGATTTTAGACTAGTTTGCAGTAAGCTTTGGGTATTACTTTGAAATTCATTACAACATTTCATCCTTAAACTGATGGTTAGTCAAAAAGGATTATTAAGACTTTGGAAGATATGTTGAGAGTTTGTGTGCTTGATTTTAAAGGCAGTTGGGATGATCACTTAGCTTTAAGAGAATTTGCTTATAATAACAATAATCAATCCAGTATTGGGATGGCTTCATTTGAAGTTTTGTATGGACGGCAATGTAGAACTCTAGTGTGTTGGAGTGATATAGAAGAAAGACAATTATTGAGTCCTAAAATGATTCAAGATACAATTAAGAAGATTAAAGTTGTTCACGAGCACTTGAGAGTAGCACAGAGCAGGTAGAAAAGCTATACGAATAATAGAAGAAGAGAATTAGAGTTTAAAGTTGGTGATCAAGTGTTTTTGAAAGTTTCTTTGTGGAAAGGTGTGTTGAGATTGGGGAAGAAAGGGAAGTTGAGCCCAAGGTACATTAGACCATAGATTATTGTTGAAAGAGTTAGTGTTACAGCTTACCGAGTGGATTTGCCTCCAAAAATGTCCAAGTTGCATAGTGTCTTTCATGTTTCTATATTGAGAAAGTATATACCAGATCCTTCTCACGTGTTAACTTAGCAACCAATAGAATTGAAAGATGATTTGAGTTATGTTGAAGAACCTGTTCAGATTCTAGACCATAAAGAATAACTTCTGGTCGACAAGGTGATACCATTAGTGAAAGTGTTGTGGAGAAGTCACTCCGTTGAAGAGGCTATATGAGAGAGTAAGGAAACAATGAGGAAACAATATCCACATTTGTTTCAGCCTGGAAGTGAATTTTGGGACGAAATTTTTAAAGGAGGGTAAAGTTGTAAAACCCTCACTTGCTTAATGTCATGTTTAGCTTAATTGCATACATTCTAGTGTGTGATTACACTAATTAAGGAACTTGATTAACATGTTTTAATGAAAGCATGCCATTAGAGGATTATTATATTTTTTAGCATGATTAGTGGACTCAATCCATGATTAATTAGCTTAATTAATCTCTATGCTTAAGGATGAATAATTATCATAAGTGTGATTAATTATGTTAATCATGTGAATTAGTAAAGCAATGAGGTGTAGGTGTGTGCTTCACCTAAGTGAGATGTGTGCATAAGGTGTGTGCTTCGTCTAATAGAAGGTGTGTGCTTGTTGCTAGCATTGTGTGTGTGTGTGTGTGGCATATGTGGCTATAGATACAAGTTATATCTATAGTTGTCTTCAAGCTAAGAGAGGAGAGAGGAGCTTGTGTAGTAATTGTATTTGCCAAAAGAGAAAGTGAGAGAAAAGAGAGGAAAAGAAGAGAAAGGAAGAGGAAGAAGAAGAGATTGAAAGAGAAGGCTTGAATTTTCATTGTTGAGGTGAGAATTTTCATGCTTATGCTTGATTCATTGTACTCTTGTTGATTATTGCATGCTAGCATACCTTTTCATGTCATAAAAATGAGAATTGAGTGAGGAGTGAGAGATTGCGTATGGTTCCCAAGTAAAAGCCTTGAATCCTTCATTTTGTGCATGTTTTGGAACTCAAAGTCTTATTAGAGACTTTAGAAATGAGTTGGAGATTGCATGGGAGTCTTAAAACCAAGTTTTGGTGTCAATTAGGTCAAACTAGGTGAGCTCGAGGTGTCTGATGGGGCACCTCACTGGCCAGAGGGTGCTACAACGAGCCTAGGGGCGTTTGGTGGCGCGCTCCTCTTGAGAGGGGGGGGGGGGGGGGGGGGGGGGAGGCTTCAGGGGCGCACTAGCGAGCTTCCAGGCCAAAACTACAGCGCACTTTGGTAAAATAGTCATATCTTACTCTAGAAAACTCAAAAAAGTGCACCGTTTAAAGTTTTAGAAAGTAGACTCATAGATCTTTCTATTGACATATATTTGGTACTCAAAATCCTTGTAAATTGAGAGATATTATACTTTAAATTTGACCAAAAATTGTTGTCAGCAACATTATTTTCCAGAATTTTAGTCCATCTTTTATTGGACATAACTTTTTTTATCCGAAATGCATTTTTAACTCATAACCTATCAAATTATAGGTCTTTAAGCCTATTTTCATAAAAAACTGATCTATAATGTAAATTCATTATTTTGAGATTGATGTGATTCAAAGAGTAAGTCTATATTGAGGGACTAATGTTCCAACTTTCAAGTTTTGTGCTCATGCTATTCATTGTCACACTTGTATGGCATTCTAGTATGATATTGCGATTATCATTTCATATATTGATGCTTATTGAATTATGATGTAGTATATGCTTCACAAGTTTAATACGGTGATGTGTGTTAGGTGCAGAAGCAATTCAAGACACTCCTATCCAACCTAAAAACTGACATCATTTTGGTTATAAGTGATATAAGGTAGGGAGTTTTGATATTCTTTCTCGTAATGAATTGAATGTCTTATTATCTATATTGATGTTGGTAATAATTGTTAATGTTGTTATTGTTGTTGTTAATGTCGATTTGATTGTGTGGAATGTTTAAGTTAATCCTTCTCTTATTGAATTAGATATCTTATTGCCTATGTTGGTTATGATTGTTGGATGATTGTTGGCTTATGACGTGACATTATATACAACATACATTGTGTGCATATCTTGCATTGCATGAAGGAAGTTTAGTCGATATGGGACTAACCTAAGGTTTAGCTAATGTGGGGTTGACTTAAAGGATATCGATGTGGGACATCCTTAATAACAAGCCATCGATATATTATGCCAATGTTATCAAAATAGCACGCACATATGTGGTACATTATACATTGTATCACAAGAGGCATTGCATTTAAGGAGGCATTCCTCATTGGTGTTGGTGGCAAGCGTATAATTATATAGTAGTGATGATGGTGGATTATTTATTGTTGATTGATTCAGTATTTATTTAGCATTTATTCTTTGTGAGTATTGATTATCTTTGTCAGCACGTTGATATATAGCTCATACCTACATAGGTTGCTTTACAAGTGAGATAGAGAGGGAGGTTCAATCTACTGCTATCACTGTCATTGTTGATGTCATGTTGGAGAGCTTTGGGAGCTCTTTTAGTTTTGTTAGACTTGTTTTTGTTGTATATTGGATGAGAGTTTACAGTTTATTTACATTTGGTTTGTAATTATTATGGGTCTAATTTGATAGTTTTTTTATGACATATGTGTGGAGAATTGTGGGATGGTTTATTTATATAATAATATTAGTTATCCTCTTAAGATTTCTATTTTTGAGATTGTTGTAAGGCTTCGCTAACAGGTTGTTAACCTGTGCGATCACATTCATCCTAAGAAGGTGTTAATGATGCCTTATTAAGAGTGGGTGTGACACTTCCCCTATCTCCTCAGTGGAATAGAAATGTGGGCTTGGCTTGCGCCCAAAGTTAGGGGCTTATACCACACTCCTAAAATAGTGGCCTACTTCCTACTGGAGTGGAGCACAGGCCTAACTACTTGGGCCACCATCAAGGCAACAAACACGCTACTATAAAGCTACATGTAGAGGCATGAAGGAGGTAAAATAGAAACAAACTGGCAATAGACACTACTATTCATACTCACCCTCTCCTTATCTGCGAAACAGACCTTCAGCTAACTTGAGGTTCGGAATGCCTTCGGCTGAGCAACCTCGGTCACCTAATGCTCACCCCTTGGTGGTTTTGCAAGTGACGGTGAAGTTGCACTGCGCTCGTGTTCTAGTTCAACTGGTTACAATTTGTGAGGAGAAAATTCCCCTGCACAACTGGCATTGTTTGTGGGAACAAAAGCTAGAATCATGAGCGCTCTAGCTTCGAGACAATGGCCCCCTCCAACTGAGCAATCGGAGGATGGGGCACGAAAATATAGTATCATTCATGGAGATATGAGCCTAAGACAACAAAGCCTAGGGTGTGGAAGTTCACGCTATGGGCCAAGACAATCCAGGTAGAAAATGCCACGTGTTCGCTCGGAGATTCGACAGGAGAGTCAGTACCGAGCGAGCCAGTAACGTGCTCACCCTCACATCAGTAGAGAGGGCTCTTCGATGAGAGTCCCCCCCCCCCCCCCCCCCCCCCCCCCCCCCCCCCCCCCTCCCAAAACACCATTCGGAAAGTCTCTGAGGCATACGAGGTGGAGCTTCAATAGTGTGAATAGGAACTGACCAAGGTTCATGCCAGGGTCAGGGACCTGGAAAGAATGGTTCAGCAAGGGCGACATACCCCTGCGCGACCTGAACGAGATGACCTTTTTATGGGGCTGAATATTCCCAGACGAGGTCATGAAGAGAGATGCAGCCCATACTGGGCAGCAGCCATGAAAGGAGGCATGGTCCTTCTAAGAAGACAATACAAAGCCACACCTCTAGTAGCAAATCAAATAGAAGACACGCCAAAAGTCATGGCTGGGCTAAAAAGGCGCATATTAAGCAAGCAAGAGAACAACTCTGGGACGCCGACTTAAGGCAATGGCTGATGAACTAGTTGGGCGAGCACGCCAGGAAGTACAAACACAGTACAGCAACAGGAATTGCTCGTCAGGCCCTAGACCAAATATCCTCCATGCCTTTTATGGACACCATAAAAGGACTAAAGTCCCAGAGAAAGTTCACCATGCCACGATTCAACCCCTATGACAGAAAGTAAGACTCGGAGGCACATATTCAACACTTCAAGCAGATAATGTCCCTTTAGAATGGGAATGACCCACTCATGTGCAAGGTATTCCCCTCTAGTCTGGGGGAGACCGTGCTTAGGTGGTTCAACAAACTCCTGACTAGATCAATCCAATTCTGGAAGCAATTGGCGCAGGCCTTTACGTTGAGGTTCATAGCCAACAGTAAGCATCTGAAAAAAGTATATTCACTCCTGGCCATGCAAAAAGAGTCTAAGAAAACCTTAAGGGAATATTCTTAAAGGTACTGGGAGATGTACAATGACATCGACGATTGCGTAGGACAGTTGGCAGTGGCTTTATTCAAACATGGCCCCGCGCGTGAAAGCTAGCTCAAGCAATCGCTCACCAAGAGAGCAGCCACCGACATCATTGAGCTAGTGCAGCGCATTTAGCAATACACCAAAATCTAAAGAAAAGTTAAAGAGAGATAGGAAGCCCACAAAAGGAGACAAAGGTGGTGGAAAATCCAGGGATGACGTCAAAGCAAACGAAGCAGTAAACACCGTCTTGAAAGAGCTGATCTATAAAATCTTGCCACAAATAAGGAATAAACTGTACTTTAAATGGTTGAGCCAGATGATCGGTGACCCGAAGAAAAGAAATCAAAATCTGCACTGGTCCTACCACCATGATAAGGGGCACATGATTGAGAATTGCAAGGTGTATAAGGTACACCTTAAAGATCTAGCAAAAGAGAGGCACCTCGACCAGTATGTGGACAAGGGTAAAAACGCATGCCCTCACCTAGGGTTGAACAAAATTGACAACACGAAGGAGGCAGGGGCCACCCCTTTGGCCATCATTGATGTCAATGATGCTGCCATCGGCCCAACTCAGGCTGATCCAAACCTTATTAAAGCAGAAGTGCAGAAAGCAGCCCACCTCCAGGAGGTGATGAGGGTGTAGGAAGAACCCGGCCCACACACGAAGAAAGTCAAGACGGAATAAGCCAAAAGGGAAATAATGTTCTCAAATGTGGACCTCACCAACATCCACCATCCGCACAATGATGCGCTAGTCGTTACCCTGGGGGTAGGATAATTCGATGTCAGAAGAGTGTTGATCGACCAGGGGAGCTCGTCCAAGGTCATGTACCTAGGTCTCTTTAGAAATCTCAGACTAAAGGAGGCCAACCTCCAGAGGTTCGAGATACCGCTCGTTAGATTTAACTCGTAACCCATATGGCCGCTCGGGAAGATCACTCTGCCCGTCTGCGCAGGACTTGTTGTGCTCGAGATGAAATTCATCATGGTGGACGTACCTTCCCCGTAAAACGTAATTATAAGGGGAACCTAACTACACCGAATGGGAGCAATCCCCTCCACCTACCACCAGCTCATCCGATTCCTGACCCCTAAAGGAGTAGGGGAGCTACGAGGTGACCAAATCGTGGCTAAACAATGCTTTATGGTCACGCTCAAAGGGAAGGGAACGCCCGAACAAGTTAACATAATAGAACTGTATCTGGACACACCCGTCCTAGAAGACGTCAGTAGTCCAACATAAGAGAAAGTGGTTGAGGAGTTGAAGAAGGTGCAGATCAACAAGTTAAATCAAAAGAAGTTTTCTTAATCGGGATGGAGCTGTTCGAACATAAGGAGCAGGAGCTGGTGGACTTCCTCAAATCAAACGTGAGTTCATCCGCCTAGACTCCATATGAATGCTGGGCATCGACCTTAAGGTGATCTGCTACCACCTCAATATGGATGCAGTGTATCACCCCGTTGTCCAAAGAGGAAGAAGGTCAAATGTCCAACACGCCGAAGCAATGATCGAGGAAATAGAGAAGTTGTTGGGGGCAGAAGCAATAAGGGAGGTGTATTACCCATAATGGCTATCAAACACTGTGGTGGTAAAGAAAAAGAATAGCAAGTGGCGGGTCTGTGTAGACTTTATTGATCTCAACAAAGCATGTCCCAAAGACAGCTTCCCCCTTCCGAAGATTGATCAGTTGGTGGACTCAACTGCTGGACTCTCCAAGATGAGCTTCTTTAACGCCTATAGTGGATACCACCAGATAGCAATGCACGAGCCCGACTAGGAGAAGATAGCCTTATCACCCCGAGAGGTACCTACAGCTACAAGGTGATACCTTTTGGGCTGAAGAATACTGGCACAACATACTAGCGGCTCGTCATTAAAATGTTTAATAATCTACTCAAAAAGACCATGGAGGTCTAAATCAACGACATGGTGGTCAAGACGAAGGAAGGGGCCAACCACCTGGCTGACCTCAAGGCCATGTTCGACATCCTAAAAAGGTACCAACTGAAACTTAATGCTTCCAAATGTGCATTTAAGGCTTCTTCTGGGAAATTTTTAGGATACCTTGTGACAAGAAAGGAGATCAAAGCCAACCCGGACTAGAAAGAAGCACTTCAGAACCTCCAGAGCCCGAAGACCACTAAGGAGGTCTAAATGCTTACGGGGATGGCATCAGCTCTGAATCAATTTATCAGTAAATCTTTGGACAAATACTAACCATTCTTCAAGCTGCTCAAGAAAAGCCGTAAATTTGAATGGAGCCATGAATGCAACCAAGCTCTCTGAGACCTGAAGCATTATTTGGCATCCCCACCATTACTCTCTACCCCGATGCCAAGGGAAGAACTTTACCTCTACCTCACTGTCTTAAATCACTCAGTCAGTGCAGTATTGATTAGAGAAGAAGATTGAGAACATAAACCAGTGTACTACGTCAGCTAGGCTCTTTTGGACGCCGAGACACAATACCTATTGTTCGAGAAGCTGGTACTTGCATTGTTCTATGCCTCTCGCAAGCTAGTTCATTACTTTCAGGCCCATACCATACTAGTGGTGACCGAACACCCTTTGAAGATGATGCTCAGGAAGGCCGACCTCTCAGAACAGATCACAAGATGGGCAACAGAGCTTAGAGAATTTGATATAAAATCAAGGCACAAGTACTAGTAAACATAATTACTGAACTCTGCAACAAGAACACCCAGAATTCAAAAACCAACAAGTCAGCCTCTAAAATGGGGGGCAAGAAGGAAGAAGAAATTAAGGAGGAGTCAAGCAAGAAACCTTGGGAACTTATCATTGGAGACCTATGGCAACTTTCAGTGGATGGATGCTGCAATAGAAAGGGGGCTGATGCTGGAATTATCTTAATCTCCCTTAAACGACATCTGTTAAAGTGGGCCGTGAAACTTGACTTCACAGCAAGCAACAATGAGGCTGAATATGAAGCCTTACTGGAAAGACTTACCAGCACAGAGGGACCTTACAGAGTGGCGTCCATGGCAAGAATTGGAGCCTACTTCTAGGAGGATATCGAAGGAAGCCCCTTACTCCGACCATGGACATCTCCAATCTTAGGATATTTTACCACTGAAATTGAGTGCTTTTCTTTCCTTCCTTTGATTTAAGAATGCGTAGAGGTAGTTGATGCGCGTAATCAATGACATTACCCTGTTTTTTACGAGACTGCTGATGGTCGGCCTCAAGTGCGAACGGCACTAAAAAATCAAGTGCTAATAATGGCACCCAAGAATCAAGTTCTAAGAACAACACTCACAAATTGAATGCCAAGAATGGCATCCAAAAACCAAGTGCTAAGAATGACACTTAAGAGTCAAGTGCTAAGAATGACACTCAAGAATCAAGTACTAAGAATGTCACTCAAGACTCAAGTGCTAAGAATGGCATTAAAAAAAGAAGAGGAATACTGAGAACAATACCCTAAAGAATACAAAGTCCCACTGAAGAATCTTAGGCACAAGTGTTGTTGGCAGACCCAGGTTGGCCACTGCACACTAAGAAATGAAAATCCTACATAAGAATCTCAGGTGACTGCTCGGCCTAAAGAGGGCTAGGTGAGCCAGGTGCATACCTTAAAAGTAGTAAAATAAGAACGCAAGGAATGAAATGACACAAAAGGGCAATCAAATGGACTCCTTTAAAAAAATTGTGCATGTACAATATGGACTCGGCATCACTAAGCATCAAAACAAAAAAAAAAAAGCAGCAAAAAATAGAAGGAGAAGTATTTAGAACGGCTAAGTGGTGGACTCTTCCACAGTGTTCTCGCCTTTACCTTCTTCTACCACTTCCCTGTCAGAAGCATTCTGCCACGCGCCCTCCACCCAGTCTCTTTTAAGGGTGGCCTGGTCCGCGTCGGCACGAGGTGCTCCCGCCGCTTGAGCCTCAACCACCAGAGGGATGACAACGGGGGCTGGCACGTTGGCAACGAGCTTAGAGTCTTCAGGGACCCCGCAAAGCAGAGATCCAATTGCTCTGGAACAGGACTCCTTGAATGTCTCTTGCCTGCTGGACATAGACACCTTCAACCTTCAAGAAGCCATTGTCCTAAGCCTTAGCAGATTTAGAACGAAGCTTGTCCCTGTTAGCCGCTAAATCCGCCTTGTCCGCGATGAGCTTGGCACTCTTTACTTCAAATGAAGTAAACACCTCATTAAGTCGAGAGACTTCGACTAAGAGACATGATTACTCCCTCTCTACGTCAATAAAATGCCACTCGCGAGCAGCCAACTTAATGGCTTCTTCCTCGGCCTTCTTCTTTGCCACCTCCTTTGTCACTGCATGCTCGGCCTTTTCTTTGTCAAGTTCACCTTCCAACGTGCTGATACGCTGAAGGCACTTAGCATTCGTCTGAACTAGCTGGTGGAGAGTAGCATCTTGTTACCCCATACGCTTGAGCACGGCGTGCAGCTTTTGAGTAACCTAAATAAGCCACATGCCAATGAGAGTTGGCCATGGTCAAAAGAAGAAAAAAAAAAGTGACAAGCGAAGAAACCCTACCACAGTGAGAAGTTAAAGGCCAGACTTCAATAGTTGGTCTTCAGACTGCTTTTCATAGACCTTCATGTCCACATGCAGCAGAAAAGCTCGACTGACCTCAACACCAACGTCAACCGAGTAAAGGGCCGAGTCGGTCTCCGACATCTGCCTCCCGTCCACTATCAGCTCTGGAAACATCTAGACAGGGCAACCTTGATAGACTCACCCACCAAAAAACATCCCGTCTCCCCGAAAAACTTCCTCCACTTAGGGTCCCACTTAAGAGGAGAAGAGTCGCTATCCACGATGATTAGGGGGCAGGAAGACGCTTCTTCCTCACGGGAAGGACTAATGTTAGGCGCTTCCCACTGCTAGGCCGGAGAAGCTGAAGGCAGACCATCTCTAGGAATGGTAAACAAATGGGCCAAGCCAGCACCCGAGAGCCGTACTGGTGGAGGGGGGACAACATACAATAAAGGTTCTAAAGCCCCGCCAGGAATCAGTGAAAGCAAGTTGATGGGAAGCCTCATGTTGACTACAAAGACGGTGGGGGCTAGGGAAGAGGAAGACGTGATAGCCACAATGACAGTCACCCTATCAGGGGAGATAGGGTGATTGAGCGGAATCCCAATTGAAATGTCGTCACCACCCTTAGCCTCCTCTGCGACAAGCACTTCAAAAGCAAGAGGGATGGCATAGTTGATGAGAGCGTTGAAGGACATGCTGTACATGATACCATCAGGAATGCCTTTGAACTTCCAAGCCTTCTTAATAGCGCCAAGGTCGACTCTTCAGTCAGGCACGTGTTAGATTTCGAGACCTGCAAAAGGGCATCGAGACATTTAGGATAAGCATTATATGAATGGCGGGATCAACAATGTGGAAAGGTCAGGAGAAACTTGGTTCACCCATCCTCCTCGGACACTGGACGTAGTTGAATGGATCTTCCTCAAAACCAAACTCCAAATTTCCCCCGACCACCACGAAGTCATCATCAAGACCCTTATAGGACCAAGGAAGATCCTCCACCAATGACTTCTTGCTAGGTCTAATGTCACACCCCAATTTTCAGCCCCGAGTCTAGGTTTTGACTCAAAACAGAAACCCAATACTTTGTTTATTAGAACTCACCCTCCTCAAAAGACAAGTGCGACGGGGTTTGAACTTGAAATTGATTTGATTAAGGGTTTTTTTTTAAAAAAGTTTGGAGTCACTACCTAACTTTAACAAAGGAGTGTTAGGTCACCTAAACATAAGTAAAGCTCGAAGACTAAACTTACGATTTTTTAAAAGGACTTGAAAAACTTCCTCAAGAGAGGGTTTTTAGGAAAACGGGTTGGTTGGCAACCTTTAGAGAATGTTTAAACCCTTTTAGAAAAATAACTCTATTTTGGTCTTTGAAAATAGTGATTTTAAGTTCAGAGGTTGGTTACGTGTAGGGAAGATGACCGAAGGCTATCATTATACCTCGCCTTTGCAATACCTACATGTCTAATCACTCTAGGTTTCACTCACTTGAATTTTCAATTCATAATTGTCCACTTTAAAAAGATTTTGAAAAGGAGTTTGTCATCATTGTTTGGATGTATGAATGCACGACACAATTTGAAAGAGAGTTTGGGAGAAAGTTGAGATTGGATTTCGAAAAGCCCTTGTGAACTTGTCTCCAAAAGGTTTTTATTTTTTATGTACCTTCCGGAAGGTATGTTGATGTTTCATTGCCTATGAAAGGTTAGTTATGTAAGAACTAAACTCTTTCAAGACTATGAGTTTTAGAAAGCATTTTTAGAAAGATAAGCTGGAAACTTTTCTTGTTTGAATAACTCACTTGATCTTGGACAACCTTAATGATAGAAGGCCTAGGGTCGTATCAAGAATGTGATGTTTGAAAATAGTTTTAAAAAAAAAAAGATTTTGTGAAACATTTAGGGTTTGAAACTCTAATATGAACCTTATGGGTTTTATTTGACGTATCACTTTTCTTAAGAAACCCTAACCAATAAAAGGTTAGGATCATCTTAGGGTTATGAGTTTTTGAAATCATTTTAGAAATAGTTTTTGAAAGATGGTAAGTATCTAGTCATTTTTGGATTGAGACAAGTTTGAAAGAGCTTTTGAAAACCTCTTCGAGTGGAGTTGGGGTTTGGAAAAGGGTCCTAGAGTTACAATCTTGAAGCCTCCTAATCTAGGTTGAGGCAAACTAGGGTTAAGGTAACCTAGGGCTAGGTTGACTCAGGGTTAGGTCCACTTAAGGTTAGACAACCTAGGGTTGAAGGTGACTCGGGATGCAAGTAACCTAGGATTTAGGAAGGATGCCTTGAAGTAAAAAAGATTTGATTTGATGCAATATGAAAAGATATGATTTTTAGTTGGAAAAGGAAAGTTTCATTTTTGAAAAGTTTTGAAAAGAAGAAAGTTTTACTTTTGGAAAGTTTTGAAAACGGAAAGTTTCATTTTAAGAAAGTTTTGAAAAATGAAAGTTTTGTTTTAGGAAAGTTTTGAAAAATGAAAATTTCCATTTTGTTTCCAAAAATAGATGATTGAATTTTTTTTTCAAAAATAGAAGATTTGATTTGGTTTCCAAAAATAGAAGATTTGGTTTGAAATAAAAAAAGAAAAGATTTGATTTGAAAACCTTATGATTTTATATTAATCTTTTTTATTTGGAAACCTATGATTTTATGTGACACTTTATGAAAACAAATCAAGAGAATTATGCACTTTTTAAAAACATGATGCAATAATAACTTTGAAAACCTTTTTAATGCAATGAATGTAATGAATGCTACGATGGAGTTAGGGTACAACGCTAGGGTTTCCTAAGACATGGACTCCGGGAGCTTTAAGAAAACAACTCTTGAACTAATTTTTGAAAAACCCTTTGAACATAGAATTTTAAAGAGGTTTGAAAACTAAATTTTGAGAGAGATGTTTAGGGCTTAAAATCTTAATGTGGCCTTTGGAGGCCTCTTTAAATATGTCACTTTCCTAAAGCGTTCTTAACAATGAAAAGGTTAGAATCACTTAAGGAATGTGATTTTGAAAATAAGCTAGGGCTTGAAACTCTAATGTGGTCCTTGGTGGCCACTTTGAATATATCACTTTCCTAGGCCAAAATGTAGAGGAGGTGGCGCCACCATGGTATGGCAATGATCCGAAAGATTTGATTCGCCTTGGGCTGCAAGGTAAAGATCTAGGCGCCACTCCTAGTGACTCCAAGCCATTTTTTTAACCTGGCTCCATTGTAAGTGGCTTCGATTTAATCTGGAAAGCTTCCGGGCTACGGGGGCCAACTGAAAAAGAGATAAGGGCACTCGGGAGTGTCTTGGGAGTTTTCAATTTGATAACAAGAGCCGGTATGGTTCAAAAGGATGACCTGCCCCCCAAAGGGCAAACGGTTATTTTGAACGGGTTCCATCGAAATTGATCCGGAGTTGACCGGGAAAGGATTCGAAGGTTGAAAACATTATTAAGAGTGTTTCAGAGGATTACTGATTTGATACCCCAAGGGCAAAACGGTTATTTTGAACGGGTTCCATCGAAATTGATCCGGAGTTGATCGGGAAAGGATTCGAAGGTTGAAAACATTATTAAGAGTGTTTCAGAGGATTACTGATTTGATACCCCGAGTTAGAATGGTTGAAAAGGATGACCGGCCCCTCAAAGGCAAAATAGTCGTTCGAACCAAGAAATACCGGGATGGGCCTTGAATGGACCGGGATGAGATTAGGAGATCGAGGATACTCGCAAGAGTGCCCTGAAGGATTTATCAGTTTAACACCCAGAACCGATGTGGTTGAACAAGATGATCGGCCCACCAGGGGCAAAAAGGTCATTTGAACTAAAAAACACAGAAATTGGTTTGGAGTCGACCGAGATGGGATTCGAAAATTAGGAACACTATCAAGAGTGTCTCAAGGGGTTACTGGTTTGATACCCAAGGCCGGTTTGGTTGAACAGGATGACTGGCCACCAGAGGCAAAATGGTTATTTTGATTAGGAAACAACGGAACGGGTCTGCAATTAACTAGAAGGGCATTTGGTGGTTGGGGATACTCCTGAGAGTGCCCTTGGAGGTTTACCGGTTTGATACCCAGAGCCGGTGTGCTTGTTGAGGGCAATTAGGGCGGCAAGAGGTAAAATGGTCACTTTAACCAGGAATAATTGGAATGGGTTCGGAATTGGTTCAAATAGCATTCTGAGCAAGTTGTATTGTTGGAGACAATCTTGGAAGGGGTGGACTTATTGCTTTGAGGACTTAGGTACCCTCTCGAAAAGCGTGCCAGATTGAATTTGATTAGAATGATGTCTTAGGGGCATTTTGGTCATTTGGTTTTAAATGGGCCCAACAGGTCTAGGAAGCCACCAATTGAATGGACTAGAGTTTAAAAGGTCATTTTGGGTTTGAATGTGTTATGGTATTCGAAAGTGAGTCCGGTAGGGCAGGAGATTGCTGAGCAAATAAAAATGGGGTGCTTACACCTACCCTTCAGATTGTACCTGTTGACTTCCTCGTGGAACCTAATAAAGGTGTAATAGTATATGATTTCCCAAGGACCCAGGTGGGTCCTAAAGATTTTGTTCAAGATGCTGACACCGAACACTAACTTGTAAAAGTTAAGAACACACTGCATAAAAAATAGGTTGCGCTGTTGCAACATACGGCGAATGAAAGAGTCGATCGGAAACCTAAGAGTACTCTCACTAATGACCACCAGAGGGAACGACATCTCATTACAAATCCCAAACTGGTCATCCACTCTGTCCTTGTCTAGAAGGAGGGTCACATTGTCCGGAATGCCATACTTCACCCTAAAGGCCGCTTTGGCTTCAGGAGTCTTGAGCTCTTTCCTGTACTTCCCTATAGGACTGGCACGCAAGAACAAGAAGAAAGGCGGATGGGAAACTAACTCTTACCAAGAAAGGGAGTCACTCCACGAGAAAGATGTCGAATGATGTAAGTTGGGTAACAAGACCAAGGCCAATGATGAGACGCTGGCAGGAAAGGACAGTTTAAATAGAGGGGTAAGAGGCGTGACATTTGAGGTGAAGGGCGCAATCATTTAAAGTGACACGCACACTACCAGTTGTTATGATGGCTTGCATTCAATGGAGACTACAATCAAAAGCTCAAAAGGCACCACATGTGCTCTAACGTCGAATCAATCAATATAGGTGCGAAGTAACCCCAATTGTCATGCCCTGAGGGAAGGCAACAAAAAGAAGAAACAGCACAAGCATTTTTCCATCTCAGAGAGGCTTACCATCTAAGAAGGGATGGAAAGCTTTGCT
The DNA here is from genome assembly GCA_033060915.1 of Euryodendron excelsum. NCBI lineage: Eukaryota > Viridiplantae > Streptophyta > Magnoliopsida > Ericales > Pentaphylacaceae > Euryodendron > Euryodendron excelsum. Next base: position 26,454,420 of record CM065382.1, on the reverse strand, counting down.
GAGCAGAATAGACTGCGGTCTCATAGAGACTTACCATCAAAAAAAGGATGGAATGCTTGGCCGAGCAGGACAGATTGTTGGCTTAGAAAGACTTACCATCTAAGAAGGGATGGAAAAATCTATCGAACAGAATCACTTACCATCTAAGAAGGGATAGAAAGCTCTACAGAGTATAATCACTCACCATCTAAAAAGGGATGGAAAGCTCCGTTGAGCAGAATCACTTACCATCTGAGAAGGGATGAAAGCCTCCACCGAGCATATCAGCTTACCATCTAGGAAGAGATGGGTATTTCCGTTATGCCCGGGATGAAAGTCTGAGAGGGGACAGAAAGCCAAGGTAACCTCGGCTTAGTATCCATTATGGTTGAAGTCTGAGTAGACGTAATTGCAAACATACAACACGAAAGGGAAGCAAAAGTGAAGATGCAGTAAAAGTGCTCAGTAAAGGAATAAAACCGGAGTTCTTTTATTTATATCTTTGAAGCTTACAACTCAAGTCAGCCCTCACAAGAAGAACGGCACCGACCACAAAATGAAGAAAAAAAGCCTACCCTAAGAAGATGAAAATTTGTACTTGTCTGGAGGTGACCCAGACAAAGAAGGAAAAGATGCACAACCAGAGGAAAGCGAAAGGGCTATGAAGCGCCCCCAGCTCACTGGTTAGTGGCACAGGTATGCCCTTCCCCTCACTACCATGGGCGATTGGGCTCAATGGTATTGCCAGGGAAGTGATCAAACTAGACAACCCTCACAGTGGAGCCCATCACAGATGGGACACCAAGAAAGGGTGGCCTTGATCGATTAGGCAGAAGGGAGGCATTGGATACAACAAGCTCCGTGATTTTGAAGCTGAGTACCGGCCCCCTCCTCACCTAAAATAGTGTGCCGTTGCCCCAGGAATCGACGTAGCAGGACTCCAGGGAATATCCAGCGATTCATTTCTGACTCTGCCCATTCCACAAAGATCGGCAAGCAAGGATAAACACTTCTGAGCCTAGAACTTTGGCTAGAGGAATACCCTTAGAGTCTTTTCAAATGACACTCCAGCCATCAGGAGAATGTTGAGTGATGGGAAGGATCAAGGGCGAAAGGGAGTATTTATAGGTGGAGAACCCAACAGGGAGACGTAACTTCAGAAGAAATAAAAAGACTTGCATCACCCAAGACCACGGAGTTAGAGGTAGGGAAAATCATGAAGAATCCTCCTAAGGATAGGCGCGAATCATTCGCAGTCATCAAAAGGAGTAAATGCATGTCCACTCTCGGCAGATGGAACTTTAGAGACGGGTCAAATCTCGTAAGGGAAACCCATGAGACAAATCTACCCCTACGTACGAAGGCTCGAACAAACTCAGAAGCCCTCAGGCCTAACCTGGGCCCAACCTTGGCGCATGAGGGCTGGGGGCAGTTGAGGGGGGTAATTTCCATACCAGAAGGCAAGGTGGCACTAAATTCGCCACCTGGGCACTATGGCTAACCAAGTCAGTGTTTGTTAGCTAGGGCAAGACCCACTTCCCATATCTCCTCAATGGAATAGGGACGTAGGCTTGGCTTGCACGCAAAGTTAGGGGCTTACACCCACTCCTAAAATAGTGGCCCACTTCCAACTATAGTGGGAGACAGGCCTAACTTCCTGGGCCATGACTAGGGCGACAGACATACTATTATAAAGCTATATGTGGAGGAGGGAAAGAGGTAAGACAAACAAACTGATAATAGGCTCTACTTTTCATACTCACCCTCTCCTCATTTGCGAACTAGACCCTCAGTTAACTTGAGCTTTAGAGTGCCTCTGGCCGAGCAACCTCGGTCAGCTAGTACTCACCCCTTGGTGGTTTTGTAAGTAACGGCGAAATTGCACTGCGCTCGTGTTCTAGTTCAACTAGTTACAACTTGCGAGGAGAAAATTCTTCCGCACAAAAAACAATGCCTTTAATAAATTTACTGTTGTGTTATATTCCATATTCATCTTCTTTAATTTTGGTACTGTTGTCAGGAGTATTTAGTTTTTGTTTGTGGTGACAGGGTACTGAAATCAGAGCCCAAAAACAGCATCCACACAACTTGGGTATTCGCTAGGATTGGAACTGTTGGAACATTAATAGAGTCATGGAAGAGAAAATGAAAACTTACTGAATGTGAAGGACAAACCTATCCTTGTAACTAAGTTGGGGGGTTTAAATTCTGTTGTTATTTTTTATTTGCAGAATTTTGTGATAAGAAAAGGAAAAAAAATACGCAGAGGAATTTATTCTTTTTGCTTGTTTAATTACAAAGATATTTTTTTGGGTTGGGGGGAGGGGGAATATTGGAGAAAACATGGTAGGCCAGCTGGTAAGACTCCAGTTATTATAGGGCCTGGAGAGGATCAAACATGTATAGTTTTATTCCGCTTCTAGAAAAGTTAGTTTCATGTTTTGAACTGTTACGCCCAGATCGTAGAGCAATTTTACCCTTATACCAGTTTCTGCCCCTATTTTTTACAATTTTTTTAATCTAAATTTTGCTTAATAAGGTGGAAAATATTTTGAAAATCAAATTAAAATTGTTTTCATTTTCCACACCATTCGTTAGAGCCAAGTAGAGCCCAATAGCACCGGCGATAAAAAAATTCACCCTCAGGGGAGCAAATTGATTGGATTCAGGTTGGCTTGGCAACAACTCAAACCAAACCAATTATTCAAACAATAAGGTGTACATCAAAATTTTATTTTCTACAAACAGAAAAACAAAAAAAAAATAGAGAAAAAAATTTGACTTTATTTATTTAAAATTATTGCAAGTACAATTGTGGATATTCTTTTACAAAAGATAGATCTTTTACTTTCTAAATCACGCTTTACGAGAAAAATGATAAATTTGTGTTGTGTTAACTTGAGAGTTTGATAGTTTTTTCCTAATCAAAAAGATTTTTGGGGCTTTAGAAGTTTGGATCTGATGGACGTTTTTTAGTTTTTATTTTTAATTTATGTATGAAGTATTGTGTCTTTACTTTGATAGATGTCATCCTTATTTATAGTCATGAATGAAGGAGAGCCATGAAGCTTGATTATTATCTCTTTTAAAATATTTTTATTTAAAAAGAAATAAAATCGATAATTTATTTGAAGAGCTTTTTTATAATTACTGATTTCTTATTTATTTTTGAAGAGATTGAAATCATGATAATTATCTCTTTGTTTATTTATTTTTAAAAGATAAATATTATTTTAACATGTGTCAACGGGCGATTTGACAATTCATATAATCTTAATTTAAGACTTCATAGACACATGATAATGTTTGATTGGTCAATAATTATGTCCTATTTTGTAATTAGCTGAATTTTGCAGGTCTATACGTAGCACAAAGAATCATAACTAGAGTTGATTTGACAAGGTTTTAACTTAACTGCAAATATAAACGAAAGAACAAAGATTATATCAACAAAAGAAAAGGGATTTCCACCTAGTCAATATGAATAAACCCACATAATTGTAACGCTTATTACTTAGGACCCATTTCTTATTGGTTTTTTGTTTAATTTTTTTTAAGCTTATAAGTAAAAAAGTCAAATTTTTTTTTATTTTTTATTTTTTATTTTTTTGCTTATTTTTAGCCAAATTAATGCTAGAAAAGTAAAAAAGTTAAAAAAAACTTGATTTTTTTGCTTATAAGTTTAAAAAAAGTTAGGCAAAAAAATTGTACCAAACAGGTCGTTACTACGATCAATACTGAGTAATAGTAAAACAAAGTATTTGCAGTGCAAACTTCAGAATTTCAAACCTACTAAACCAATGGCTTGTTTAGAAATAATTATAATTACACGGACAATAAGAATAACAATGATTAAAAGAGAAACATTACAAAGTTAGTTTGGTTACATTTCAGTTTCTTTTTTCATTTTTTGAAATTTGACGGCAGAGTGTTTGGCAAACTGATTTGGAAATTGTTTCCAATTTTTTTTTTTTTTCGAAAACACCCCAGTATAAGGAACCAATAAAAAGTTATTTTATGAGTTCCTGGAATTATTTTCATTTGAAAATGAAAAAAATATGAAAATAATGGTATTTCCGATGGTCCCAATTTTTTTTGTTTTCAAGAACAAAAAAATGAAATATTCTCAAATTTTTTGTTTCTAAGAACTCGAAAAACAAACCCAAAATTGAAACTGGAACTGTAACTATAGTCAAAAGCTAAAGTTAAAAATCATAAAAAAAAAAAAAAAAAAGGGCTGCATGCAGACCACATGAGATCTAAAAATGTCTTGAGGACACTAAAACTAAGAGCATTTGTTGTACTATGCAGTAAGCATATCATTTAGAAAATTAGAACAACCCCTCTTATTGTAAATCGATTTGTCAATTCATTATTGAATCATACGAAATGAATTATCTAAAATATGTGGCTAAAGTAATTTAAATGTATATTTACATTTATCTATCTTATTATATATGCAAATACAGTTAAAACTCCCACAAGCCTTCAAAAATCAAATCCTAATTGCTTAAAAATCCTAAAAAATTAGAGTGCCACATGGCAAACTCTTCTCCTCCCTCTTCCACTATTGACTCCTCTTCTTCCTCTCCTAAACAAGCGTGAAAAATGAAAAAAAAAATTGAGATGGAAAAACTTAATCTCATCCCAAGAATCTCTCCAAATCCTAAAATCTCTCCTTAATTAATTCCTCAAATATCTGTTTAATTGATTAAAAAATTCCCCAAAACAAAATTTTAAAATGGAAACACTTAATCTCATCCCAAGAATCTCTCTAAATCCTAAAATCTCTTCTTAATTAATTCCTTAAATCTATATTTAATTGATTAAAAAATTCCCCAAAAATGTAGATCTATATATATAAGAAATATTGTCTCTTTCTCTATTTATATTTTGTTCCATCATGGTCTGGAATGTTGCTTGTATTTACATTTGGGTATACAAAGATAATAATAGATAATTTCTAGAAATCATATTTAGTGAAGTTTTTTTTTTGTTGACTATCTTTATTTTTTTTAAATGTCTAATATGTGTGTTTTATTGTTTATAACTTACAATTAGTGTTATTATCTTTTTGACGCAGAATTGTAGTGGTTTTAAATGAACAAAAATTTAATAGAAATGAAAGGCGACATCTTGGAGGGGTATTGGAAATGGTAGGAAAGTAGATGGCCAAGTACTATTACAGATATTTCAAAAAAAGCTTTGTGCTCAGTGTTTGTTGTAAATAATGAGGATGATCTAATTGTGAAATAAAGAAAAATAAGGATGACGTATGAGGATGAGGACGATGTATCTATGCTATATATTAGCAGAATGTTATGAGGTTTTTACAAAATCTCAATCTAATTTTTACAATTTTTTTTTGTAATATTAAAATACCACATGTTGCAATTTGATTGATTAGTTAAAACTTCTCACTAATAGAATTATATATAATATATAGATGTACTTTTAATTCCTATTATATATTTCGTAATTAAGTCACTCTCTTAAAATTTTTAGAAATTAAATTTTTGATAATATTAGAATAACATTATTACAATTTTGTTGGTTAACAAAAATAACTTTATTACTTTCTTAAAATCTTACATTTATTTCAAAATTCAAACTATTAGATATTTTCTAAAGTCACTTCTTTAAATTTATGAACATTCATATATTTGGTAACATTGACATGCCACTTATTACTTTAATAATAATTTTTGATATATTATAGCTATCTATTTATACCAATACGTTATTAAGTTTTTAATGTTAAAATACCTAAAATAATAGCTATCTATTTATACAAAATAAAAATGATTTAAAATTTCTAGGGTAAGAAGTACACATTTAACAAACACTATATATGATGTTATTACCCATCAATCATACTTCCTCAAAAATGTTTAAAAAGTAATAAAAGAATAGATCAAAATTTTCTTGATTATTGGTTGTTTCGAATTTAATTTTTTACCTTAAATTTTGTTTATTTTGTCACGTAATCTATAAGTAAATTTTTCAAATTTCATTTAATTGTGTTCCTTACATATAATTTTTAATAGAAAACAAAAATTATTTTAAAATTTATGATATTGTTATTACCCATCATTGATACCTCTTCAAAAATATTAAAAATATAAAAACAAAAATAAATCAAAATTGTTTCTTGGTACCATGTTGTTTCAAAGTTAGTTTATATAATTAATTTGTCAAATTTCCTTCACCTATGCTCCTTACATAGAATGCTCAATTGTGACGGTATATCAATTACAACGATTTGACATTTATTACACCATTGATTATCATCAACTACTCTACATATGAAAGATTTGTCTAACAATGGGCGATTACCATGTGTTATGATTGTTGGGTTTTTCAAATTTTGTTATCCAACAATAAACATACACAATTATCACTGCCACCAATATATATAAATTTTAAATTAGAAGTAAACACCCTACTACGCACAGAAGTAAAGAATAAATTAAATAAGAAATTTTTATAAAAACAAATAATTATTTTTATTCTTAAACATTACATTCTTAGTATGAACTATATTATAAATAAAATACAACTGTTCTAAACTAAATTCTATTACTTAAGTGTAATAAAAGTCCTTAAAACTACGACATTAAATAAATATGCTTAAGATTTTGCTAAGAAGCTATATTGATTTATAACTCGACAAATGCACGAGTTTACTTATTGTAAATGGATTATCAATTACGTTAATTAAATATTATTACTTAAAACAACAAATTTAGTGAAATGGATTTGATTATTATTATTATTGGAATATGATTTTCAATTTAATTTTTATTGATTTAAATGGGCTAACACATTATTTTCACGACAGTTATGCATGCTTCTATTATAATTTTGGAAAGTTCTTGCTTACATTCAAAACTTTTAAATTTTCTATTCAAATCTTTTTAATTTTTATTTTTAAAAAAACAAAAACAAATAAATCTATAGTATATGTTATTGCAATTGGTTATGAAATTATTGGAGTTAAAACATTTAACTCTTTTTTTAATTTTTTTTATTTTATGTCGCTATTTCAAAATGTCCAATCTTGTGGCTTTAGTGATTGGTTAAAAAAGGAATTCACAAACGTAATTGATAAACTCTAAACTTTTATTCTTCAATCTTAATTTCCTAAAAGTATTATAACCATCAATGTATATTATATATTATAATAATCAGTTATGATGTTTTAAAGCTAAAAATCTTGATCTAATGTTTTAACTTCAATGGTCTCATAGCCAATTGCAATACCTTCAGAATATTCTATTTTAAAAACATTTAGTTAACTCTATTTTAGAATATTTTATTTTAAAAAATATTTAATTAAAATAAAACAAATCTTTGAAGTATGCTGTAAATAATAAAGAAACCATAAGTATTTCAAGTATTTTAATTATATGACTCTTATGTAATTTGATATTTTTGGTAAATGTTTTGAAAATGATTTTTTATGATATAGATGGCGTGGGATAAATTTTTAACTTTAAATAATAATTATAATTTACTATTTAGTAAAACTCATATTAGTAGAATAAAGTTTAAGAACATAATTTAAATTTTTTATTTTTATTTAACAAATATAAAATACATTCTTTACGTTTCGTACATAGCACAAGTTCAATATTGGTATATATATATATATATATATATTTGTATCCATTATGTTAAGTAAATTACGTTATTTTGACTAAGTTCAACTTGTGTCCCTCCTTATAGCCTCTAGTTTCTGTGCTTGCAAGAGAGAGAGAGAGACAGAGAGACAGAGAGAGCCTTAACACACTAAGCTGCCATTTGGCATTATACAATTAAATTTTCATAAAATATTGAACGGAATGGGATGCATCCAGAAAGAATCCACCAAACTTACCTTGCCGAAAGCACAAAGTGGAGTCATTTTTCTGTTATATAAATACCATATATTTCATATAAGAAAAACTATACTAATTTTATGCTAGAAATATTTAGTGCCAATTATAGTTCATATTAATTATATACAAAGAGTAGCGCTAGACGATTGTAATATAAAATACTTATTTATTAGTTATGATCCTACCATTAGAGAGGGAGGAGGGTTTTCATTGCATTAAAATATTATCACAATTCCTTTTGAATAAAAATGTAAACTTTTCTATTATGTTTTTATGACTCAATGACTAAAATCAACTAATAGTTTCTTTATATTTTGTACTGCAATTCTAGCATATATATATTAGGTAAAGAGAAATGCTAATGTCAGGTACACTTAACGGAAAGTCACAGCCTACTCTATCATTCTTCACTAGATAAATAAATAAAAGTAAGTTGGGACCTTTGAAATCAGGAAAATGGAAGACTAGCATTTTTCACTGGGTAAATAAATAAAAGTAAGTTGTGACTTTTGAAATCTGGAAAATGAGAGATAAACGAGATATTCCTCATGCGCCTTTTCCATAAGACTTGTTAGAACTTCTATTCTAGAATTTTAAATCCTTTTGCTTACTCTTTTAGTTTGGTTTTATATTGATATATGCTCCAAAATATTATATCAAACAGAGAAGGGAAAAAATGAGACCATCGAAATATTATATTCTTTAATCTCTCTTTTTTTTTCTTCCATTTTTCTTTCATTTTTTTTTATAAAACTAAATAGAGAAGAGAAAATATTTTTCTTCCATTTTTTCTTTCATTTCCTTTTCCTTCACTTCTCTTCCATTCCCTTCCCTCTCTCAAGAAAAGTGAAAAAAAAAAATTAGAGAGAAAAAGAAAAAGTGATTTAAAAATTTACTTTCATTTTTCTTCCCTCCCCGAAGTTCTAAACAAGCTGTTAAGTTCGACCCATATGCATGACATGCCATGTGAGGCTATTTTGTGTGAAACGTTTGTTACTCTACAGCATGACATAGCAATAAATTCTATCTGTCTAGACATGAGTGCCAAATCAATCACTCTGCCACATTTCTCTATGTTGAAAGGTTCACTGCATATTTGAGTAAGTAAGAAGAACTTAAGTAAAGTGAGTACTTTTGTGCTTGATGGTTCTATATTTGGCATGAGAGGAAAATATGGCTACAAAAAACTCCCTGCATTTCCACCACAAAAAAAAAGAGAAAAAATAAAAGGAATTGCTTGTTTTTACTCTATTCGAGTAACAATCTGCCCAGAAAAAACTATCTTGGACCACCGCATGGGAATATGTTTGGGTCTGCATAACTGAGGTAGGGGCATAATATCGGAGAAAATGATAATCTAAAGTTGGTTCATGTAGGTTAGGATTTACCTCACCTTAAACCCGCTTCCATTATATTGGGAAATTTAATAAATATTGTTATTATGTAATAAGAATACAAAATTATACTTAGTATATACGAAAAATGATTAGGGCTTTTTTTAAAAACCTTTTAGAAAGATTCCTTCATTTTTAATTTTATATTGTATTTATTTATTTTTATACTTTGCATTATAACATATTTTTATTTATGAAATACTTTGCAAATTCAATCTGCTCGAATCATCCAACTGACGGGGACTTGGGCTGAAAGAATTTGAATATAAATGAGAACACGGTCAAATTCAAGTATTCAACCAATTGCGAGTTTGAAACAAATTGGAAGCATTTTATTTATTACGGGTAGAGTTGATCTTAAGAGCTTCTTTGGAATTTGGGGGAGGGAAGGAAAAAAAAGAAGAAATAGTGATTTAACTTTTTTCTTCTTGCCTTTCTCTTTTGCAGCGTAATTGGAATTTGAGAAAGAGAAAGGAAGGAGGAAAGCAAAAGGAAAGAAAAATTACAGTTTGTTATACTTTTTTTGTTTAGATTTGAAAAAAAAATAGAGGAAAAGAATACAGAGAAAGAGATAAATTGATTTGAATTTTTTTTCTCCTGTATTTTTTTTCAATTTTCTCTTTTACTTCTCTCTAAACGGACTATTAAAGAAACAAACAAGGAAAGAGAAAATGATAGAAAAATTCCCCTTCCTTTCTCCCTCTTCCCCCAAGTTCCAAACAGGTTATAGTCTGAGCCCACCGTTGTCATCCCTATCAAAGAGATTTCAAACTGAAACGATCTGAGCCATGTTAGAGAGATTGTCCACGTGGCCACACTCAAGTGGTTCCACCTCATCCAACAAATTATTTAAACGGAGGTTAGCAAATGCTAGTTCCCAATGCTTAATCGGCCAAATAGAAAAGGCTTTCCCTTAAAAAATTCTTAATAAAATCTCAACACAAAAATACAATAGCTTTTTGTCCAACAAACTACAGAAAAAGAATTACAAGCCAATATTTTAATTTTACCAGAAAAATAGTTTGTTAGTGACAAACAGAACGTAATACACTAACTAGGTCAAAGCTAACCCTCACTTACACCACAACAAACATGTCTTTGTCTGGCTGGATGTCCATAATGCTCCCACGAGCCACTAGAGCGCGTTGCTAGATTGGCAATAACCCGGCCCCATTGTCCATTTATTTGCCATAGTATTTTGGATTTCTCGTGTTTTTTGGATTTTTGGGTCGTGACGTCGCGCGCTTGTGGGTTTGATTTTCAGCTCCGCATTAGCCTATCAGGGGGCGAAAGAGAAAAGTTCCCTGGAAATAGGAACCGGTGATCACCGTTAATAGTAGTTTGAAACTTGTTCCCGGTTAATCCGGTAAATGGTAAACCCTTCGAGACTCCGTTTTGCGCCGTCGATCGTTTTCTCCCTCCCTCGTCGGACGTGGACTCAGCCGTACACTTATACATGCACATTAGATATATAAATGATGTATATAGTCCATCCTGATGAACGTACAGAAAGAAAAGTTTTAAGACAGAAAGATAGGAAAGAGATTGAAAAGTACCAATATCCCATGAGAGAGAGAGAGAGAGTGTGTGAAATTGTTAGAGAGAGAAACCCCAGACATCATTTAGAGAGAGAAACTGAGGGATCGGTAAAGAGAGAAAAATAGAGAGAGAGAGAGAGAGAGAGTGTGTGTGATTGGTACACTTGGGTGGTCTCTTCCGGCTTTGAGATTTTCTACCCCCGCCCCGTTCTATTCCTCGGCCGCCTCGAGGGTTGAGATAGAAAGAGAAAATTACAAACCTAAACATTCTTTCGCTCTCTCTCTCTCTCACACACACACACATAATTTTCCGGTTCTTTTTAATTTTGAATTCAATCGAAAACTTCGAGTTAGGGTTTTCAATTCTAGGTATTGAGTTCTCCGTGTTCTTCGAGTTTGGAATTCCAGTGATTGGATTCAATATGTTGATCAGAAATGCGAATCGGTGAGAATAGGAGCTCCGATCTCGACGGTAAGGCAGGAATCGAAGAGCTCGAGAGATGGATGTTGATTCGTCAATGGTGTCGGAGACCAATCACGATCCGGAGAGCCCGAACGACAACGGCCCTACGTCCGAACAGCTCGAGCAGTCTCCGGCGGAGGCTTCTGGATCTCCGACCCTGTCACCACCGCCGCCACCTCAGCAGCAGCAGCAGCAACAGCAGCCTCAGGTGCAGCAGAGCCCTGTGGCCGGGCCGAGGACTGCGCCAGCGTACTCGGTGGTGAACGCAATCTTAGAGACGAAGGAGGATGGGCCGGGGCCGAGGTGCGGGCACACCTTGACGGCTGTCGCTGCAGTTGGCGAGGAAGGGACGCCCGGTTACATTGGGCCGCGGCTTCTTCTCTTTGGTGGCGCCACAGCTCTTGAGGGAAATTCTGCAGCTCCAGGGACTCCATCCTCAGCTGGAAGTGCAGGAATAAGTATGTGTAGCTTCCTGCCACTTCGCCAATTTCTTATATTTGTGTTTTTTGTGGTGTTAACTTTTGCCTGTGTAGAACCCTAGATTTGTTTCAGCTCGAGTGCGCTTTTGTACATGGGTGTGTTCTTAATAAACTTAACTGGAATCTCCGTAAACCTTACTATCGAAGTGCCATAGGAACCTAATTTTGTAATGAAATCCTAGATGCATTTGTTGGTTGTTTTGTTCCCTTCTCTATAGCTTGAAGTCCAACTGATTCAAGTTGCATTTAAACGTTGGTCCAATTGAACCCTAGCAAATGAAGTTGCATAGACACCTACTTTGTTATTTCTGAATAAAGTATTTTATGTCATTACTTAAAAAAGATATTTATGTCATTGTTTCTATGGTGTAAACGACCCTAATTTTGTTGAGAAGCTCAACTATCCAGTTCTCATCCTTGGTAACATAATTGATTTTGTTTTGGGAGTATGTCCTCTAATATTCTGCTGACTGACATGTATGGATCTCTATAAAATGAAGAATCGTATTGTTAACTTTATGTCTGTATATCTCTCTGTTTTTGTTTTTATAGTGCAACATTTTTTGCTTTAAAGCTTTGTGATCCTTAAGGTTGTGTTGGATTGTAGGGTTAGCGGGGGCCACTGCTGATGTGCACTGCTATGATGTGTTGACAAATAAATGGTCTAGGTAAGCCCTGACCAGGAACCTCTTATCAACTAGCACAATACTTTGAGTTTATGCCTCTTTATCAAGTGCTCGCATCTTTTGATTTGGTTGTCATGTAATGCTATTATGCTTTAATGAACTTTCTTTGCAGGATTACACCCTTTGGAGAACCTCCCACACCAAGGGCAGCACATGTGGCGACTGCTGTGGGCACTATGGTGGTTATTCAGGTTGGTAGACATATAGATAATTCAATAGTGAAACCTTTTTAGTGCTCTGGATGGTTTTCTTCCCTTACTAACAACTCCTTGGGATCTCCCAATACAACACAGGGTGGAATTGGTCCAGCTGGTTTGTCTGCTGAGGACCTTCATGTTCTTGATCTTACACAACAACGGCCACGATGGCATAGGTTAGATTCATGAAGCTTGTCATTGCCTGTTTATGAATAGAAACATCTTAATATAGATACACACGCTTACATGCATGTATGCATGTACATTTATGTATTGTTGTCATACATGTATTAAATAAATGTCGACATCCCTGCAGGGTTGTGGTCCAAGGCCCTGGACCAGGGCCACGTTATGGGCATGTCATGGCTCTGGTAGGGCAAAGATATCTGATGGCAATTGGTGGAAATGATGGTGAGTCTCTTGCATAGCGTGCTTGAGTATGTTTTCCATTTTGTGGTCTTAAGCAATAGTTTGATGCATGATTTCAGGAAAGCGACCTTTGGCTGATGTATGGGCCCTGGACACAGCTGCCAAGCCATATGAATGGCGGAAATTGGAACCAGAAGGAGAAGGTCCACCTCCGTGCATGTAAATTTCTACTTGTGTCCCTTATATGTGTGTAATCACATGTTTTCTCCCTTCTCCATAACATTATCTTGTGTTTTAGTGTGTGTTTTTGCATTCTTTATATAAGTTCGATAATTTTATTAGCATAAATAGTACATTTTCTTTGACTTATCACAAAAATAAAATAAAATAAAATAAAAGTGAAAAACTTGCACATTCTTTTGTATTGGATTGACAACTTTAACGAGTAATATCATTTATGAAAAGTATGTTATATGGACCTTTTTCCAAGCAAGGTTGTGGTCATTGTGCTTACGCTATTTGTTGTCAATCACCTGTTCAAAATTTTCATACTTCGGGAGCATAGGCTGATTGAAAATTTTATGTTGATGAATCTGCTTGAAATGTTTGGCTCTATGATACTTGGAACTCGTATCGTTTCGGTACGTGGAATGGGCACGGGAACGGGAATAGAAACGGGAACGGGAACGTGTTACGCCACATGTTCTAAAATATGGTACGCTAAGGGTACATTTTTATAAAGTATACTATTAGAATTAAGGTATTTCTAGAAGTTTAATAATCAAACATTTAATAAAACATAATTTATGTTTTTCAAATTAATTATCTGAAAACATATTCTAGGAGTATTATGCCCATTTTTTTTTTACATATTGTTATGCCGAAATTCTATTTTTTTTTTATATTTTTGTTCATTATAATTAATTTTTTTTCGCCGTTAGGTGACCTTTAAAGATATAAATAGAAAAAAAGTTTGGGATCGCTTTGTATTGCTAAATTCATCATTTTAAAATGCTAGTGTACCATGTTTCGGAACGTCGTTCCAAAAACGTAATTCGGTAGGATAATAGAGTATTATGGTAACACAGGTTTGGCTTTTTTTTTTTTTTTTTTTACAACTCATTCAAGCCATAAGGAGTATCGATACTTTTAAGAAGGCGCTCTATTTGTGTTGGACAAAATCAGATAACTACTCTCATTGCATATTTCCCAGTATGTGTAGGATATGCGTCTAAATGTGTTCTATTGTTTTAATTTTTTAGAATTGGAGACACTTTGGGTATTTGGGAGATACATATTCATCTCTTGGACACGTATGCTCACCACTTAGACACACATGAAACCTGTTGCGAGTTTGAAGAAAATGATTTTGTATCCAATGATAAAATAAAAACAACGTGGATTTAAACCTTTTAATCTCTCCTCCTTTAGACCTTTTAATTTTAGGAATTCAAAGCCCAAAAATTTCAATTTGTTAATGGATAGAGCTTTTTAAAATATATTTTTACACTTTTTCTTCACACTTCTTTTCCAATATGTGGAATGTGAAAAACGGTTTCTTAGTATTTTAATATAATAAAATCTAAATGTATAAATAATTTTAGTTTTCATGTATTTATGTGGAAGCATATATTTATATATTGTCATGTCCCTGCCTCAATTGGTTATTGTCCTGATATTTTTAAAAATTGACAGTGTGCCCATGTCGTGTCGGATACGTGTTTAGTGTCCGTAATCTGTATTTGTGCTTCTTAGCATACAACTGATTTGCATGTCTTAGTTGGTTGAAGTTACGAGATACACTAGCCTGGTAGCTATTGTTTGAAAAGCAACTGGCATGCTAATTATTTGCTTTTCTATATTACTTCAAATCAGTACTTAGGAAATAGTCAGGTGCAAAGCCAGTTATTCAATGAGTTTTTTTCCTCTTTGCAAGCTCCACAATCCCTCAAACTCTTCTCTAAATTGCTAAAATGAAAAATAACATTTGAAGGGATTGGGGGCTGATTTTGGGGTTTCTTCTCCTCCCATTCTCAAGCAACGTTGAGGCTTCTTGCTCGGTGGAGTCAAAACATCAAATGGAATTTTATGTCGAGTCCTACCCAATTATCAATCATCAAAAAAGAAAAAAAAGGAAAAGAAAAGAAAAAGACACGTATTAATTTATCTCTTTGTTTTGTTTTATTTAAGTTTCGGTGCAATTCTTTTATTTTTTTTTAGCTTCTGAAAGTTTGTGTGTGTGTGTTTGTTATAGGATATAGTTTTTCTTTTTCCTTTTATTTTTCTGGGAACTTCTAAAATAAAACAGTAAAAGTATTTAATAAAAAATGAGAGACAAGGCTGTGGCGATGATAAGACTGAGGAACTCTGAGAAAACTAGAATGGTTAATTCCTTTGCCTAACTCTGTCACTTCCCAGCCCAGGGGCAATTAGTCAATGCCTTGTTGATTATTCATGCCACAGAATACCACTTTTGGGGTAGCTTAGGAGTTGCATCTTTGTTGTGGGAAAATCATCATGATTTTTTTGTCCCCGAGTTACTGCTAACACTTCTTTAGATGATCAAATCCTCTAATATTTTGGACACCCCTTGGAGAAAAAAGAAAAAAAAAAGAGAAGCAACTCTTCCCTCCAAATCATGAAAATTTCTAGTTGCATTCCAATTCAAGAAGTGCCGGAACTTTTGAACTTTGCTTTGTGATCAGTTCTTCCAAACAAGATTTGGAAATTCTTCCTGCCATTGCCCTTAGTTGATTTCCTCAGGTGCTGACTGGTTCCAATGTATGCAGATACTTAATACTTGTTCTCCTATGTTGCTTTGAAGTTTGGCTACCTCAATTACCCATGTTCCTCTGCAATCCGCAATTCATTTTTCATTCTGTAAAAGGTCTAATTGCTAATTGTTATCAATTTCCATTGTGATCAATATGGCGCATGTCGTGGTGGGTGGGGTGTGGGATTGTTGGCTATCTCAAGGTTAGTGGAGTGTTGCTATGTTAACCTTATGGTTTATATACTTTTCATGGAAGCATATTGAAAGGAAATTGAATACAAGTGATTGTCCACATCATAGTTACTTTGAGATTTTTGCTGCTCCATGCTTTGCTATATACTGTTTTGATCAACAAAACCATCAATTTTTAGTTTGTATGCTCCTTTTAGTTGATGCGTGGTGGAGCAGTTTAGAAGGTAAGGCTGTTTGAAGCTTAATTGTTTGTATTCTGGTTGTGTTGGGGGAAGCTCATCATACAGAATTGAGTGAAGAAGGCTAAAAAGTGCACTGCATTGATAATATTTCTGTCCAATTGTGTTCAAAAGACATGTGATACAGCTTGAACTGAGAATTAATCTCTTCTGCTAGTTGCTTGATAATGTATTGTAAATATTGTTCATATGCTTGCTTGATCCAAGGAACAAAATTTTCATTTGTTTTCACCGAAACGGCTGAAACGTTTCCATTTCCTAAGGCACCAAAACGAAACACTATTATTACAATCAAAACACACTGAAGCATAGAAAAATGCACCAAAACACAATGTTATATACCTAAACAATAAGTTGTATTAACCTGAATTTAAAATTTTTATAAAAGGTATATAATTTTTATACAAAAGATTGTATTTTACTATTTTAATATTTTTCACTTTTGAAATGTTTCCTAAACATTCCAAAATATTTCTGAAATGTTTCCGAAACGTTTCCGTTTCCGAGCCAACCAAAACGACCCCTCGAAACGAAATTTTAATCCTTGGCTTGATTTATGATGTTTTTAATTTATTACTAGTTCAGACTCTTTTACTGCATTTGAGTGGCATGCACATGACCTGTGATGGTTCTAAATCATGACTATTAAACACTCATTTTGTTTTTGAGTGGTGTATGTGTTGGTAGGCACATGTACCAGCTGCAATGCTCACACGCATCATCGAATCTATTGCTAGTTATCTTGGCTCTTCTGGATAAAATTGAGTTGTTACTCCAAATAAAAGTTGATATCCAAGTAGCGTATGAACTGAATTTCTAGTATCACTGCATTTTTAGGTTGGTGTTGAAGGTTGCTAGAGTATTTTGTTTAATGGGCTCGAGAAGATTTTTCTAGTTGACCAATCATTTTTCCTCTTGCTTTGAGTAGGTATGCAACAGCAAGTGCACGCACTGATGGTCTTCTTCTGCTTTGTGGAGGGAGGGATGCTAACAGTGTGGTACGTTAATATATTACTTGCATGATCAATGGTTTCTAATGCTTGAGATATTATGAGTTGTGTACTTAAGCTAGCTTATTGTCATTTGTAAATAATTGACTTTTCTCAGGACAATTGATGAACCTTTTTTTTTTGGGTTAATTACACTTTGATCCTTGCACTTTACACCAAATCCTTCTTTAGGACCTTCACTTTCAATTGTAGCAATGAAGCCCTTCTGCTTCTAATTTGTTGCAATGTCAACCTTTTGTTTGGGAAATTGATAGAAAATTTGTACATGATGACCACATGGCATTTTTCAAGGGACAAATATGTAAAATTTAACTCATTTCTATCCCAAAGACTCACATGTGTAGTACGTGAGTTGAATTGAAAAATTTTACATGATGCCTGATTACATTATATATATTACAAAGTTGACTACACTTGCGATTTTGGAGTGATTTGAGAAGAATTTGGGATAAATTATTAGGACAAAGCATGATTTTACTTCTTTGCCTCTTGAAAAAGACAATATGCTTGTCATATGTGAATTTTTCATTTATTTTCTAAACCAAAGTTAGCAGAAGGTTAACATTGCAACAAATTAAAAGTGTAGGGATTTAATTGTTACAATTGAAAATGAAGGTCTTGAAATGAAATTTAGTGTAAAGTCTAGGGGTATAAAGTGTAATTAACCTTTTTTTTTGTGTTTTGTGTGTTTTCTACTCGTACATTTTGTCTAACATGATTAACATTAATTGTCTAATGCGTTTTGTTGAAAGACACCATCGTTTTGCAAAGATTAATTGTCTAACATGGCTTTAGCTTGACAATTCATCCAATTATGTGTAATTAGCACAACGATGGTGTCTAGTCATTAATCTTTTAGGAGCCCCCCATTTTGGGTGGGACTCGTTACTACATAGTTTTCATTTTTGGCTTAAATGCTAATATTTGAATCTCTCTTACTTTCTTTCCCCTCGTAGATTTTATAGGTGAACTTGATTTTGTTGAGGCTTTTGGCCTTGATCTTGTATAGGCCTAGTGATGCCGAACAATTACCAGAGAAGAAGAAAGAAAATAGGTAGAAAAGAAAGAGAAGAGAGAAATAAGAGAACACGAGAGAGGAAGACGGTATTATATTTTCAATTCGATAATAATCTACCCGTATCTGTATCCAAACCCTCTATATAAATAGATAGAGGTACAATTGAAATAAAACTCTAAAGTTCTAAACAAACTTAAACTATTAATAAAACAATAAATAAAATTAAAATTCTTATTTAGTGCTATTTTTTATTTCTTCGCTTGTATTTGCGAAGTCCTTCTTGATTCCTATCAATTCTCCCCAGCTGAAAAGAACTCTCCTCCCGAGGGTAATGATGATAGTAGTGCTCGGGAAGTGTTGGCTGAAGGTGGCGGAACTCATCCTCTGTAATCCAATAATCGTCAGTGTGGAGACAAGCCCTCCATCGAACAAGATAGTGACGATAACCCCCACGGGACGAAGCAATGTATTCCATCTCAAGAACATCGGCAATCTGATCCTCCTGGGACGGTGGACATGGCGGAAGACACGGGAAAGATGTTGGTGCCATAGGAGCAGGAACACCACCTGTAGACAAATCTGACAAAGCAGGAGGCTCAAAGGTGCCTCGATAAGGAAATAAATCCTTAACATTGAAAACAGGACTAATATTCATATCCGATGGCAAGTCAAGCAAATATGCATTAGGCCTAAGCTTACGAATGATACGAAAAGGTCCAGTGGCTCGAGCATGAAGTTTCTTGAAAGAATGTTTAGGATAACGCTCAGGGCACACCTGAACCATAACATAGTCTCCAATATTGAAACCTAGCCTCCTACAATGTACATTAGCAGCAAGTTTATAATTCTCATTACTCATAGCAATTTTTCGCCTAATATCAGCATGTAAGTCATGAATATGTCGAGCAAAGGTGGTAGCTGATTCAGAAGGATGGGCATCAAGGGGTAAAGTAAGAAGGTAAATGGGCTGGCGAGGGGAGAAACCATGAACAATTTCAAAAGGACTCTAGCTTGTTGCACTGGTTTGTGATGGCTTACGACACTGATTGCGATGGCGTGCTATGGCAATGGATCGCTGCTGATTGTCGACGATCGTTAACTAGTGCAACAACTTCAATGGCCACAGGCTGCGGTGTAAGGCTCGGCTATGCACTACCAGGCAAGGGACTGGTTCATGCGGCGGTTCGTGATTAGTCTGATGGGTGTGATGGCTTGCAATGGTAGAGATGCGATGGGTAATGGTCGTCAATGGATTCAAAGTTTGCTCCGTGATGACAACCAATGGTTGACGATCGTGGTTGGGCTCTGAGATGGAGTGATCTTATGGAGATCGATTACTGTGGTTTGTGAGAGAGGGATTTTCGCTGTGTGGATCGAGATTTTGGCTCTGATACCAAATTGATGCCGAACAATTACCAGAGAAGAAGCAAGAGAATAAGTAGAAAAGAAAGGGAAGAGAGAAATAAGAGAACACGAGAGAGGAAGACGGTATTATATTTTCAATTCAATAATAATCTACCCGTATCTGTATCCAAACCCTCTATATAAATAAATAGAGGTACAATTGAAATAAAACTCTAAAGTTCTAAACAAACTTAAACTAAAACAATAAATAAAATTAAAATTCCTATTTAGTGCTATTTTTTATTTCTTTGCTTATATGTGCAAAGTCCTTCTTGATCCCCATCACCTAGTGTACAGAGGCTGCAGCCCTTTTGGTGCCTTTGGTGGATTTTATTTTACCTATCAATAAAAAAAATGGGATGCCCTAATAATTGGATGAATTGTCAAGCTAAAGGCATGTTAGACAATTAATCTTTGGGTTGCTTTGGGAAGAAACTTTTGTCCAACTGACTACTACATTCTACCATTTGGGAACTTTACATTGTCGTCATGGTGAAGACCATGTAAATTTGGTTAACATAGACATGAAACACATTGTGTTGATATTGAATTGAAATGGATCTAACCCATTTACTCTCTTCATATTTTTTTTTTCTATGTTGAGATCAGGTAAGATTTGGTTGAGGTAAATATGAAACACACTCGTTCAAAATGAATTGAAATGGGTCTAACCCCTTAAACCCTGTTCCATCAACAGATTGAGTGATGGGGGTGTGATTCTGGTTTCTAGTCTGTTTTTCTTTTTGTGGTTGAGTTTTGTTCATTTCTTACATGCTTACATAATTTTTAGTGAGATGATGTCCAATATATGCATATATATTTGTAGTTGTGTGTATAGAGTTTTGTGCCAGTTTGTTTGTCCTGAACACTCAGCTATTTTCTGCTATGAATATTATCTTACAATTTTATATATTATGATTCCGTCTCTCTTTTGAGGTCAAGATACACTGCTTCCGTTGTTGTGTATGCTTGACTCGTTACAGCCTCTTTAAATGAATTTTGCAGCCACTGGCCAGTGCATATGGACTTGCAAAACATAGAGACGGTCGGTGGGAATGGGCAATTGCTCCTGGTGTCTCACCATCTCCTAGATATCAACATGCAGCAGTGAGTTTTTCTTTTAAACTCCCAACAAAAATAAAAAAGAAAAGGAAAAGAGCCCAGTTAGTTGAGTTCTTTCATTTATCTAGAAAACCAGTCATACACATGTACTATGCTCCTGTAGGTTTTTGTAAATGCACGGCTCCATGTATCTGGTGGTGCGCTTGGTGGTGGACGCATGGTAGAGGACTCGTCAAGTGTTGCAGGTATTTTCCTTTATTTTCTTTTTCTTTTTCCCTGTAATACTGCAAATGTGTTGAAATTGTTGGTGTACAAAAGCTACACTTAGAGATTACATAAGAATTTTCTTAATTGATAAGGACCTTCGTCTAACTATATAAGCTAGGGCAACACCTTCGAAAATCAAAGATAGCGTGCGTATGAAATTGTGGCAATGAAGAACACGAAGAAGCTACTTCAAGTATGACTTCGGTTTAATTGCATTGATTTTCTCCTCAATGCCAGCAAAGATTCACCACCTCCTCAAGCACTAAAATTATTGTGAAAAATGAAGCCCCTATTTTTAGGCATCTTTTGGAATATCCGGACCTTTTGATTCTGCCCATGTACAATCTACAGAATTGATAAGTGCATGATACCAGTAACTCGAAGATCCTCGACAAACAATTTCAAACTTCAGAAGCTTGGCACCGATACTCACTGAAGACAAAACAAAAGTTTGAAGAATATGGTAGACTTGTTGGAACCCACCTTTTAATATTTAGAGCTGTTGGAATTTATCAGGGAAAAAAAATCTACATCTGTTGGATCCATATGCACTCAATATGGGCTTTGCAGCATACTCTCCAATGACCTTCCAGTTCTGCAAACTTTTGTTGAGAATGGGTTACCACACAACCCCCTTCTCGGATTGAGAAAGATGGTTATACAACCCTCCATTTTGATTGATATTCCGTATAAATTAGCCATCTAAGGAGGTATTAACTCCACCAGAATTGTCGTGAAGTCTCATTGGAGACCTGTTGCCAACCACATTATATGGCCCATGTGCATCCAATGCATTATAGCTATCCTTATATTTTGCTACAGCGAACCCCTTGTAAATTTCCCTGACTTCATGGCTGAATCTCAAAACTACTTGCCCAGAAAATTCATATGGATGGATCTGGTAGGTCAGTTTTCCAATTCCCTTGCTTGTGTCTGTTCTGAATTTATGAAGTGATGCTTGAATCTGTTTGCTGCCTTGGTGGTTGCGATTATAAATGTTCAATCTCAAAATGTTGGATCACAAGGTAGACAGACAATTTGTGGTTGACATTCAATATGCAGGAGGATCTGTTCTACTGTTGCAGCTTTCAACCTGATTTGCAGAACCATTCTTTATTTGTCCGTATATTAACACCAAGAATTATGCATTTGTTTTGGGTGATAATCTAAGAAGCACGGATACGGACACGGACACGGACACGGACACGGACACGGGTGTCACGACACTTGTTAGATAGGCTGATGTGGCAATTTTCAAGAAATGCAGAACAGGACACAGCGGGAACATGTCAAAAGAATATATTTTTTCATGTCATATATATAAATATTTTACAAAAAAAATTGAAAAATATACAAGATAACACCAATTATAATTAAAAAACAACATATTTTACTACTTAATAGGCAACAAATCATTCACAATTAGTCAATTACATTCCATTAGAAATTACATTCCATTAGAAAGTATAAAGTAAACAAACACATCAACAACAAAAAAATTGTTTTATCAATTCACAAGACTGTAAAGTTATAAACTACCCAAAATATTAAAACGACATTACACTTCATCAACCATTCATCGTCATATAATATACAACCCATAAAGAACACATAAAACAAATTAACTACCAATATCAATGGCATACATGTTCTTCTTGTTCTTCTTGTTCTTGTTCTTCTTTTTATTCGATCCAGCAGACTAGGGCTTTTTTCTCTCTTTCACTCTCTCTCATGAGCAATTTGGTTTGACAAAGATTTGTTTCTTTTTTTTCTTTCTTTTCAGATTTTAAAGTTTTCTTATTTACAAAATAAATCCCATTTTTTAGTTTTAAAATTTATAGTTGAGCGCTCATCGTTTCCCTTAAGTGTCCAAAATGGGATATGCGTGTTTAAACCATGTCGTTAAGTGTCCGATTTAAAAAAAATCGGACATGTAAAATGGGGTGTCTGACACGTGTTCGCCACAGCTATGGCTCCTCTAACAGAGTGTCCGTGTTTCCTAGGTCATAATATCTATCGAAGATAAGGTTTTGCAAGTGAACCCTTTCATGCTTAGATGGGGAGACTAAATGATTTTAGATGATAAGGTAGCAAATGGCAGTAAAATGGATACTGGAAGATACTTACAAAATGGGAAAATATGTATATATATTCATATATATGTGTGTGTATATATATATATATATATATAGAGAGAGAGAGAGAGAGAGAGAGAGAGAGAGAGAGAGAACTCCTATGCAATCAATTGCAACCCTCATGCTTTGTCCAGTTTATTCTGCAACTCAATGAGTTGATAATTGGGAATCAGGAGATTGGCTACAGGGAAGATTTGGTTTCTAGACTCCAGTTGACCTCCACTACATCTGAATGTCCAGAGGAACCATTATGTTCCGGATGGGAAATTTTTTTAAATAAGTATGTTCTGGATTAGAAATTATTGTGGGGTTTCTGCAGTATTGGATTCACCACTGGATTTTAGCTTGAGTTTATTGGCTGAGGTTTTGAGCTGTTTATTATTAGGAGACAACTTGTATTACCCTGGGAAAGTTGTCTTGCAACTCAAAGCATAGTCAAGGGCAAATATTAGGTTTTGGAATTTTGTGTTTAGACGTTTACTTTTGATGCTACTGGTTATTTGTTTTGTTTTTTTGTTATTTTAAATTAATATCTCCTCTTCAATTGGTAGATGGAACTTGGATTTCAGCAGTTATTTTTAGGGTTTGCTAGATGCATCTTGCTTACATGAAAAGCACTTTTTAGTTAAGCATTTGGGAAGAAATAGGCATTACCTGCCTCACGTTATGGTTTAATGAATAACTGAAACTTCATTGTAATGACTCCCTTTTGAAAGTCTGTTTATCTTTTTATATTCATTTATTCTTGATGAATAATTTATGAAGCATGGACATGGGACATGGGACAAGGATATGACACAACATGGACGCATGAACACGACAATTTTCTATATTCATATATTCTTGATCAATAATCTAAGAAGCATGGCCACGTGACACGGATACAACATGATACGTCACTTACACTAACATGACAATTTTTAAAAAGATCAGGGCACGATATACAAGGACACAACAACAAATAAATACATATTTTTATATGTATACATGAAAATAATAACTATTTATTCATTTTTTACATTACAAATTCATTTATATTTTATAATATCAAAATGATAAATTTTTTTTCACATATGTACAAAAAGTCCTGCTACCTATTTCAAAAAGCTCTATTTATAAACAACTTGGAACTTTTTTCGTTTTAGAATTCCTAAAATTAAAGAGTCTAAAGGAGGAGGCGTTGTCTAGGTTTAAAACCACATTATTTTCATTTTATAATTGGATATCAAATGATTTTCTTTAAACTTTTAATATTTTCATATGTGTTTAAGTGATGGACGTGAGGGTCCAGGCGACGAACACTTTATTTTTCAAGTGTCTGAAACGTGTTTGGTTAAAAAAAATAAAATAATAGGACACGTTTGGACGGGTGTTTGACACGTTTCGGGAAGTATTCAACGAGTATCATGTCCGACACGAATATGACACCTTAGAAGTTTCTATGCTTCTAAGTGGACAATGCTTCAATGAGAATGGAAAACGAATGAAGTTTTGGGAGAAAGAATGAAGTTTATGTACAGGAAGACTATGTACACAGATCATGGTTGTTAAAATTCTGATCTGGATCTTATGGTCCCTTAGGGAAAACTTCATCTAAATCGTGTAGAAAATCCCTTACGGGTAGGATATTTCACTTATGATAGCTCTATCTTCTTCAATCTTGGAAGCTGGATCTGAATCCTATTCTACCCTATCTATTTCTTAGCCTTGTTTTGTTTTTCTATGTGGCCTTCTTTGTTATTTTAATGTTTGTGGCCTAACTATCCATTTTTTGCTAGGTCCAAACGAAATAAAAATAAGCCATAATAAATCAAATGGGACATGTAAAACAAATTAGAGCATTAGGTGTTCTAACATTGTCATATTTTGGAAAACCTAGGGAGTCGAAGGAATGCATCTACATCTCACTTCATAACCCACTCCACCCTCCAACTATTCCTCGTCATCTCTATCTCTCTTGTTGCATAATAGATCATTCAGTTGGTTTTTTTTTCTTCTTCCATTGAATGCGTTAGCCTGGGATCTATTTATTTGTTCGATTCTCTTCTTTTTTTGGTCTCTTAGAGAATTCTTTTCTGTCTCTATTTATGTTCAGCTTTCTCTCTCTTTTTTAGCCTTTTTCCTATTTCCTTTCTTATTTTTTTGTGTATCCTTTTTGCATTACAATTCTAATGCTCTTCTTTTGTTTTCTTTTCTTTTAAGGTGTCCAAAATCCAACTCTTATTCTTTTCTTTTTTCTGAGGTAACTACACTTTACCTCCTGTTGTGTCAGCGAGATCACATGACCCCTTTGTGGTTAAAAGATGAACACATAACCCATTGTATTTTGGATTTAAATTGCAAAATGGAACAAATGTATTAGATTAGGGGAAATGTTGAAAATGCCTTGTAGTGGTCAACCCTTTATTTTGACATAAAATGGCAAAATCGTCCTTTTGATTATCCATTTTCGCGAGATTGAATTAAGAAATTGCCCTTTTGGCCTGCACACAGTAATTCTAGTAGTTTGTAGGTAAGTCCAAATCACAGGGGGTTTAGTGTTCACTTTTGAACTACAGGGGTTATGTGATTTTCGCTGAAACTGTAGGGGTGAAGTGTAATTACTCCTTTTGTTAACTGCCCTTTTGTTCTATTTACTGCCACTGCAGAGTGAAATTTCCATAGACTTTTTTTATGATTTATAAAGCTTCCTTTTTCATTCTGTATATCTTTTGGGTTTTCAATCTGTTTACTCCTCCAATGATCCAATGTAGGATCCTGATTTTCAACCTTAACATAGACTAACATACAACTAAGAGAAAGTCCATTGATTCATCATTAATGGAACTACCATTCTCGAGATGCAGATGGCTCCAAAGGAAAAGACTTTTTCAAGGTGAAATCAAATTTATGAGTGATTCAAGAATCTTCATTTTTAAGAACCAAGAAACACTAGGATGCAACATTTTGGACCTCATTTCGAAGAGGTCTGTTCCCCACTTTCTGGCCTAAATCGCAAACATAAATCAAGGAGAAATTTGCGCCATATAGGTTTTCAAAGTTATACCGAATTTTTTTTTTTAAATAAATTTGATGAAGAATAGCATCAAAGGGATGCTAACTGTTTACATCGAAAAGAAGGCCTAGTAGGGTTGAGCTATACAAGCACTAGCCTTCAAAGTTCTCAATGAACTACAAAACATCCTCTACAGTAGTGTTAAATACCCCATGGGCCCGCGAGGCAAAAGCTCAAGTTATACTAAACACCTACTAATTCCCTATTATGGAACACTTTAGTGAACATGAACTTCCAGTTAACCATGTCACCCTCTTAGACTACATAATCCTTCATATAACTTTCCTAATTATGTGCAATGTTAAGAGGTGCGGGAATTTCTCCAGAAGAACAATGCCCCTTCACCAAGCATCTTTCCAAAACTATACCTATTCTTTTCCATGTGCTTTGGACCCACAGATCTCTGGCAAAAGAGCAATCTTAACAATAATTACTTCCTGAAAGCCGCCCAAACAGGGATTGCACCAATGTTTGTTTTACGCCATTCCTTTGTATTGAAACCATTATAAGAAGGAATTAGCTTACTGTAGTCAAATTTTCTTTTAAGGGAAACATAAAATGCCCTGAATTTAAGGTAAAACTTGAACAACTCTGCTATCCTTCCCTAAAGAAACTCATATTGAAGACTTGAGGCTTTTTAAAAGTCTGTTCGACCACAATTGAATCTTAAAATAAGAAACATGAAGTTTTGGGAAGTTCTTCTGAGGTACTTAAACTTGAATTTCTCCAATAGAAAATTTTGTGTGCAAATTATTCAATCTATTTTCCACAATTTTAATATTAAAATAAGAAAAATGAAGTTTGTGGGAAGTTTTCCTGAGGTGCTCAATCTTAAATTTCCCTGTAGATAAATGTTTTTGCTATTGCTATTACTCAATCTCTCTTGCACTCTCTTCAATATCTAAATGCAGACAATCTTGTTTTACAGGAAAATTCTAATGGTAGTATTACTTTACAGTTCACACTCGAGAATAATTGTTTGCATGCGCCCATTCCGGGCCATATTCCCCGAATTGAATTTAAGTCCCAAAATTGCATTGGAGCCATCGAGAAATAGTTACCCTTTCATCTCCTAAGTAGCATAGATATTTCTGACATTTCTGTTGAGGAGCATTTTTTGTGTTGGACAATGTAAGACATGTCCAAACCTTCTTGGACGTGTCCATAATGGAAAAAAAAAAAAATTTTAATTTTCATAATTTTGGAAATTTGGACAACACTTCTCAAACATCTTGGCTGTGATGCCCAATACTTGGAAATGTGACACTTTCTTTAGAGAAAAACAAAAAGCACAAAAGGGGGTTAGACATTACATGTATAGTTGCTACAGTTCAGGCATGCAACGGACATTTGAGATATATGAATAGAAAAAGGGGAAAAAACGACAAGAGGGGAAAAATAGTATACACAAAATAGTTAAGTGTATGATACTATACTTATCAAAAAACAAAAAATGGGTATGATACTTGTCTAGCTCCATCTTCCACATGACGCAATTGTGAACATAATCGTTAGGGAAATTATCAGAGTCATATATTACCTTGTACAAGATATGTATACATCTACTCTACTCATATTGAAAATTCATGTATAAAGATATATGGATATATATGTATACATAGGCACGTCATTGTCAGGTTCTGCTTTCCTACTTTATTGGAATATATCTATGTTGGCATCTCCATCTCATGTCCTGTCCTGTCTGTGCTTGTGCTATTTAGCAACTCTCCTTTTCAGACCAAAAATCTTTAATTAAGTGCACTTCACTAATTATTTTAAGAATGTATTTATTGCTTCATCACACAATGAAGAACGGAGGACCCTCTTGTCTAAGACCCTTTGAAGTTCTAAAGAGACTGATAGAGGCTTTTGTTAACCAAAGTCAAGATATATGTTGCAGTCTACAGATAGTGTTCGAATTCTTAGATTCAAATCAGAACACAGTTTCCTGATAAATGATGGTAAATTTTCTACTAAAAGCAACCCTAGAAAATAAACACTCTTAATGAAAAGATAAGTCTACTGATAATTATTTGTCAAAAGAAAGTTTTCTACGAAAGAGATTAAGTTTCCCTCTAACTTGTTCGAATTCTTAGATTCACATCAAAACACAGTTTCCTGATAAATGATGGTAAGTTCCCTACTAAAACCAACCCTAGAAAATAAACACTCTTAATGAAAAGATAAGTCTACTGATAATTATTTATCAAAAGAAAGTTTTCTATGAAAGAGTAAGTTTCCCTTTGACTTGATCTCAACTTCTCTAGGTACCATTTCTAGTATTTTATTCCAAGCATTTATTTCTGATAATCACTGCATTCAAAATTTGTGTTACCAACAAATGCATTTGAGTAGAAGATTCTGCATTCTTGCCCCGTTATTCAATCCAACTACTGAGACTTTGCCAATTGCCTTGGACACACTTGCGAGCAAGCTGAAAATCATTGACCCTTCGAATTCAGTGTACTGTCCTGAAAACCTAAAGAGATGTTGTCCCACCATCGCAAGTTTAAAGGATTGTTCTCATTTTTCTGATTAGTAAAAGTATATTGAAAGATGCCAATGAAATAGCGGTGCAATCCATACACACGAAATATACACCAAAAACAAACACTCTAAAATACGAGCTACACAACCCAAAAAAACGCCTATTATCTACATGGATATACAAATCCCCCAAAAACTTGACAAAAGGTGTAATTTTAAGGGGAAATCTTCTCTCAACGAAACATATAAAATGGCTAGCACAACCCTCTTCAAACTTAGAATAGAGCTCATCTTGCTTTCGAAGGATCCCTTGTTCCTCTCCCTCCAAAGATACTACATCAAGGATAGAGGCACAGTCTTCCAAGCCTAGGGCATCCCGTACTCCAAGAAGTGAACAAATCCTTGACTGACCTTGGTATCAACCAGTTAACTCCGAATACTAAAAATATATCATACTCAATCTCTCTCTAGCAAAGGAGAAATGAGGTAAGAGATGATCCACACTCGCTCTTGCATTCTTACACTTGCAACACCAATCCAAAAGGAATTTGTATCTTGTCCTTAGATTGACAATAGTCAAAATAGCTCCACAGGTCGCCATCCAAGAGAAAAAGCTACTTTGACTGGATCCTTCACCCGCCACACTTCCAATTGAAAGAATCATCTCCTCTCCCTATGAGAATCGCGTAGAAAGATGAGATAAACACATTCCGAGTTCCCTTTCCAAACCAAGATGCCCTCCAAACCTATCCGAGCCGAGCTGCCCAATTTTTTGTTAGCTGAGAATGAAGTGATATTACCTTTTTATCTCAAAATAATGAATTTGCAAAAATATGTTATGCAGTTGTTGCATTTATGAATATGCCATAAGTAGTTTCATTTATGATTTCTTAGTGAAAGCTTCATTTCATCAATTTCTCTCAGACATCTCATGTTTCTGTGTGTAGTTCTGGATACCGCAGCAGGAGTTTGGTGTGACACAAAGTCTGTTGTTACTAGTCCCAGGACAGGCAGATACAGTGCTGATGCTGCTGGTGGAGACGCTGCAGTTGAACTGACGAGGCGCTGTAGGCATGCTGCTGCTGCTATTGGTGACCTGATCTTTATCTATGGTGGTCTACGTGGTGGTAAGACATGAAAACATAATGGAGCACTCAATTTCTTGCGTTTTGTATTTAGTTCAAGATCTAAGCTGGCAAGTACGTTACAGTATCTCATATTGTTTTGCATTCTGATGCCCAGCATAATATGGGTCTGTCTCTTACATTATTTTGCATTCTGATGCCTAGCATAATATGGGTCTGTCCTGATTCGCATTGTTCTAGCATAACATTCGTTTATCCTAATTTGCATGTAGCAAATTGGTTGAGCCTTTCAAAGTGCTTGCGTAACTGGAAGTATAGATAAAATAGATTAATTCAGAAGAAAATGCAGACTCTGCTTCTGTGAGGTTGATGTCTATGATGCTCAATTGAGGGTTTGTCCTTTTTGTGAGACTGTCATGTCTGATTACCTGAAATTTTCAGGCTCATTGGATGACTATTTGATCAACTAGTAAGAAAATTTTCCAAAGAGTTAATGCACGTTATATTTCATTGCATCGAGTTTCTCCTAGAATGGTTGACTGAGGGTAGCTGCTGATGTATAAAGCAATGCTGATCTATATAATCTGGAAGTGTGCTAAAAGATCAATGTTGGCTCCTATTAGAGGATTAACATTAATGTGAACTAAAGGCAATGACAAGGGAGAGACTATGTATTGGTAGAGGATGGCATGTTTGGACATCAAGAGAATTGGTGGAAATAGAATGGAGTTCTTATCTTGAAGAAGACACGACTTTGAACGGGCTAGTATGGTGGAACAAGGTGTTATCCACAGATTTTGTAGGATAAGATTCTTAAGATACTTGGCAACATACAATAGAGCATATGGAATGTAGATTTCCGCTAGTACATTCGGATTTCAGTTTCAATCGGCCAGAGATGGAAATATTTGGGAACACAACAGTAATGTAATGTTTTGTGGAGTTTTTTAATTGTATGGAAGCACTGGGAAACAAAATCCATTAATTATTTGTGTTTGGCCTAGTGGTTTTCACCAGAACCAACTTGAGCAATCAGATCCATTTAACTGACCTCATGTAATTGGGACCAAGGCCAGTGGAGTTGAGTTGATGTGTGTGGCCTTGTAGTTTGTGGGGAAGTTGATGAGACTTTTCTAAATAAAACTTTTATGTGTATAGTGTAAAATGGAAAACCAATGCTTTAATTAGTGGATGTGTTCTCTCTCTCTCTCTCTCTCTCTCTCTTCAGTACTCATTTTCTTGTTTGTAGAAAGAAAAGGGGGGGGGGGGGGGGGGTGGTGGCGCATTTATTTTGCTCTTATCTTTGGAAGTTATCTATTCAATATGCGGCCTTCTACTTACAATGTAGCAGTGGTAAGGCCCTTCGTTTTCTAAATAAGATTTACCCTAGGAAACATGTTTTGTGCTTATAAATGCCATAGAAACTCTGAAAATATATGAAAATTGGAAAAAATTTGTGGAATCCAGTGGAATGCCAGATGAATCTTGGAAGGGATTAATTTGATGTAGACCCTTGAGGTTTGGCATATCAATACCTATGCTACCTTTCAAAAATAGGCATCTAGACTCCTTACTATCACTTTGTAAACCACAATTAGATTTAAGGGGTAATTTAGCCTTTTTGCATATATTTTTCCACGACTCACCCCTCTCTCTTTCTCCCCCAACCCCGCCCTGGGGCCCGGTCTCAGTCATCTCTCTCTCTTCCCCTCCCCACTCAGCTCGCCACTGCCACCCCCACCAGCTTCCCCCTTGCTTCCTCGCCACGCTGCACCCCACCTACACCCCAGCCCGCCATACCCACCTCTCCGCTGCCAATCAAGACTAGCAGCTTGTTGCAGAAGATTTGAGCAGCACCTTTGCAGACGGCACATGCCAAAATCCTCCTATTCCTGGAACTGTCACTGCTGTTGCCACCCTCATCCCTTCTCAAGTACATTAACATGAACCTGTTTTTCTCTCCAAAAACTCCGATGCCCTCTTGCTCTATCTCTAATTATTTATCTTTGTGTATATTCGGTCTCTATACTCCTGTCTTTGGTTCCTCTCTTTGGTTATTTGAAGAGCTTCAATGTTTCTATTGTGATGATACCTGGAGGGGAATGAAGCAAAAGGTCTCTGTAGTGGTCTGAAACAGCAGGCTTCCAAGAAAGTCACCTACTTTTGTTTAGCGTGAGCTTTTATAAAAAGAGAAAAAAGTATACAAAG